>CM029121.1:19377842-19647842 GCA_016859345.1 Istiophorus platypterus | reverse complement strand
AGACGGGTCACTGAGTGGTCATGGCATGCTGTATTTATGACACAGCATCCTATGTGAAATTTGTTTTCACTTTTACCTTGCTCCTACTTCTGACTCCCTAGTAACCTGTTGGTAGGGCACAACTCACAAAGTGGACAAATTAAATCAACTCCAGCGGCGAGCAAGACTACCAATATCTACCCTTTCAGGAATGAACCCTTGAAACCTGCATAGTAGATTGTTCTTTTTATTGTACATAGTATTTTATGCTTCATTGCCTCCAAGCCTTTCCTTTTCTGCAGATCTTCTTTGTATCTTGAAGGAATCTGAATGGTTTGTTTCCATTGCTTTCCTACATGGCCATGCTTTTTTTATTTTCTAATAATTATGAGGAAAAAAAAACTTGTCATAATGTGAATTGATTTGTGAGATGTTGTTATTGCTAAAGGTTATAACCTTGATTTCTTATTTGTTTGCCAATCCAAAGGATAGGGCAGCATCATTTGTCAACTATTGACATCACATGGATCTGAAGTAATTGTGTATATAGATTTGTATATAGAAAGCACCAAGAAGGCTATAATGGGCGGCACTTCGTAAAACATGGATTCGATCTTTTGGACATATTAATGTGGATGGAAAATGATGGTCAAGTCGTTTGACAATAAAAACACCTTTCAATCATGTTACCCTGTTATTTAAACAATTGATCTTTGGCTTTGTTTGACAGTATGGGTTAGAATCGGTGGAGGTGACTCCCAGTATTTTTCTTCACTATATAATTTTTATGTACAGTAGTGATCACAAGAATCAAGTTAAGCTTTCCAGACTCAGTGTACTGCATTTTTTTGTTTTGTGTTAGGATTTTGGACAGCAGTCAAGTTGGGAAAATTTGGGAGGTCAGCAGTCTGCATTATAATAGGCTTTCTGTGCGGATGAAGAGGGTAAGTATTATCTGTAGCAGTGCCTGTTTTTGGAGTGGGTATATTCAGCCAGAACTCTTAATTAAAAAGAACTGGGGAGACTTTTCATGTGTTTCAGTCCTTCAAATAATCCTTAAAACTGAAAAATGCCAAAATGGTCGACATAAATTCTGAGCCAGGTAATCCGTTTGTTAAGCACTCAGACAGACATAAATGGAGCATTCGCAATAGTCTAAGGGATAAACATTCTCCATTTAAAAAAAAAAAAAAAAAAAATCAAAAAATCCACCAAGCCAATCGACTTTTGACCTTTGTCACTCAAAGCACCCTTTAGAGTGAGTAGTGATTCTGTTGGGGTTTGTTTACCAGGCTGCAGTACCCTGTTACCACTGAAACTCACCCAATGCACATTTGTTTGATTGTGAGGTGACCACGGGAATCTTGTAAACATTTTGTCTTCTACCTCCACGTGTGCACCAATCCTTCGACTGTGTGACTGTGTAGGCGTCTATTAGCCCACACTGGAACTCTTCCAAGAGGCAGGTTAACTAAATTATCTGGATGAATCGGCTGAATGAAACCTGGAGCAGCTCTTTTGTCTTTGTTTGATAATGATGAGCCTTTTAGTTTTACTTGATGAACTTAAGAAGAGAACTCAGTGATCAGGCCTCCTGGAACTCAGCCACTGTTTCTCTTAACACAGCAGATTGTTCACATGTTCCCTTTGAATTAATAATGCAAAATCTGTATCCTACCTCAGTGACTTACTGTTGTGTCTCGTGTCAAGTGACATGACAGTGGAGGATGCTGGGCCATGCTGGGTGTGAGGGACTTGACTTTCAGTGTGTGTTATTAGCCAATCAATTTTTCATTAGGTCTCTGTGGATATGGGTTAGTGGAGGATGGTTCCTGTAAGTTTTCCTTTGCTGTAGTTACCCAGTGAACATGTCCACCTAATTAAAGGCACTGATAGCAGCATTAAAACTTGATGACCAGATGAATGATATTGTCTGCTGCTGTTTTTAGAAGTCCATTGTCTGGTGTATCCAGTCGCTTCTTTATGTGATTCTCCGCAGCTCTGTCATATCACTGCATCGCTCCGCACGTCCTCTTTGAACCGCAGAGGTTAGTGCATGTGGATGTATGGTGCACTCACTGTATGTTCTGTACAAACAAAAGGGGATGTGCCTGTCATCTCTTTACAAACTGCCCAAACAATTCGCAATTGCAACAACAAACACTGGTTGTCTGTATCTGTAAAGGTTAAGGGATTTGTGATGCAACATGGGCTTTTGTGTCCGTGGCTAGGTGGATTAGCTCATTCCAAGCTGAATGAATGTGAGTGAAATGGCCAGTTGGACTGTTCCCATGGCCTCTTGGGGTTTTGGGGGTTTGACTGTTGGAGGGGAAATGGTGTAGATTTTGCAAAGCATGAACGCAGAACTAGTTTATTGAGAAACAGAATCTTTGACATCAACATGAATTACTTAAACTAACAATTACAAAGTTTTCAAAAAACTGAAAAGAGGCAGGCTTAAGCTACATCTTATTAAACCTACTCTTTCTTCTCATTTCAGCTGTTGTGTATGTATGTTTGTATGTATGTGTGCTCTCAAGTCATAGTGGTTTCCCTCATTTTGCTTGTGATTTTTGGATATTTTCGGGTAAAGATTTAATTTTGACTTGGTACGTGATTTATAGTGTTTTAAATCTAACAAATCTCTACGTTTTACAGCCTGTAATTAAAAAAACAAGAGGTCTATTGGTTCTTTACAAAGTTTTTCATTGCTCTTTTGAATTATGACAATGGAATATGCTTATGTTTTATACTTCCAGAGAGTAAGACATGTATAAATGACTGTGGTGGAACAAAATGTCAAATATTCCCTTGAAAGCTGTTATGAACATAACTCTTATGTACTGTTAAGTGCAGTTTCAAGGAACTTTTACTTTGCTTGTGTATTTCCATTTTATGCAAACTTATATTTCTTCTCCACCATGTTTCAGGGGGAAATATTTCCCTATTTGTTCAACTACAGTTACTTGACAGCTGGGTATTAGTTACTAGATTTTAAAGACAGAACAAAGATGGATTTTTCTAGATTAAAGTGCCCCAGCAAAATATAAAGTACTGGAGCAGCCACAAAAATGCTGCGCACACATTAACACCTCAATTATAATTCAGTACAGCACCCAGGTACTACCTATGTACTTTCACTTGTACTTCACGGTTCAATTTGCAGCGCAGCCATCTCACATTGAAGTAAGTGATCTGAGTATTTAAAGTATTTAGATTATTGTGAAAGACTTGGATGATGAAATTCTATATGTGGTTTATAGTTTTTTTTTTCTCCAGCACCATTTCAATTTGAAAGTAATTTATCGGGACGCCTTACGAAGTAAAAACCAGACCACGAACATTCGTGTATTTCTATAATAAGTTGAGAATAAGTTGCTCTCGGTCAGCTCGTCCGCCAGCGATCGCCACGTGAGTTGAAAGAGTTAACCCCTCCTCGCTCGGGTCGCCCCGCGGAGAGAAAAAGGCGGAGTTTGGGTTCACACACACTGTGTTTTTGTATGTTGAAGAGGGCAGTTGGAGTGTGTGTGTGTGTGTGTGTGTGTGTGAGTGAGAGTGTGTGAAGGAGAGAGAGAGAGAGAGAGAGAGGGAGCGAGAACCGGGACTAAACATGGATACGCGCCCAGGCGTTAGTTGCGAACTACTCCCGGTCTTGAGCTGAAGAATCCGCCCGGGTCCCGCTCGACCGTTCAACACGGGATTATTATGCCCAGCGCCGACGTGTCCGTGCGAAGTTTATCCGAAGTGGAGAAACACCTCGGCGGCCGGATGGTGAGTGTCATGTGAGGGGGTGTTTTTTTGTTTTTTTTCCGCGGCGCTGTGTCCCGGACCGTGATCGGGGGCGGCGGCGGCGGCGGCGGCGGCGGCGGCTGTGCGTCGTCGGCGCGTCGGCGGCGCGTCCGCGTCCGCCGAGCTCCGCTCCGGGTCATGTGAAGCCGACAGCTGCGCCGGTCCGACGCTGCAATGTCGCTCCGAACAAAGAGCTCCAGTGACCCCGGCGACGCACCGGAGCAAAAAAAAAAAATTATCCCAGAGACAGAAAGAGGGAGAAAAGGGGGGAAAAGGCCACGTCTCCGTGGAGATGATGTCTGGAAGCGACTGTCACCGTAAAACTCCGAGGACGGTGTAACGGCCACGAAGAAAAATAAATAATTAATAGTAAAAAACCATCCCCAGTCGGGTCGGGGCGTAACGGTCTTGTCCACGTTTTTGACTCTACCCGAATGGGACAATAACCCTTCTGCAACTAGCTGCTCCGTTTGCTTTATTGATAAATCTGACTAATATTTCACTGATTAATTGATTTACCCCCCCCCCCATAAAATGTTTAAAAAAATTGTGAAGAACTGCTACCACAAGTTCTCAGGGCCCCAGATGATGATGATGATGATGATGATGATGATCTTTTTTTTTCTCCCCAGCCAATAGTCCATAAACCCAAGATTTTCAATTGACTGTCACCCGAGATCTAAAACCCTGCAAATATTCACAGTGGAGAAACTTGATCCAGTGAGTTGGAATTTGCGGTGCCATGTTAATATAAGCCTAAACTGAGTCACCAGGAAAAGTAACCCTTATACATTCCAATCCACTGCAACGGCCCCATATTAAATACTTAGAGATTTGAATTAATACAGATTCTTCTGGAGTCGATTCAGCCATGCGGCGATTTTTTTTTATGCAATAGTTTGTCATGGGGTTGTATTGTTGTGTAGGTTTCTCAAATATTAGTCCTCCTTCAACCAAATATGGCAGTTGTTAAATTCCCGTTTAATTAGATCTAATGTGACAGCAGCACTGTGGCCTTAAAATCTACAAAAATAGAAGTAATGGTCTCAGCAGAAATGAAAAGCTGTTGTTTTTTTTTTTGCTGAGGTATTGTATTCTATCTTATAGGTGTTCCCAGTTTTGTGGCCACCCAACTACTCAATGTCTGATATTTTTTTCTTTAAATTATTTCTTTTTTTTTTAACCTTACTGTGTCTGACATGTAGTTGTGGGTTCCCAACTCATGTTAACCCTTTTGTTACAGTGACATTAAGAACATATAGTATCAAAGCAGCTGTAGAGAGGTGCCTATGAAATTAAATATAATTTAATGCTTTTCTGAAATTACCCCCCCCCCCCCCGGCTGTCATTTACTCTACTAATCACATAGTTTTTATTTTCCACAACACAGAATCATACAATGTCATATGCTTAATACATTATAATGTTCTGAGTTATATGCACATTTAATGAAAATGTTCTTTAGACATTTATTCTAAGCCCACAGCAAAGAGGGTTTTACGTTACACACAGAGACATGTCCTGATAACTGTCGTGCTATTTAATGTATTTTACATCCTTACCCAGAAACATAGCATCGACTGAGTCAATTCAAATCACTCAGTTTTATATGTGCAGCTCAAATCACAGATTTTCCAGAAAGCGTTTCACCAATCTAGACAACATACCGATCCGCCTTTACGTCAACACTTGGTTAGGAAAAGAGAAAAACTCCCCCCAGAAAAACCCTTTAACTTAACACTAGCAGGTTTTTGGTGTGCGGATGTCTGATGTTCAGAGAAATCCCCCAATGGCTGTGGTAGACAGACCCGAATATGCGTATAAAGCCAGGTGCTGTCAGCTGCAGTGACACCGGGGAAAGGAATGCTCGGTCAACTGTGATACTTGTGCAACCAGAAAGTCAACAAGTATCATGCAGCATGTGGATTGTCTCTCTAGTATATGTATGAGCCGCCAGGCCTGCCAGTCAGTCCCCTTTAGTCCTCAAAGGTGGAGATGATGTTTTGTTCACCTAGCAATAGCCTCATGCACCTCAAGAAGAGAGCTGCTCTGTGTTCTTCGGTCCGTTCGGCTCTTCTTTAAACTCCTCTACTGGCCTGTGAGCAGCTGCAGATTCCTCAGATTAAACTGTAACTCTAACTCTTATAAAAGGGTGAAATCAATAACATTTTCCCTGGAGAAGAGCTTAAAAGGACTGTACACGAAGAGTGCGAGCCAGTTTCTCAAGTGGGCAGATGGGACGGTGGCTTTAGAAAGTATTAAGACCCCTTCGCTTTTTGCACACTTTATTGAATTTTAATTGAACGTCAATCCACTCTCAGTAACCCATAGTGAAAAAGTAAAAAAAAAAAAAAGTTTTTAGAAATGTTTTGAGAAATGTTACTAATTTATTAAAGACCTCATTGATGGAGTGCTGCCGAGATGGTCGTCTTTCCCGAAGATTCTCCCATCTTACCGGAGGACGTCTGAAGCTCTGTTAGAGTGACTGTGGGGTTCTTTGTCACCTTCTTGCCCTTCTTACCAGATTACTCAGTTTGGCCTGACAGGCAACTATAGGAAGAATCCTGGTGGATCCAGACTTCCTTCATTTCACAGTTATTGAGTCCAATGGGCTCTTAAGCCTTAGAAGTTGTTTTATACCCTTTCCCTGATCTATGCCTCGCTGCAGTTTTATCGCGGGAGGTCTGCAGAAAGTCCTTGGACATAGTTATGGCTCAGTTTTTGTCCTGGCAAGCAGTGTGAATTGTGGGACCTTTATATGCACAGGTGTGTGCCTTTCTAATCTATGTCCAATCAATTCAAATTGCCAGAGGCTGACTCCAGTCAAACTCTATACGCATGTCAAGGATAAATAAAGCAAACCAGGTGCATCTGTCCACAATTTGAAGAGTGACAGCAAAGGGTCTGAATACTTTTGTAAATGAGAGATTTCAGTTTTTGATTTTTAATGAATTTGCAAAAAACATATCAAAATTGATTCTACAGAACAGTAAAGAAAGTGGTTTAAGTGGTTTAATCATCAACACAATATAACGACATATCTGAATCTGTGGCTGGATTTTCACTGGCGTTCTGTGTAGTTATGCTTTTCCTCTTTTTGTTGGTCACAAATGACATTCCAGATTCGTTTCTCAAAAAGCCATTGTGCAGAACTTATAGTGGGTTAGAGGCCAAAGATGATGCAACAATTCAGTTTGAGTGGCTCCTTTCCTGAAAATGTCTTTAACCCTTACTGGATGTTGGCTGTGTGGAGATTTGTGTTGTATTTCACCCTGAGGTGTCTGTCCTTACATGAACCCTATGGTTTATCTCTAGTAGTTGTCCTACATTGATGTCACCAGACAAATGCAAACATATCAGCTATCTTTCCTGTATAACTGGCAACCTTATAATAAGCTGTATTCAGTATATTGTGAGTCATTGAATCTACACTATTATCCCCTTTTATATATTTATTTATTTATTATTTTCTAGGCTTATTATGTTTTTCTAGTCTAATGAGCTGCTTGACTCGTCACCAACCCTGCTTAGTCACTGGCTCTATTCAATCTGTCACTTTGAAGCAGTACATTGAATATAGCTGCATATTTATCTTAAATGAATCCCATTCGTTACTCTCCCAGTCCACAGGGGGAAGCAGACGATGGGAGTGTTAATGGGCTATTGATTTAGTCCTGGACCAGCCTGTCTATGAGATAATAGCGAATACGTTTTAAGCAATTCATTGCACGGACCTACTGGGGATTAGTCATTCAGAAAACTTAGGACTTCAAACTCTGTTGCTAGTTTTTTTTCCCTCTTTGATTCCAGTGAGGCAAACTGTTTTGCCTTTAAAGAAAGCAATCAAAGTGTGACCACATAAGAAGCTGTGGGATGCAGATGAGAGGAGGAGGAGGAGGAGGAGGAGGAGGAGGAGAAGATGTTAGGTCAGCATTCTGACTACAATCAAGGATGTGCTCCCTGTCGCTCTCACCCCCCCCCCCTCTCTGGTTTTCTTCCCATTTCCCTGTGTGAGCCCTGAGTGGGAGAGTGTCTGTATCCATGAGGATCAGCTGGAGGGAATACCAATAAGCACTGCGGGCTTCTTCCCCTCTCTGGTTCTGTTCTCTGTTGAAGGGACAGTTTTGTTCCATCTCAATGAGTGTGCCAGCTTTATTGCCCTGTGTGTGTGTGTGTGTGTGTGTGTGTGTGTGTGTGTGTGTGTGTGTGTGTGTGTGTGTGTGTTTGGGGTGCACATTGGCAATAACAGAGTGATAAATAAGTACAAGCCTTTGTACCACAAACCACAGCCTCATCATTCAGATCAAATTTTTTAGATCACTGTAAAGACCTGTGCTTGCATGACCTGTCCCCAAAAATTATAAACTCATGGTTTCACATGATTACAGCAGTGATTGTGGTTACTTAAAAACATTACTTCTTAATAACAGAGACAGTGCCTTGCTGTTTGCATAAGATACAGTACATTGTCTGTGGTTTTAATTACACCGCCCCAACAGCGAGAGAGAGCGAGTTTAGCAAGAAACGGGCTTCAGTTTCTTTGTGTTGCTGCTAATCTGAACCAATATTTATTTCACTAATGCAGCTCAGTATTGAGTACACACCCAAAGGTTGAAGAAATAACTAGATTATTGATCCAAGAGAGAAAACACTGCAGAGCAAGATAAGCAGCCTCTGCATTTTCTGTCCGCTTCCCCGACTTTGCCCCCCAAAAAGTAGCAAAGATTCGGGCCGGTTTCTCAAGCAGGACAACACGCGGCTCTCCCTTCCTGGGTTAAGAATGAGGCTAATGCAGTTGGATCTTTATGTTATGCTGTTTAGCGAGGTCAAAGCATATTAAATGGGTTATAGTGTTGGACAGACGCTTTGCGCTATGTAGGGCAGCGTGGGGGACAGGGCACTCATATAGTGCTGAGATGTGAGGGAGGCACCCTAGGGGCACAGAGGACTCCTGTAGATCCTGTTGGTGGGGATGATGATGATGATTGGGATGATGTGTGCTGCTGAGCTGTGTTTTTGGGACTTACCTCTCTTTGTCCTATTGTTGTCCCTTTATCTCTTATCTTTTTTGGTTTCTGTAGCTGTTTCTCGGTTGTCCTTCCCCCTGTCTGTCAGCCTCCTCCTCCTCTGCGCCACTGACACGCTAATGTCATTGGGTGAGTCAGACAGAAGTTGGTATATGTCTGGCTTGCTAATTTGAAGACATCAGTCTGACGAATTTTTTTTTCTGAGTAGACTTAAACACAAAAGGTTCTCTCAGACGCAGCCCAACCTTTTAAAATCTCAACAATTATAGCAGTAAGGCATAGGGAGGACACCCAAACAAGTCACGTTACCACAATCTCATCCCTCTCTAACCAGGTTTCCACTTGTGACCTTTCAATTCAGGACATTCAGCCTAACCGTCAGACTTTATCGCTGCTGTCTGCTGTGTTATAGCAGCCTTTCCCCTAATTACTGGGTTTTTGTCCCCTCTGTGGGCTCCAGCCGTCCCCGGGGACCTTCAGTCCTTGCCCTGCTTCACCTTCTTCCTCAGCAACCCCTGGAGTACGTCTGCACAAGAGTTTGGGAGAAATGGACTGAAAAGTAGGGCAGCTCCTCAGCAGGTTTGGGAGGACATTTTCATCAGCATGAGGCTAATTCATTTAGCAGAACCACTCATCCAGAGAGTCCCTCAGCTTGCTCCAGCTGTTAGTCACTGTGGGTAGAAATCTTGAGCAGCGGTGGTGGCGGCGGAAATAGGCTTATTAAATTGAAATGGTACAAATCTTCATAGAATCTCTTATCAGGAAATTGTCAGATGTAAAACTTGCTTTTGAGTACCATTGTGTGTAAAACATCTGGGTTGTGTTATCCGTGTTATTTGAGCTGCCCTCATGAATCAGGCTTCATCCTGCCAAAAGCCATCCTGTTTTTATAGCACACGGTGTATGGTTCTCCTTTCAGCTGTATGATGCAATTTTTTACTTGATTTTCACTACTCCAGGTGCACGAGTATGAAAATGGAAGTTGTATCTAATCTCTTTTCAAACATCCTCTACCCCTGTCAAGCTCAGCTTTTGTTGCAGGCCTCAACAGTGATTCGTCAGTGGTTGCCAGGTCACTGTTTCATCTATTTTTCATTGTCCTCTACCTATGATATCACAGCCCCTTGAAGCAATAAACTTAGACCCCTGCTTGGCCCCTAATGCTACAGAGGAGAATACTGAAAGTTTCAAAGTAAAAGCCAGGGGTGGGAGAATGCCTGAGGAGCTTATTCAGTTCCAGTACTGCAGAAATAGCAAGCAGTCCAAGATGTCTGGTCGAACAGGCAGTTCTTTGTGTTTCTTGTTTGAAAACTAGGAGACTTGGTAATATGAGCAACCTCTCACAAGCCTACCCTACACTTCCCCTTGAAGTAATAAAGGATTATATTTGGACCTTTTTTCTTTTGTATGACAAACAGGTGTGACAAAAGGGTAGCTTATGTGTGAGCCGGATTGTTTTGACAAGAGAGATTGCATGGTCTCTGCAAGGAGAGGGATTGTGATTGGGTGCAAGGCTCCTCAGGCTATAGGCTACGTCAGGCCAGTGAATCCATATGCAGCAGCTCGCTCATCAGTGTCCTGGACAGAGCAGAGGTAGGACATGACAAAGTGTGCTTTTTTCTCTGGAGAGAAAGAGACTTGTGTTCAAGAAGGACAGATGCCGGGGGGGGGGCAGAGGCTGAAATGCCTCAGGCATGCTTGTAGAAATAAACACAGTATTCTCTAGTACAGTACACATGAATATGTATATATTATGTATGCAAAGTATAATTACAGGCACTTAGAGACTAATACACGACAGATTTTATATACATGTACGAGAAAGTGTCCAACACAAGAGAGTGTTACAATGCTACTAGCAGCTTTTTAAGGCTTTGCTTCTAACTAGAACAGTCGTGCTTTGGAAAAATGGCAACATGCTCGCGATAAAAAAGCAAAGATGGATATATCTGGCTTGCATAATGATTACCATATTTACCATCATAATTGAGCATGTTAGCATGCTAACCTTTGCTGATCAGCATAAAACATGTCATTAGTTTTGCAAGTATCCCAGATAGCAGAACGATTCTGGCGAATACTTGGACCACATATTTGTGTTTCTTCTGGCTCAGTATATACCTGGCTCCTTGGCCCGGGTCCAGCCCATATACAGCCTGATTGTCAAACTCTACTTCCACATTTGGACCAATTCTGGCACATACACAGAAAATCTTCCTGGCTGTCAAACAACCCTGGAGGATAATGGCCGTAATCAGCCACGATGTGGAAGTATATGGGCTGGATTCTGGCCGAGGTCCAGGAATATGTTGGGCCAGAAGTTTTCATTTCGCTACCTGAGAGGAACCTAAGTATTTCACAAATTGAACTTTTGACTTGGTGATGGCCATATGGGAAAAGTCACCATTAGGATTTATTGTCTGTGCTCCATGGATATCTGTACTAGATTTTGTCCATCCAATAGCTGTTGAGACATTTAAGTAAATGTGAGTCTCATATTGACGCTAGAGGCAAAGTCAGGGGGTCACCAAAATCAGTAGGATTAATTTCCTGGAAAACTGAATGTCTGTACAAACATTCATGGCATTTCACTACATGGATGTTGAGATATTTCAGGTCTGGACCAACATGGGGGGGCAACCGAGAGACTGACATTCTTAGAGCCATGCTATTAGCATGATAAAAACAAGTAAAAAGCAGTTTCTTTGTTGCACTTTACGGTGAAACCTCATTCTAGTAATAAACAAAGGAGTGAGAGACAATACAAAAAATTCCTGTAGTTCCCTGTATCGGCCTCATGAACGAGTTTGACTGGTTGATTGGGTGTGAGGTCATAGTGCCGACCGCAGGTAAATGGGAAGGTATATGTGTAATTGAATAAGAATCAAGAGAGGAATAGTCCTGCTGAATGTGTTTTTGTTTTGTTTTGAGCCTCGGCTATATTTAACTCAGTTTGTGCACCAGCACAAACTATCCATACGTAATATCCCTATTGTTGGTAAACCCTCTCTTGAGTTTCACCAGACAGTCATGTGTGGAGAAGCGTCATTGTGTGGTGAACTCTTAATGCAATTGTAAAAGTACTTAGTTTGCAACGTGCACTATTACGTTCTGATGTGGAAATGCTAAGCAGAGTTGAGCCTGTAGTCTGCTGTGATCTGTTTACTCTCTTGAAACACGCAGTGTTACATTTGTTAAGGATTAGTGCAGCTTTGTACAGCCCATAGTGCTTATTGTTCAACACTTTGTATTAGG
This sequence comes from Istiophorus platypterus, assembly GCA_016859345.1. Lineage (NCBI taxonomy): Eukaryota > Metazoa > Chordata > Actinopteri > Istiophoriformes > Istiophoridae > Istiophorus > Istiophorus platypterus. The sequence continues at coordinate 19,635,792 of CM029121.1, read as the reverse complement.
CTTTATTAGCTTAAGTCTCCTATCATTACTCTGGTATCGTACTGTGATCATCTCGCAAGATTCAGAGGCTTCTTAGGCCACTGTTGCACTGCAGTGTCATTACGCCTGAAGTGACACTGCTCTAAAAATGCTACTCAGAAACCAAGCTAAACTCTTGATTCGCTGATTTTTTTTTTTTTCACTGTTTCCTCTTTATTTAATGTCTTGGGATTTCCTGCCATAGTTAAACTTGTTAACGCTAGCCGTATTTGTTCTCTTTCACTTCCTCAAATCTACAACAGAGAACTCAAAGTTCTATGCTCAACAGTGACCTGTTGGCACATCAGTCACAAACCAAATGCAATGTTGAGCCTCTATTAGGAAAGTGGTACTTGACTGTAAAACTAGGGGACATTGTCTGGAAAGGGGATTTCCTGAGCCTTGTGGCCTTATGTGACATTATCACTGACCTACATCAGATGTGCACGCTCCACTTCTTTCACACACATTAATAGCTGTTATCCGAATTTTATGTCTGTGTCATCCATGTGCTATATTATGAACAAACAGGATTAAATTCTGGCTGCTAAAATGTAACAGATGTGCCAAATAAGAGCATTACACACACAGCCAGATGGTCACACTGTGGCAATATCAGAGTAGGATGAATAGTGCAGCAGCAAGAAATGTAATATATATGCAGAAATTTAACACAAGTGAAAAAGACACTTTTTCCCTTGTGTCCCAAAGGACTACTCACCAGCCACTCTATTGTACACACATACAACTGAGTCTGTGGGGCATAGCAACACCATCCGAGCAAGTGAAAAAACAAAGAACAAAAAACAATTTAATCCGATTATCCAAACCATTCATATGAAACTGTCTGTCCGTTTGTTGTAAGCACCCATTGTGTTCCAGTGCTACTTGTAGTTTTGTTAGATTACAATGGTAAATCAGGGATGCTCATCTTCATTTTACCTTCAGATAGGTAATTTAGGTAAGTGTTACTGTGTCTCTGTGCATCTAATTGGGAATGAAGTCTTCTTTATTAAAAACACATACAGTATTTTATGAATGACTAAAATTAATACAAAAAAACTGCCTGAACACTCAAAACTAGGAACTATGGTTTGAAAAATAATGTTTAATTTCAATTGTAAGCCTTATAGTTTAGATTAGACAAAGTAGATAAATTTACTCAGTGTAAGATTATCCCTGTAAATGCTCCATTTTTGAAAGCATCTCTGTTTCTCCTCTTTGTAGGATCGGAGCACTGAGGCCAGTTTTCTGAGCCTCCCTGTGTCAATGCGACGGGGTTCTTCAGAGAACAATCTGGATCTTGACCTCAGTGATGGAAGTCCCGGTCCTGCTCCTGGTTTCGAGGTCCAGCGTAGTCGTTCTTGCTTGGACAACCTCCAGCAGAAGATACTGAAAGTCACAGAGCAGTTGAAGATTGAGCAAACAGCACGAGATGAGAATGTAGCGGAGTATTTGAAGCTGGTGAACAGTGCGGACAAGCAGCAAGTGGGGCGCATCAAGCAGGTCTTTGAGAAGAAGAACCAGAAATCGGCTCAAAACATTGCACAGATGCAAAAGAAGCTGGAGCAGTACCATCGAAAGATGAAAGACAGTGAAATCCATCACAGCCCATCCCCTCACCCGTCCACTGTCAAACACAGCACCATACCCAGGGAGTCACCCAGAGAGCTGCTGAGGGACATGACTGGCAGTGGCCGACACCCAACCATGGACAAGATCAAGACCATCGGGCCGGGTGTTTCCCTCTCCCCTCCTTTCTTCTTCAGCAAGCCCAGAGAGTTCGCCAACCTCATCAGGAACAAGTTTGGCAGCGCTGACAACATCGCCCACCTCAAGACCACTCTCGACACTTCCTCCCCGTTGCCCACCGACAGTGCGGGAAAGGGGCTGAGTAGCAGCACCTCTATGGTGGGCAAGCCAAAGTATCCCAGCGATGACGAGTGCTCCTCAGGGAGCGCGTCCGTTTCGGCAGACAGTAACGGGAATCCAGCAGGGGGAGGAGTGTCAGCGGGGCAGGCGCAGACACAAAGTCAGGGCCACAGCCGGGGGCAGCCAGCCGGGGGAGACGGTCAGAGCAGACTGGCGCTGAGTCTGGAGGAGGCGAGGGAGATCAAAGAGGCCCAGAACCAGTTGGAGGAGGACATGGAGGAGATAAAGGCTCAGTTCAAGAGAGAGTATGGCATCATCAGCCAAACACTGCAGGAGGAGAGATACAGGTATGTTTATTCTACTTCATAGGTCAATAACGTGTCTAATTATCAGGTTGAGAATAGACATAATTAGTCTTTATATAAATAAAAATCATACATGAAAATATTATTATTATTATTATTATTATTATTATTATTATTATTATTATTATTATTATTATTATTATCGATACATTTTTACCTAGTATTTCTGCATCTCTGGCATTGATTGCTAGGTATTTGCGTTTGGAAGACCAACTGAACGACCTGACAGAGCTTCACCAACATGAGATGGCTAATTTGAAGCAAGAACTGGCCAGCATTGAGGAGAGGTTGGCCTACCAGGCACAGGAAAGGGCCAGGGACCTACAGGTTTATTATACTTAATTCATTCAGCTCATATGTTCATCACGGCCATTTAGGTTGGTTCATAAGAATCAGACATGCTTGTGTATCAGTAGAACTCTGCGTAAAATCTCAATACATTGGGGAAGCTTGTCTGAAGTCCGGTGATGCGGATATTGTCATTTGTCTAAGAAGGGATAAGGCTATTACCATGTGGAAGTGAATGTATTCGTTGCTTGTGTGTAATGGTTCCCTTCATCAAATAATGCTCTAAAAACAAGGAATGTCTGTTTTGTCAATTGACATTCATACCCCACAAATTTGCCTCTCTGTCCTCATGTCTTTCTGCTGATACATAATTAATCATTTTGGGGAATTTGGGTAACTTGAGGATTAAAAGGTCAGCAAAATGCCTCTCAGCCACTCGGTAAACATTCCAGCCCACAAAGACTCTCTTCCATCCTTTTTCAGGAAGCCCTGGAGTCTTGTCAGACGCGAGTGTCCAAGCTGGAGCTCCAGCAGCAGCAGCAGCAGCAGACGGTGCAGCTGGAGAGCCACGATGCCCGAGTCTTGCTGGGGAAGAGCATCAACATCATGCTGGCCATCATCACCGTCATCCTGGTGTGTGTCTCCACTGCCGCCAAGTTTGCTGCTCCGCTGATGAGGAGCCGATACCACGTGGTAGCTACCTTCCTGGGGATCTGTTTTTTGACCATATTCTGGAAGAACTGGGACCGTTTACAGTACACAATAGACAGGTTGCTGTTAATTGCCTGATAGTGAAGAGAACAAGCTGAAAACGATGATAACATGGACGCTGTCAGTTGTTAGGATAGGACTGTCTAAGAGGATTGGTTGTACAATCGTCAGACACGATCGCCATGCATTTACAGAAGTCACTGTTTTTTAAAAGTCAGACTGAAATTAAATTTTGGTGATTATCTTGTCTAGAACTTGAATGTGTGTAGCTAATAATTTAATTTAACCTTTAAAATAATATTTATATAACAGTAAATTTTGTTACTTCCCGAGCAATTGCTATGAAATCATCACAAGACACAAAGGGTCAATTCAAGGATCAAGAAGGGTGAAGAGAGGTGCATTTCACTATAATGCAGCAACATGGGACTCACTCTTTACCACACTTTCCAGGGAAAAAAGTCCATAGATTAGGTAAATTGAGGCAAATGATTATTCTTTCTCATTTGGCTTCAGCTCAACTTTAATATCTCTCAAACTATTGCAAGAATGCACATGTAGACACAAAGAAAACCCTAAGTTTGGTATCTTGTTGGCCAGAGCTTAAAATGTTAAGAGCTTAAAGCCAGAAATTTGGGGAAACCTGCTCATTTGCTACTTAGATTTGGATGTGAAGATCCGTGCCACTCTCATGACCGTATGGAAACTGTGAAGCTACAACCAGCGGCTGTTTAGCTTAGCTTAGCGTAAAACCATGAAAGGCTGTTTAATGAGGTTTAGGTGCTGGTAGGCAGAGCTACGTTAGCTGTTCCCTCCTGTTTCCAGTCCTTGTGCAAAGCTAGGCTAACAGGCTTTGGTATCAGCTTCACTCTTTAACATACAGATGTAAGAATGGTGTAAATTATCTAATCTTACTTTTTGCAAAAAGACGAATAAGCATATATCTTAAAATTTTAAACTATTGTTTTGAATGAGGACCCTAAAGACAAAAACAACAGAGGAAATGGACATCTAGGGTTTTTGTTTGTTTGTTTGTTTGTTTTTAATGCATTTAGTTTCTTTATTCCTTATTGCCTTGTCTGCCCTTTGTGGTCAGTCATCTCTTAAAGTGGCTCTGTTTACTGTTCCTGATGCTTAAAGTGCAATACATGTGATTTTTAAGAGCATGGGGAGGGTGCATCAATGTTGGCATGAGAGATCCATAACCACTGAAGCCGCTGCTGGGTTCCGATAAGACCAGCTGTCTCCGCTCTCAAGGGCCAAAATTCAGTCCAACTGCATTACTGTGCTGATAATGTGGTAATATCAACACACGCCAGCCCACCAGTGCAGCAACACATGCGCACACACCCAAACAACACAACAACAGAGCCAGACACTTGGCTCTCTGTATTTACTTGTCTTATTGGTTTTGCCCGGTATAGTGTTTGTCTTTTACTAATAATGTGATTGAGAGGCGATGGGTTATACTGTGATTCAAGGCCTTTTTCTGAGGAAAAATGCAACACCCCCCCCTCTCTTCTTTTTGTAAAGAAGCAACAGCCTTCAGTACTCCAATGATGACAGAGGAGCACATTACAGGCTCTAAGTGATGAACTATGAGCCCATTTAATGGACCGACTAATGTATTATTTCATGTTTGTCTTATGAACATTGCCTATGAGGATCTCACACGAAGCTAAGGACCACTTGTTTTTATAATGTTTGTCTGGCATTTTAACATGTTTGTGTTGATGTTTGTTGTCATCTCTCTGTTATTCTAGAGACTGTATCTTTTTTTTTTTTTTTTTTGTTTCTTTTCTGACATGTTTGAGTTTTACCTGCAGAACTACACATCTGGTTTACATTATCTTGTCATCTCTGGTGCACTATGTGATCAATCAAGTGTATTTTCATGCATAACGTGCCTTTGTCTTGAAATTACTGTTAAATTAAACAACCTTTTTAATCAACCTGAGACTGATGTTTGGAATCGGCACTGAGTGTCTGGTATTTTTTTAATCAGCTATGTGCTGGGTTTTAGGAGAATAACCCCTCCAGAGAAACTATATTAGCATACAGTTTCTAATACCTTTCACTCTTCAGGGTAACACCCTGTAACACTAAAAATATTTGCAGTTTGCACAGCACTAAATTCTCTCTCCTTCACCACCACGAGGGGGTGTAGGTGCTGCACTGCTCAAATGACAGATTTAAAAAAAAGGGACAAACAAATTTTATACATGTTTTGTATCTAAAAATGAGAAATACGTATGAATAAATAAATACAGAGCAAGCATACGTTTCCATTCTGCCAAAATCAATGCCTCACACAAACATTAAGACCAAAACAATGTGGAGGACAGAAAGTGAGCCTGTGCCTCAGTATTAATATCCCAGTGTAGAAGAGTAGCGCCCTCTGCTGTTGTAACAAATGTACATTGAAACTAAAGCTTTTCTACACATTGATGCGCATTTCTCGAGTGCCTGGCTCCACTGCAGCATATTTTGGCATATTTACGTGAAAATAAAATCTGTTCCATCCTTTATTCCCTCACTGTGGCCAGGAATGCTCTGTTTAGACTGATACTTGTCCGCGATGAACAAGGATTTTTGGCCCACAGGATGCTGATGATCAGATAGAGATGGATTCATTTTTCACTTGAACGAACAAGCATAGTTCCAACAATGTCAAGCGGCCACAAAAATAAATACGGACACATCATAAAGCTACAGTATATGCGAAAAAACAAATACAAACACAAATAACATGGCCCTCACATTCCACAGTACAACAGTATCCACATTACTGCTGCACATCAATGTCAGGGAACAGTAGGTGCAGGGGACACACAAACAGGCACAAAGTGAAGCTCATGCACACTTACACTCAGCCGCACCGCAATATGGGTAATCTGGCACAGCAATGTGCATGTTTTAGACTGCGTGACTACTGTGCCTGCATGCCAAACGAGGCGCCGCCAGCACAGTGAGATACAGGAACAGGAAAGGGGGATGACAGACAGTTAGCTTAACTGGGGATCTCTGACACTCACACAGTGTTCCTGCGCTTTATGAAGGCTTAAATTTTAGAGTGGAGTCGTTGTGTGAGCTGTGAGTTGTGTGCGCATACGCCTGTGTGCGCGTGGGCAGACTGGCTGTGTGTTTCGTGCATTTGTGGAGCAACTAAGGCCTCTGGGGGTGAAATAAAAAATACTGTGATTGGTGTGACGCAGAGATAACTGACTAACACACACATACACACATCCGCCCACACAAGCACACACACAGAGGTTTAGAAAATGGGGGATTATGAGCTATATTTGTAGGTGTGAATGGAGAGCAATATTTTTCTCTCCCAATCTCCCGCTCCTATGTATTGTGTGATCTAAAAAACGAGTGCTTTCCTTTGATGTGAGCTCTGATCCTGTGTGTTCTCCAATGCGCTCTCCCTTGTGACTCCTGGAGCTCGTTGGCCTATTCACTGGGCTCCATAATGAGCAGCTAATTATCCCAGGACCTCATCAAGTCTCTCTGGGCCCTCAGCTAAACCTCCTCCTCCACACAGGTTGGCATGGTGACCGTAGGGGATGGGACCCGCATGGAGGAGGCCACCAAAAGAGCCGCCACGGCTTCACTTCTGCTCTGTTCTATTGAAGGTGAGTGAGAGGGACACAGCTTTTTGTTCCCACTTCTAGGAAGACAAAGATGAAAGAGGGAAATGCATAGACAGAATTAGCTTCAAGCATTGCTGATTTTGATTTTGTGAATCTCAGCTTTGTGCGTGTTTCTATATATGTGTGTGTTCATGGCTCAGTCAGTCGCTGAGCAAATGTACTTACGTTATGGGAAAGTTCTGACCTCTCTGGCAACTTCAATGCTGATTTAGACTCCTCTGGCAGTGCTGGGCCCTTCCCATTTCCTGTTTATGGTGTCATGGAAACAGGCCATGTTCTCTTCCTCTGCTTTTGCACTATATCATAAAAAATGTATCCTGCAACTAGCAGAGAGCCACAGTCTCATACCTCAGTGGGCAATCTGCAGCTCTCCTTCCACAGTGTCTGTGACCAGAAATAGAACCTCCAGTAGGTGGTAGAAAATTCCAAATTTATGGAGACATTTATCATCAATGCCTTCACATAAATCACCTTTTAAAATGCCCTAATTCAAAGGCACCTCCAATTTCCTTTAGTTGCTAGGCAACCCTGGAGCACCTCAGTGATGCTTGGAGTTAAGGGCTGACAGCCCAGTGGAATAAAGTGGATTGTGGGGTGAATCACTGTCTTTTATAGCTCTGAGGTTCCATTACATGGCCACCTGACAGTGACAATGATACGCTGTCGATGGAGAGTAATTGTCCAGCCTGTCGATCCCTCGGTGTATCCACGAGAAAATTATGTCAGCTGGGGCTTGGGGTATTTGACTCGTGCCAATGGACAAGCAGTTAACCATTTTAATCATTAGAACTGATTTAATAGATGTAACAAGCTGTAGCTTGAATGTTGAATTTGCTTATTCAAGGCACATCAGTGCTAACATGATATTAGATATTATAGAGTACTTAAAATCTGAATGCTATATGTGATGCTTATGAGTTTGTAAATAAATTTGGCTGTGCTGCAACAGCGAAACCCTCCGACTGTTTGACTGAGTGAGAGAGCTAGTGAGTGAGTGATAAAGTTAGACGACTGGTCAGCTGAATGCTGCTTGACTCGTGACTAACTTAAGCTAAACCACAGATCAGCAGGCTGAGCGATGGAGTTTACCTATCCGCTGCCTTTGTCTCTAGTTTTACCAACTTTTTCACGCTCCCGTTGTGACTTTTCATCGCAAAAGCACCTAGCGACAAATCTATTGACTTTCTTAAAAAGAGAATTGCTAGTATTGGAAACCCTGCTAGACTGAACTTTCCCTCATGCGTCTCATTCAACTTTCTGGACAACAGCTGCCTAGACGTGTATGACCTAACTTCCTCTCTAAGTGATCATTTTAGAGGTAAAATCACTGCACAGCTGTTGTCTTTAACTTGTGTGTATAGTGATTCTTTCAGAAGACATTTAAAAAAAAATTTAAATCAGGATTTCATCAGTGCAGAGCAGCAGCTTTTGAATCGGCTTGGAAGTGACTGCTGGTTAACATGTAGACTTAATGTGGGCCACCTTTCAGTCACTGTTTCATACTTGGTCTGTCGTCTGACAACAGAAACAGAAGCACATGAAAATCTGAGCAGCTTTGTTGGGAATTCAGCTGTATTAAAATACTGTATGTGTGAGCACAGAGAGTAGGAGGGAAGCAAACAGTTAAGGAGCACTTGAGCCATATACTAGGCTCTGACCTAGTCTTGTTGTTGTCCTCTGGGATGATTATTCTCATATGTTGATTTTAAATCATGATATTCTATGCATTTGTTTGTGTCTGCTTTTAGACATCTTTTCTGTTATGGTGTACTCTACTCATAGCTGGATTACCTCACTACGAAGCCCTGGAACAAAGATGAGGTTTTGTGCACAGGGTATGGTACATATTCACAAATATTACCTGAACAAATCCATTTCTTAAAACTTATTTTTGACTCAGGGGCGCTCTGCAAGGCGCTGCGCTCACTGCTCCTCCAGCCACAGTAAGCAGCTGTTTTCAGGAGTAAAGCTCTGATAAACCCTCCGTATGCTACCTGCCCGGCACCGAATGGCAGACAGACAACATTAAGATAAAGCACAGCTGCTATGGGGACAGATGTGTCATTCAGGAGCTGGTGGAGACCAAAAAAAGATAAAAAGGGAATGAATACTGAACTTGGATTTACCAGGTGGACAAAAGCACAACTCCAAATGAATTATAATGTTGCTCTGTGACAGAGATGAAATGAATTAAAATGCTCTGTACCTGCTTGATTTGTAAATAATGGTGAGCCACTGTTTGCTAACCTACCTCGTGTCATAATATATTGTGTTTTCAGCTTCAGTTTCCAATTCCCCCAAGTGGGTAAAAGTTAGTTAATGCTCATTTAACAGCAGTGTGATATAAACAGCCAAAGGTCTATTTTCCATCTACAGCCTTGGGTTGTTTGATGTTATGCAATAAAATTAGAAAAAGAAAGATTCTTTTTTGTTAGAAATCGATTTTAAACACTTCTAGTCAAGACACGCTTCAACTCAAAATTACACGAATGGAGAATGCTGCAATCCATAATCATAGCTACACACTTTAAGAAACTGTCGGCCCTTTGTGTGTTTGTCCTCAAGTATGTCCATTGGTATTACATATCAATGAAAGGCTAACATTCCTGAGGTCTATACTGTAGCTGCGGGTACCATGTGTGTGACTTGTTGAATCTGGACAAAAACAAAGACCACAGTATGAGCAGAGTGGAGAGATTCCCTTCATATGACCTCATGCTCTGTGGGACTGCTCTCTGTTACAGAACAAACAGCTCATCTCCAACAGACTCCAACTGCAGGACGACCAGACCTTGGTCAAAATGGCCATTGTGGACACTTTTTGTGTCTCAGATTTCCTTTTTAATGTTATTTTCTTACGATTAGCTTCATTCTGTGTTTGGGGGAATGGTGCAAAGAAAAATTTCTTCCTGCAGCACAGCATTTAACAATCAACTTAGTGTATTTTAGAGAATAGCTTTGTGGCAGTCTATGCGAGCAGTTCCGAGGCAAATGCATCCTGCCCATCTGCTTCAGCAAGCAGTTTTAAACAAACACTTGGATTTATTTTAGAATTTGACCAAGGTTTGATGGTATCTGGGTTCCTTCTGTGTCGGTTCTCTGTTACCAGGCTCCTGCCACACTAGAGTGACACGGGTGGACCAAAGCCAGACATTGTCAGCTCATTTTCAACACCTCGTCAGCCAAACTCTCTGTGCAGTGCTCCCTTCCTGTGTGAGTGTGTGTACGTGTGTGTGTGTGTTTGTGTGGGGCTGTTATTGTGTATGGTGAGGGGACCGTGGAATGACTTCAAGTTGAGAGATACCTCCATGCTCGTCTTTGAGATTACAGCTGCCTGAGGAAGGCTGCTCAGAGCCAAGTGGAAGTGTAGGAAGCGCTTAAAAGCAGGCGTCAGTCTTTTCGATCTGCTCCCTTTTATCTCTTGTTACTTGCTGTCTGTCCCTGAGAGAAAAACCCTTGCCGTTTATCACAGGTACAAACATGCACATACTGAGCCTCAGACACAAATTCTGCTTCTTTCTATTTCCGTTACGCAAACTTCTGCTTTTTTTTTTTTTTTTTAACATTTCCTCTTTCAGATGACGCCAGGTTCCATATGAGAACATGTTTTACCATATTGTTTGTGTGTGTGTATATGTCTGCAAGGCACTTCCTGCTCTCTGACAGTGCTGTGATAGGAATATCCTCCTACTGGGCCAGCGAACGGTTAAGCCTGGCCCTCCTTTCCTCTCTCTGTTTCTGACTCTGGCACACCTCACATTTTTGGCTTATTCCATACTGCACAGAAGTTGCCAGCTGTGATAGCAGCTGAGATGGAGAGAAAGAAAGAGGTGAGACACAGACAGAGAGAGAAACAAATGTGTGTTTTAAGGATAGTGATGAAAATGTGAGGGGGGGGCAGTTTCAGATACTCTTAATAGCATAAGAGACACAGGTCATTAGCAGTAAACAGAGAGAGAAATAACGTCAGAAAAGGGAGGGGAGGAAATGAACAATGGAGGGGAAATGTTCAGTAATCTGCAGTGCTAGCTGTCAGCCTCCACTGTAACAGCCCGTCTGGATCTCATTATAGGTAAAATCATTTGGCTCAGGGGCCGAATATGCACGAGTGCGTGAGGAGATGTGTGTGTGTGTTTGTGTGTACATGTGTGTTTGTGTGTGTGTGTGTGTGTGTGTGTGTGAAAGGAAGTGTTTGTGTGTACGTGTGTGCTCAGGAAAGCACAGATGAATGGTGAACACTGCAAAGATGCTGTTTATTTGCATATGTTTCGGTCCTCTGATCTTTTGATTTCCTTTTGGAAATCTGTTTGTCATATTTTATCTCTTTGCGTTCATTATGACATATTTCACATCCTCGACTTTGTTTTCCAGGGACTGGACAAGACAGTTGAAATTCACATGATTAAATCTACTCAGATTTAGTTCTTTAGGCTGTTAAATGCAAATCCTTTGGAGATATGCAACCTTGCAAATTCGTCCGTGCTAGTGGATGGAGCACTGAAATTAGGCTACATAAGGCTTATCATGATATCAAAGTGAACTCCATACAAAATCTGGTATTTCCATATGAATTTAGGTAGTTTCTGGAAACCAGCTTAAAAAGGGAAATGATGTGAATCTTCTACAGACTTTTTATTTATTACCCCTCCCCCCTTGTGTGTGTGTGTCTGTCCTTTATTCAGACTGTGTGAGTGTGATGATGGATAGGCATTGAGTATGTATTGATTCTATATTTGTGGCTTATAAACATAAATTGGGGGGAGGCTGAAAAGGGGGAAGAAGTTAAATAGAAGAGTACAAAAATAGTGAGCAGAAGGTATACCATGCAGGGAGAGAGAGAGAGAGAGAGCGAGAGAGAGAGTGTATGTGTGTGTGTGTATGAGAGAGAGGGAGAGCGAGGGAGAGAGAGGGAGATTTGTGCAGGGAAACGGAGCCTCCCGTCTGGTAAAACAGCATCTTTCCCTCCACTCTGCTCCTCCCCTCTTCCCTCTCGGCATCTCTCCCACGCTCCGGAGCTCAGCCTTCAGTTCCCCGGACCCTCCCAAATTCTCCTGAGGTACAGCCTGTTTGTGTGTGTGTGTGTGTGTGTGTGTGTGTTTTTTTGTGTGTGTGTGTGGGGATTGAAGCCTTTGCGTGTGTGAGTACTTGACGCTGTGCTCAGTGCTTTCAGTGTGTTTCTCTCTCTCTCTCTCTGTCTCTCTCTCTCTCTGTCTCTCTCTCTTTCTCTCTCTCTCTGTCTCTCTGTCTCTCTCTCCCTGCAGCCGAGGTGGGCGTGTGGAGCCTCTGACCCTCTCTCGCCCACTCTCTCTTTCTCTGTCTCTCCCTCTTTGCTGCGGCTGCAGGGGGCTATGGATGGACTGCGTTTACCTCCACTCATCGAGGAGGCTTTGGACTCTACAGGTCTGTGCAGCTGTTTTGTCAGTGTGTGTCTCTCTGCTGTGCTGTGCAGTTGGATGTTGAGTGTGGCTATTTTTAGCCCTGCACTACAGATCAGATATGATCAGCTGAAAAGGTACAGGGTTGATGTTTATCGCCGCCAAGAAGAATGTTTACTCCTAAAGTGAGGGATGGGGTGGTGAACTGAGGAGGTGGAGGGGCTGAGCAGAGGTTGTCAGGTGGTAGGAGGTGGGGAGATTATTGTGGGAGCCCATCTTTATTAGGAGCTGTAGTCGAGCTGACAGACTGACTGACGAGTGGGCATTACTGTCAACTATGGCATCTGTGGACGTTTGATGGAGGCTACACGCTGCCAGGTAATGGATGGCTGGCAGCCAGGGGCAGGAAAATAATATAGTCATTAGTCGAGGCTTGTGTTAGATGTGTTGCAAATGTTATTCTGAGACTAATTAGAAAATTGATGTGATGTGGAGTCATGCAGAGTTGGATGTTAATTTTGTTCCTTATGTTCAGATTATTTTCAGCTCAATAACGAATTCTTGTGGAGGACTCACTCTGCATATAGTGGTTGCGTTGACGGGCTGCTGTTAAGCTTTGCTGTTAAGTTTGGTAACTTCATACCACAAAATATCACTATATGACATCTTGCACAGTGCATATTCATTTTTTTTTTTTTTTTTTTTTTGCCTGATACAGAATAAGTATTGTGCAACTGTGAGCAAGAGTCCAGGAAGGGAAGAATGTGTGGAATGTTTTTTTGTGTCTCTGTGTCCCAACAAGGAAGAAGCGTGTGTTTTTGCATGCGTTGAATGGGTACGCAGACAGAGCAGCCCTTGGTTGGACAGTGCTAGGAGGATGTTTATTGGTATGGACGGGCTCGGAGAGAACCACAGGTCGGCAGCCCTTTGACCAATAGCAAGGTTGCCAGGATCTCATTTCCTTTTCCTGTGTAGTGCTTTCCTAAAACTGAACTTTATAAAAACATATATTTGCTCGATTGTTTCCTAGAGCCTCTTTGCAAAGCAAAAATTAGTTGTTGACTTATTCAGCCACTTTGTTCTAAGTGTTCAGTGTGTAATTTCCATAACATTTATAAAAATCGTTTATTCTGCCGAAGCCTGCGTATTGACCATCATAACATGGATACTGTCTCATGAGAAATTCTTCCTTCCTAACAAGCTTGTTCCTGTTATCTTAACTCTGGGGACCTCTTTCCTTTCATCACAGCCTGAGGCATGCTTTTAAAGCTGGGAATTCAGAGCCTAGTGATAGCAAGTGTCTGGCTTAATGTAGCATGAATCCTGACTGATTGACCATGATAGGGATGAGCATGCAGCAAACTGAAAGTAGATTGAGTGACAGCTAGTATTAACTTGCACCTTTTTGAATTTCATAAACTCAGGGATCTAAATGGATTAAAGTGCATTTATTCTGTCCTGGCTGGGGTCAATCTTAGCTCGACATCAATCTGGGTTCTTAGAAAAAGGTGACTTTTTTCTGAACAGTAGTTATTTTCTAGGCTTTATTTCTGTGCTGTGTCTGTCCTGATGGGGATAAAATCCACACTGCACTGGAGAAAATGCTTTTAAAATCCCTTGTTACAGCTACCAAAAAGGAATACAGATGCTCACACACAAACACAGGCTCCCACTGATCAATACCACACGATCAGAGGCTGATTTGACATCTGTAAGATGCCTTTGTACCTTACAACTAACAGCCACCATATTGTTCCTCCCACTTGCACGAGTCACCCACCATCTCTTTCTATCCTTCTCTTAGCTCTTCCACTCAATATATCTTCCCCCTCTTTTAGTCACAGTCCTCTGCTCTCTTCAGCGCCCACACACCCTCCAACACACACACACACACACACACACACACACACACACACACACACACACACACACACACACACGCACATGCGTGTGCATGCATAGACACAAAATGCTCTGCACCTGCCAGCACCTCAGCCCACATAGCATTTCTCTCCTGTCCTCTCCTCCTTTTCCTACACCCCTCTCTGGTGTAGTACCCCCATGCTGTGAAATTTACATCAGCAGTGATACTCCCCGAGGATGCACAAACAGGATTTCTTTCAGCTCTCTGGAACTAATAAACAGCAAAGTTGCTGCCCTAGACAAACTTTGCAGACTTGGGTGCTGCAGGGACCTCTGAAAAACAACAACCTGAGCTTCTCACTTGCTTTACCATCCTCTGGCGCCTCCTTCTCTTACGACCCAGGAGTGTGATAGGTTTCCCTTCACCACCCTATCCCCATTTTCCAAACAAGACTTTGGTGTCTCATTTTACAAAAGGCTGTCAAAGCACTCTGCAGGGCCCTGATAAAACTGAAAGCACCACATGTTCTTTTATTGTCTCTCAGTTGCATAATGGAAGCATTCTTCAAACTTTCAGGTGAAGAGAGTAAGTTGATGAACTCATGCGGCTCCCTCCCGCAGCTTATTCTATGGATTTTTTTTCTAAACTTTTCTTCTCCCTTGCAGAATTGCTCAGCATTGTCAACCTATAATTAGTGTGCCCTGTTTCCCCCTCCTGGATCTTTATCTCTTTTGGATTTGGCAGCTACATGGTGAGCTGTGGTATCCCGTCTTTCCTCTGCGATTTACATGATGTAAAACCTTCCAGAGAGATTGCCTTCAGGTGCGAGGCACTGATTTGTGATCAAATGGATTACTGCCCCAGCACTTGTTTTCATGCTTTTTTCGCTGTCGCAAATCATTATCCCCTAATGGAATAGCTTAACAAGTACCTGCAAACATTTACACTCCACGCACATTCCTATAAAAAACATATTCCCTTAATCAGTCACTTACAGTATGTACACACTGACACAATTTTTGTACATGCTCATTTAATGAGGTCAATTTATAGCACATTCTCTGATGCTTTTCTGTTCTGTTGACCCACTTTCTCCTATTTCCCTGTGAAAGTGCAAACATGGATTTTCCATTTAAATAACAGAGCAGCTCATTAAGTCAGCCCAGCTCTTGGGTGCTTGTGGTTCCTGTTTCTTTTCTTGTCTTCATCACCTCCCTGGAGTTTTCAAGGCTCAGAATATATAGTGAGAAAGAGATAAACTGACACTGACCACATGAGACCTTCACCCCTTTAGCTTGCTCCTCATGTTAAGATGTTGAGTCTCATGCAGTTTGAATTTAGCAAATCTTTTGTGATGGTGACCTCACCATGTTGGCTTCATGAAAGGGGGGACCGGATAAGATCACTTGGGCTTCTCTGTCGGGAAAAGCAAATTGCAGACAGAGAGGTTCCCATGGCAAGCACAAAACTGCGGACACAAACACAGCTCTATTTACCAGGGTGACTTTCCATATGTTGAAGCCCTGGGTGGTCGGTGTACACAGCTCACCATGGAGATGAACAGCAGGTGTCTGCAACTGACTCCTGCTAGTTTCTTGAGGATCGGAGCAGCTTGAGTGCCCTCAGGCCATGTCATAACTCCATCTCCTTCCTTGAACCTCACTTATTATCCTCCCCTCCTTTCCTCTTTTGCTCTCCCCCCGGCTCCATTTTATGTGCTGGGGAGGAATTGCGCCAGTGCAAGATAAAAGCTACAACATCAGTGCTGGGCTGGCTTCAAAGCTGGGGTAGGAGGGGGTGGTGTGCATTATGCATGGCCTCCTACACAGCTGTAGGCATATGCATATGATGAACACATGCAGTTTAAACATGGCAGACTTGTGTGATCATAGAGGCTCATCAGGTGTGGTGCACAGGTAGATATATATGAGCATAAAGAGGTCTTCACGTACAATTTATTCAACATACACTTCTACACAGAATCACGCAGAAATTATGCACACGGACAATGTGGCACCCACACACACATATATGGGGCAGCTCCAGTGTTTGTGAGTCCTCATTTCTTTTCACAGGTAATTTGACTCCAGACATTCCTTTCAATACAGTAAAATTAGACATTTAATTACCTTTCACAGGGTCAGAAGTGTGAAGACTCATTTTCTATGTAGAGAAGTTCTTTTAAAAATACTTTGTTCAACACTATGAATGATATTACACCTCAATACATAAAGCAGTAGTTTGGAATTCAGGTAAACTGACAACTCCTTATGCAGACATACCCTGTTCAGAATATTGTTATCTACTCTAACAGTTTGTAAAACTGTGTTTTTTGTTTTTGCTACATATCAAATATATGGAACTGTTGTCCAAACTGCTACATCACACTAATTGTTTTATGGTTTGACATCCATCCCTCTCCCAGAATGCATCTGTTTGCCAATATCCTCACTCTGCTTTTCAATTTTGCAAAGTGAAATTTCATTACACTCCTCACTCAATCACTGAGCACCAAATCGGTAGCAAAAACAAAGGGCTTGTGTCGTTACATTAATGTTTAAGTGAAATCTTAGACGGCTATTCTGCAATGCTGACAAAGAACACTTGGACTGCTTGTTGTCTCTTCTAAAGCGGCACAATGTTTGCACTGACATACTCAATGTGTTTTGCTGCGATGTGATTATGAAGGAATGTGCTGTGGCCAGATAAAGCCGTCCTCTCTCTGGAGCCGTAAGACTGGTCCTTGGACGACTCCCCCCGCCCGTCCCTGCTCTTATATGCACGCAGCGTCCATGTCTAATGCAATCCCAGTGTGACTAAAGGCCAGCACTCTGCCAAGTATATGGTGGAGGAATCCCAGGCGACATAGCAGCCAATTCTTATGCACAATGTGTTTGACATTCGCTCGTGAGGTTAGGTGATAAAGCTCCTTTAAGGAGTGAAATGATTAACAAGCCGTTGTGGAAGGCCACAGAGGCAGACTCACAGGAAAATATAGAAGTTGAGGTTCTTTAAAGGGTTTTTTTGAGTTTATTAGCAAACAATAATATGTTTAGAGCCAACATAATACAATACAGAAAAAATAAATTTCCAAAGATGTCATCAAAGGAAGTTGAAGAAAGTTGAGAAGTGTTTTCTTGCCCACTACATTTGTTCAGTATTAAGGGATTTCGATAACGGTTTCTCATCGCCCAACAGCTGTAAACAGAGTGTGTAAAGACTGTGTGCAATACTTGTTCTCTCCATGTTTTCACTGTAACCTGAACACTGTATCACAGTTTGCTTAAGACTGGCTGGAACTCTGGATGCTGCATCTACAAAGCCAAAAAACTAAAATACAGCACGATTCACTTGAGCCAAAGCTTTCCATGTTACTACACCCAGAGCTTGACATCCCTGAAGGATTTGGATGTGAGTGATAATCAGTGGGAAGTCTTTAGTCTCCCAATGGCCTTTAGTTGCCTCTGGCTATACAAGTAGCTCCAGCTCTCTCCCTGGCACACAGCCCTAGCTCTCCTCTTTATGACCAAATCATTGTGGCAGCACCGATGTTTAATGACAAAACAGCCCAGTGCTTGAGAAATCTCTTACAAGCCCTTCAGGGGCTGAATTGTTTAAATTAATGGGAAAAGAAATAGGACTGCAGTTACTATGTCATACAGATATCACGAAGATATGTTGAATGTGCTTGGTTCTGTTGGAAATTGTTACGTCTAGTGAGGGGGGACAACAAGTCAGAGAAATAATTACCACAAGAAATGGAAGCATCCCGTGAGCAAAGATTACACTGGTGAGCATCACTCTTAATTAGGCAGATCTTTAGTTAATGCTTTGTTCTGTCCCCTGCTGCACCTTTTTTCTCGTTACATCTCTCTATGTCTGTCTCTCAGCACAAATCATTCCCCTCTCCCGTCGTTGCACTGCTTTCTGAGCTTAAACGGGAATTTTGAGGCACTCGATGCCACTCGAACATGACCCTGAGATGCTACTTATCAATTGAAGTTAACGTTATTGAGGAAATGATAGCCGATGATAGTGCGTGAGTACAATTTTCCCCTGATGGGACTGAAAATGGGACATCAGTGACCGTTTACCTTTAAAACCCACTCCTGAGAACAAACTGACACCGTGAATATAATCTCCATTTAGTCCTGGCCTTTCCTGCTTTACAGCAAATCTCATCTGACTAATGGGAAAAGACTTCAGATGGGAATTTAACATCCTGCTGCTGTGGTGTAAATGAAACCTTCCCTCTGTGTTTTATGACCTGCTCTGCATTTGTATTCCCAGCCCTGGCAAGCAACAGCTATTATAATGTCAAATCAAGTTTATTTGTATTGCCCTACATCATACACAATGTCCCATTAGGCTTTACAGGCCCCGCATTAACAACAGCTCCTGACCCAGGCCAGGCGTTCTACAAGGATGAGGAGGACCTCCATAAAAAAACAAAACAAAACAACAACCCATAAAAACCCAACAGCAGAAACCATGTGATGTGACACGGTATAATATGAGCAAGATGTCTGTTTGTCACATCTTTCTCACTCTTGAGTGGTAGCTTCTGTTGTTATGGACTTTGAGGTGCATTGCTGAGTGGTGAGTCATAGTGATTGCTTCAGCATACTGGCCAACCCCCCCCCCCTCAGTATTGTGTCAGCTAACCCGCTCCACCTGCTGGTGGAAAAATTTAAACACAGTGTAGATTGAAGGACGTAAAAAAAGAGTGATGCATGTGTGTTAAAACGATCAATCAGCTTTCATCAACATGTGTTACATATTAATACCTTCACTTTCCCTAAATGGTATGTAACCTTCGGCACGCTTGTCAGTTTTTGCCGTATATTCTGGTCTACTCTTCCCGAAATTAATGCATTTCTAGTTTCCTTTCTAACCAAATCTCAGAGCTGGTTTAATCTGCAGAAGGGCTGTCTTCTATTTGTCTGTATAACTTAATGTGTTAGATTAGGGTTTATGAGTTGATAGAGGCTGGTGCACAGTGGACTCAGATTTAATCACAAGATGGTGCTGTTGGTTCAGAAAAAAACCACCAACCCCTGCTGTGTTTAAAGCATGACTGATTTTAGGTGATGAAAGAGGGGGTTTTCACCTGTAAATCTCCCTTTCTGTCTCCTTCGTTTTCCCTGTCAGGCATTCCTTTCTAACATAGGCTCTTGTCTCTCCATCAGATGATCCAATCTGCGATCTGAAAGCAGAGAGCAGCCCCACCATGGACAACGAGATAACAGCCAAGGAGAGAGGCATCCTGGAGGAGAACAACGAGAAGGAGGAGATGGACCAGGAGAGAGCTCAGGAGGAGGAGGAGGAGGAGGAGGGGGAGGAGAAGAAGCTCAAGGAGGAGGAAGGCGAAGGAGAAGAGAAGAAGAGGAAGGACCAGGAGCCACAGCTGACGGAGGAGCAGGAGCTAGAGGAGCTGAGGGCCCAGGTGCTTCAGCTGCTGCTGGAGCTGGAGGACGCCAGGGAGACCTCCAACAAACACCAGGAGAGCTTCCATGAGCTGCAAGGTGGGAGCACTGAGACTATATTCTTATGCTCTTCATTCAATTTTAAGTGCCTTGAATCATTAAACTTGCTGTTTTTTTCTTTCATCCATTATTTACAAACAGCAATTCAACCATAAATCAAGCTCTGATCCTAACTCAACCAATGCATCTTCCATACGCATACCCTAATTCTTGTCATCCTGGTCAAATTTAATGGCTTTTAAAGGGAAGATCTACCATTCATCAAGCTGTGTCTTATTCACATATTTCTGTCCATTATGACCGTTAGTCATCACCACTTACTGAAATGCTGACTTTAGCAAGAATAACGACAAATTGGGAAAGTGGGCTTAGCAGCTACAGCTCCTTATAAAACATCAGTCCAACAGAAATAATCTTAAATGTCCATTTTTAGTCTGACTACTGGAAATCCCTGTAGCTGTTGTAAGACGCTACTGTATATGGCAGATTTAGAGCAACAAGCCAAAACTGCTATCTGCTATCTGCACAGTCTGTGGCTTGTCATATTACTTTTGCAACTTGCAAGTGTAACAAAAAGCCTGCTGCTAAACTAAAAGAAACCATTGTGACAGCCAGGCCAGCAGACTGACCAGGAAGTGAAAGTGCAATGCGGCGCAGGGGCCACTTTCACCAAGGTAGTTACATGCGAGCTGAACTCTAATTTTGAGATTTCCAGATAATTCCCTTCCTTGTTCATGTGGCCAGGCTTGAAATTGTAAGCACTATTTTTTCAGGACAGCTATTTGTGAAAAGTGACGCTGACATTTTTTCGCGATTTGTAAGCAGTGCTCACAAATCGCTTTTGTGAGACGTGTTGTTTGCTACAACTGATCAGCATCGTTCTTGCAACAAAGTGCCTTCGGTTTCCCACATCTCAACAATATAATTGATGAGTAAAAATGTTATCTACACCAATAAAAATAGCAGACAAAAATATGAGAATAAGACCCAGATTGAAGAATAAAGGAATTTACCTTCAATTCCAAGTGAATTATAGATGAACAAAAAAAAATCACAAATCAATAATGTACAATAATTTATATGCCTTCTGTCATCTTGACTCATCCCTCTCTGTGAATCAACTTAATTTATGTTGTAAAATGTCAAGGTTATAAATTCCTGTTTAGGTGAGCTCAACATGTCATCCCCAGCTATTATACCGTTCAATCAAAGAAACACTTCCACATTGCCTCTCAGTGATTGTTTAAATATTCACAATTTTATGCACAAAATGGCAAAGGAGAAGCCCTGTCCTCTACCTGGACAAATGAACTTTCCACCCACACCCCTCCTGTTTATCACAACCAGGCCGAACACGTAGAAGCGTAAATGTTTATATGCGGCCGCTGACACAGTCGACTCCTCATCGCTGTTAAACAGAGCATCACATCATACCTTAGAAATGATGAACCTAATGCTCAGGGACACTAGCAGTGAGTAAGGCCTCAGTTATGAGGCTTCACTGAGGTCAGTGTGTGTGTGTGTGTGTTTGTAATTGTGTGTCCTGCTAAAAGACATGGCGCAGTGAGCTCAGTTGCTAGTCTGGCAGAAGTGGAGACATTCCTCAGACGGCTGCGTGCGTGCTGAGGGAAACTTCCAGACTAGGTGTCCTTGACCACATTGAGAAATCACCGCTGGTTGTGGTTGGGGTGGTGGTGGTGGTGGTGTTAGTGTTTGTGTGTGTGGGTGTGGGGGGGCAATTAGAGGTGGCGATGGACTTAAGTTGAGGTGTAGGTATAGAGCGAGGATATCACCATGACCTTAGGTGATTATTAATAGAAGCTGCCAAGTGCACTGCACTCACCAGTTATATACCAGCTGTGGTATAATGCAAGCAGAGAAAGGGATGCCAGGCCTGTGACTGGCGGAACCAGCTGGATAAATCTGGAAAAATCTGAAGACGAGCAACGAGAGGAATAAAGGAATGACAGTGTGGCCAAAGGGAACCCGGATGTTACAGATAAAAGAGGCGTAGGCACATGTAAACAATGATACATACTATAAAATCAAACTTTATTCTCACTCTTGATATCCAGTCCCGCGGATACTCTATTTTTGGGTTGAGATTTCTGTCCCTACCCCAATATGATGTACGTGAATGTTATATTCTTTGCCGTTTTGTCACAGTCACATTGAAAAAATATATTTAAGATGTTCAAAAGCAAATATATATCTCCAGAAACAATGTCTCCTATATTCTGGAAAACCCCCATGAAAACTGATGACAGTGAGTTTAAAGTCGACAGCCATACTGGCGGATCGCAGCAGTGCTTTAAGCTAAATGCTAACATTAGTGTTAAGCAGGTATAATGTCTTAGCATCGTCATCATCTTGGTTTAGTGTGTTAGCAGGCTAATATTTGTTGAACAGCAATAATCACAGTACAGCTGAGGCAACTGTGAAAGTCATAAGATGTGTATATGTCAGGTCTAATAAAACGGAAATCTAATACAAATGGTCCTGCTCACATTGTATTTAACAAACACTGACACATGAAACTGTTTGCTTCATTCGGTCGCGCTTCGAACAACTTATCAAGTTGTCATCCGTCTATCGGCCCACTGAGCCGACATTTCTGTCTTATCGCTCCACACACTCCCAATTCCCCTCTTCTCCTCTCCCCTCCTGTCCTCTCCCCTCCTATCCTCTCCTCTCGACTCCTCTCCTCACCCTTCCTGTCCTCTTGTCTCATCTCCCCTCCTCTCCTGTCCACTCCCTTCTTCGCCTCTCCTCTCCTCACCTATCCCCTTCTCTCCTCTCATCTCCTCACTTTTCTTCTCCTGTCCACTGCCCTCCTCTAATCTCCTGTCCTCTCCTCTTCTCTCGTCTCATCTCCTCTCCCCTCATTTCCTCACCCCTCCTGTCCTCTCCTCACCCCTCCTGTCCTCTCCTCTTGTCTCATCTCTTCTCCTCTCCTGTCCTCTCCTCTCCCCTCCTCTTCTCTCCTCTCGACTCCTCTCCTGTCCTCTCCTCACCCCTCCTGTCCTCTCCTCTTGTCTCATCTCATCTCTTCTCCTCTCCCCTCCCCTTTCTCCTCTCCTCTCCTCGCCTCTCCCCTCCTCTCCTGTCCACTCTTCTTGTCTCCTCTCCTCACCCCTCCTGTCCTCTCCTGTCTTCTCCTCTACTCACCCCTCCTGTCCTCTCCTCTCCTCTTCATCAGGTCTGCTGGAGGATGAGCGTCTGGCCAGTGCCCACCAGGCCGAAGCCTTCACACGCCAGATCCAGAACCTTCAAGGTAACGAAAAAATAACACTCATGGCAACGAGGTGTTGTACATTCATGGCAGTAACATTAATTATTCTGTTTGATTTAACAATAATGGAAACAGGAAGAATAATCCGTAATACAAATCATATATTGCAACACTACATTTCTTCATTTTACATTTCTTCATTTTGTTTATCAACAGTTAGGGTGAAATCCAATTTTGCTCTGTAAGCCGGAAAACAGCTTGTTAGCATTAATTTAATAGGACGTCCATCTTGTATGGATTTCTATTGTCCCACAAACTCTCTACTGAATAGTCTCTGAGAGAAAGTGCTACATAAGTATAATGGGATGTAATTGACTAGAACATGTTAAATGCCTGCAATCATTTGGCTGACTGATTTGACTTTTTTATTTTTTTTCATTACATGTAATTATAGATATATAAACAAATCAAGAAATCATTCACACAGAGGCATAATTATTCTTTATAAACTCCCTAATGGCAAATTGGCTCAATTATGAGGGGGTGAATAAAACACGTGTTAGTGCTAATAGAAAAATAAAGATAATGGCTCTGAATAAAGAAAGGACAAAAATAAATAGAGAAGAAAATTGAATATATAGAGAGGAGAAGGAAAACACCATACACACTATATTGTGTATACTGTATTATATCACAGCTAAAAGATTTGACAAACATATTTCTGTATCAAAGCTGAATAATTCTTGATGGTATAGATAATAAGTATAACTGTTTAAACAAGTTATTCAGTTACTGTTCCTGTTAGATTGAATTGTGAGTGGTAGAGAATAGTTTACTTTCATAAAAAAAATAAACTAATAATCCAAACCTGACTCTGAAAAAAACGTGTGTTACCATCAGTTACATCAGCACCTCTTTCAAACAGTACCCACACATACAGCATGTACACACACACACACGCACACACACACACACACACACACACACACACACACACGCACACACACACACACACACACAGGAACACACCACCCACACACACACTGGTCCACTGTTGCAAAACCTTAGGTGAGATCATACATACACAAACATATACACCCATACTGATGCTGCATTCTCGCCCACACATCCCCCATAAAGAAAATCTGACATTCTCCATCTCCTCCTCCTCTCCCCGCAGCCCAGCTGCGCTCTGTGCAGGAGGAGATGGACAGCCTGGAGGAGGAGAAGGAGAGCGAGCTCTCCGAGGCCCAGGAGGAGCTGCGTGCAGCACAGGAGGAGGTGCTCCTTCTCCAGCAGGCGGCGGAGGAGGCGGCAGCTGAGAGGGAGAACGACATTGCCTCTCTGCAGGAGGAGCTGTGTCGCCGGCGGGCTGAGCTGCAGCGCCTCAGTGAGGAGACCCAGGAGTACGAGCTGGAGATCACCACACTGAGGGCTGAGATCAGCATGAAGAGTCAGCGCAGGGAGGCCGAGAGGAGAGAGGGTGAGGGATGAGGAGAATGGAGGGGAGAGATCAGTGCATTAACAGAAGACAAAAAAAAACAGGACGGAAGTGGTTTCGGGAGACTGCACTTCCCCATACATATTATATGACTTGCAGTAAAATACAACTAGTCTTGTTTTGAACCTCATCTGCACACAGAAGGACCTGTTGTCTCTGCTTGTACTGTGGAGTTTTTCCAGCAGATATAACCCATTATCGATGTCTGTAGCTTCTATTATGAGAGCAGAGCTTGATGTTTGGGAATGTTCTTTTTCCATCTCTACATCATGTTGGCATCCAGAAGTCATTTTTGGGCTTTAGTAAATATTACAAATTATTAATGTGATTTCTGAGTGTTGCAAGAGGAGTGGTGTGTTTTTCTCTGTGTGTATGTGTGTGGGTGTGTGCGCGCTTGTATATCTATCCAACAGTGGACCTCCCAGTCATTTCAAAGTCACAGGCTTTGCAGAGACACAGTGCTGTGATATAGTCATACAGTTGTCATGCAGTGTAGGTTTTCTTTGTGTCTGTATAAATACATACTTTTCTCTAAAAACTCTCCTCCATGTTGTAGCAAAAAGTTGTCCATTCGTGGTTTTCCTTAACATAACCAAAGGCAGTTGGTCAGACATCGGTCAGGGCTGCATGTCCCCTCGTGACAAATTTTAAAGCTTATCACAAAAGCAGTTTAGCAGTTATACTGTGAAAGAAGACCTCAAACAACAATTTTGTATTTCTGTTTTGTTTTTTTCCACATCATTTGAAATAGTGGCCCACACTTTGTCAGCGTAGTCTGAGGGTCCACTGTTGGTAAGGTAGGAATGTGTGTGGATGTGTGTGTGTGTGTGTGTGTGTGTGTGTGTGTGTGTGTGTGCGTGTGTGTGCTTTTAGGATAGCAGGAACATGAGGTCATTAGGGGGAGGGACACACACTCCCAAAACATGATGTCACCGCTGGGCTCTGCAGCTGAGCCCTGGGTGGAACTGAGAGAGGGAAGATCGCCAAGTATAATCTAAGTCATTGTTGAGATCCATTTAAAAGGAATATTTCAACATTTTTGGGAGAAACTCTTCCCTGAGTCACTCATGGTTGCCTGCCTGCCTGCCTGCCTGCCATGAAATAGTCCAGATGAGAACAGAAAACTTTGTACAGTTCTTTTTTTGTATGGATTAATCAAGCGAGAAGTAACATTTTACACTTTTTCAACAATTCAACACCTTTAGTGGTGTTGGTAGATGAATTTTGTTTGTGTTGGAAAGAACCAGGCTTGCTGTTTCCCCCTCTTTCCACTCTTTGTCCTAAGCTATCTGGCAGCTGGCTGTAGCTTCATATCTAACTGACATGAGATAAGAGAGTGGTATCAAGCTTCTCAGCAAGAGAGGCGATAAGTATACTTCCTAAAAAGTCTTAACTATTCCTTTAATATTTTCTAAATACGCTGTGATGATTTTTAAAACCTCAAGCTGTAGGATTAAAGACGCGCTCTACCAGCCCGCATCCCCCTCAAGCGTCTTCATCTCTGACCCTCCCCGTTCTGTCAGGTGACGTGGACCTGCTGAAGGAGGAATGTCGTATGCTGAGGGAAGAGTGTCAGACCCTGAAGGAGGACAACAGACGTCTCTCTGAGAGGCTGCAGCTGCTACAGAGACAGAGGACATGGTGAGAGGTCAATGGCTGCTCACTCATCAGCTGTCTTACCGGATCAGCTGGAGGGGACACCCTCTGGAATACAGAGAATCGCAGTAAAGTCGTAGCATCATGTGAGGGATTTCACCTGAGTGCTGAAAGAATTATTTGATAACAATTTTGAGACGCAAAGTTAATTGTTGACCCTGAAAATAATCACCCCATACGATAAATTCAGTAGCTTCCCTGGAGTATTTGAACCCATCAAGGGTAAATCATGAATTTATCAAGCCTCCTCAGTTTTCCAGCTTTTTTATGGTAAAGGTTTACTTTAATTACAAATAAATTTAAAAAAATCCCAAGCCATTGAAAAATTGTGACAGGGCTTTTTCTGACATTTTATAGACAAAGAATAACAACCCCCCCACACACACACACACACACACACACAAAAACAGCTTGATTAATTAAAGATGAAAATGATCATTAGTTGCAGTCTGGCAAGAAGCAAGACGATAACAGAATTTATGAATATTGGTAAAATGAAAAAAATGTGTCTCAGCTTTCTATCAGATAGCATGTACTCTGTGTTGAAACCTCTGCTCACTGTATGTGACGACACAAAAGAAACCAGTATCGACTAGCTCTCTGGTAATCACTATCCTGTCTGGCCTTTGAATGTTGAAATTACCAGCACATTTGGGACCCTTTTTTTTTTTAGTTTTCAGCTGAAACTGAAAGAATATTGTGATCTTCATCGTTACTCCTTTCATCCAACGTACAGCTCCAGCGTCTACCTCTCACTGAAAGAGGAAGACGCAGTGGATGGCGCAGAGGGGAAGGGCATGGAAACTGGCTCAGACGATGTCATGACGGAGAACTACATGACCATGGCTCAGTCTGAGAACTGCCAACGGGTGGACGCCTCCATCCAGAAGAATATTTCATTTGATGGGAAGCCTGTGACACCGACCGGTTGGAATGGCGGCATCGGGGAGATCTTCTCCCTGAGGGACCAGCTGAAACAGGCTGAGGAGAAGGCCTCACAGGTTCAGAGAGAGGTATGATGCCTTGGTGTGAAAATTCAGTTTTGACTTTATGTATGTTAAAGTAAATCAAATGCAATAATTGTGGTTTTCAAGACTGAGTGCTTGACCTCTGTGCCCTCCAGTGCGACGGCCTGAAGATGGAGCTGCAGGAGCTGCAGGTACTGTATGACAGTAGTCAGAGGGAAAGAGCAGAGCTGGAGGAGGAGCTGCAGCGCTGCAAGGCAGAGCTGGAGAAGCTGTCGGGGGGTGCTCAGGTAAGGGGCGGACATGAGTAAGTTATCAGACAACGGGAAACTGATTTAAATTCTGTACAACTTTGAGGGATTTAAGCTCACTGTCTTTAAGGCAGTCAAGTTGTGAGGTTACCTTTGCATACCGCATTGGAGATTCCTATAGCATCTGTGGAGCAGGTTTTGCTGTATCTCACTCCATTTGTTTTATTATTTAGCTGAATGTCGCAGGATAACTTAGGGGGAATTTCCAGCCTGTTTCTTCTCGAATAAGAAACTTACAAAGATGTGTCTTTGCACCCACACACACCTCATATCCCACCCAATGTATCCCGTGCGTGTTGTGCCCACTTTTTATGTGTCTCATACTGTAGCAATATTTGTTTTTTGATATGAGCTGACTTGGCCTGTCAGCCCATATCAGTATTTATTGTGTGCCTCGGGCTGAAGAACTTTCCCCTCCCACTGTGTCTGTGTCTTAACCTCTCTGTGACAGCAATGCTTAAGTACTGTTGTTGGACAAAAACACAAAATCTGCAAAAAAGAATTCAGGCATCTATCAAGGAATCACTGAATTCTATGTGGGCTTTAGATATTGTTCAATTGAAAAAAAAAAGTATTAAAGGACCTTTTCATCTTAAGCTTTTCAAATGCTTTTTTACTACCTTAAGACTGGTTTCCCTTCATTTTCATAAGGTGCTGCATGAAAGTCAACTTGCAGCGAAATGAAACTCAAATAGCTGTTTGCAACAATTAACAGCAGTCCCAGTTTTATTTCAGTCTCCGTTACATTTGCTTCATTAGTTTGAACGCATGGATAGTCCTGAAAGCGTGAATAGTCTTGAAAGGATTTGTGTATCCAACCTTATACGGGAGAAGCTTCATTACCAAATTACCAATGTGATGCTCATGATGTATGTATTTGCTCATTGTTCATCCTCTGGGTTTAACTGTCTGTCAACCGATTTTATGAATGCAGCGCAGAGTGCCACTTCAACCCACCCAACTCCAGGACGATCTATGGTTTCGACTGCATTGCCTCGCAAAGACAGACTCAATAATCAGCAAGTTGGTTTTCCTACAGTTATGAAAAGAATGGATACCAGTGACTACCTGTAAGGGAGAGAAATATTTATCCAAAAATCTTAAAAAATAAAAAATAAAACCAACCCCAACGCTATGCTCTTTTGGAAAATTATTGCAAGTGATGCAAAGTGTTAAATGTGTGTGAACGCTGATGAGGTCCTTTATGTTTATTAAAACACAGAAACAAACAAACAAACAAATAAACAAGACTGCAACACTGTGTTTTGTCTACAACAGCCATGATGAGATGTCTCTGCGTTGTGTCAAACTGTCTACCCGTGCCTGTCTCTGATGCTGTCCTTGTTCTCTGAATGTCCATGACCTCTCAGCCTTTTGCTAAAAAAGTTAGCGAAACATAATAAACAAACAAACTATAAAGTGAGGATAGAGAGACAAAAATGCCACCGTATATGCTAGTCACAACCAATCATGTTGTACATCTTTCTGTCGCCATAACATCGCACGCAGCCAATAAATGTCACACAGGACTGCTCTCATATACTCCAATTGAGTCGATCTGTATGTCACCATGTATTGTTTGCTTAATAGGAAATATAAATCACTCCATCACACCCCTTCCCCTTTATATCACAGTCATAGACCATGTCACAATTTTAATTCAGTGATTTCTGTAGCGCTGGTCCTTTTGTGCTGTTGTCACATCATTTTAATCTGTGTTTATTGGCTACTTCAGTCCATCCGTTCATCATTCCCTTCATCTCCATGGTCCCTGTGTTTGTTTTTATTCCCTCCTCAGAGATTCATCCATCCGTCTGAGCACCATGTTCTCTCCATCCCCTTCATAGGAATGATTGTAATAGTGGCTGTGGTCTGGTGCTGGTTGTCGGAGCTGGCGTCCCAGAGAGCAAGGTATGGGAGGAGTTTATCTCTATCTGATATATAATGCTAGACATTGCTTCTTACACATGGATTAAAAGGTCAGTTCATACAAGTTACAGAAAACCCCCAAACCCTTTTCTTACTATGTACCTCTAGGTGTATTTGGGAATGCAAATACTGTAGTTTTGGTTTGATTTGGTTAAGGTTTTAGAGATTCACATGCCCACATCAATACAATGGAGGTGAGATGAATTTGTTGATTACTCTTGAGATTCAGGACACTCTTAACAAACTTTCTACAGTTTCCATTCACTCTTTCCTCAGAAAGTGGTTCATTATTGGAACCGACCATTCATAGCAAATGGTTCTAGAGATTGAGTTGGCAAAAAGAGGCCCGGCTTCTTGAGGGAGCTCTCAAAGGAAGCAGTAATGGTGCTTCTGCGCGGAGAACTAATCACCCTGTAATAAACATATACATGATTATTGGGTTGTGAAAAGGGAACTACAGCAGATGTGGATGCTGGCCAGAAGGTTTCAACACCTGCAGGAATGGATGATTGTAGTTAGCTGTTAGTTAATCAGCTAATGAATGAGGGTGAAGCATGAATGAAAAAGTTTTTCGAAAGACACGTTTCTTTCAAAAAAACACTTTCAAATGTAATTTTTTTCTTAGCTTTGAGAACCACAGACCAAAATTCAATTTGCCTCCATTGTATTGTGGTTGAGGTGAAAAAAAAAATCAAAACTAAAAAAAAAACCAAAAAACCAAAAACAACCCAAAACTCAGCGTGGCTGAATAGCATTAGAGGTAAAAATGTTTTTATATTTTGTCATTTTGGTTAACTGACACTTTAATATGAATAACTGGGATTCTTTGTTACTCTGGATTCATTCTGTTGTTTTTGGATGGTCTAAGCTAAAGAAATGCCAAATAAGGCTGGGTGAACCCACAGTTAATCAAGATCCTCAAAGATGATAATGTTAAGTTTTCATGGAAAGGGGACTTGGGACGGGTGGGCAGTTTGGCAAATAATAACAAAAATATTTCCTTTAATGCACTGAATAAGTCAATAACAGGAACAGTTCAACATTTTGGCAAATATGCTTATTTCTTTTCCTGCCAAGAGCTTGAAAGAGATGGATACCACTCTCATGTCTGTGTGTTAAATATTAAGCTACAGCCAGGAGATGTTTAGCTTAGCATAAAGACTGGAAACGGGGAGAAACAGCTAGTTCTGTCTGAAATTCAAAAATATACCTATAAGTTACTTCTCCCGAAACCACAAAATACTTCTCCTTTTATGTGTTGATTAAACAACATACAACATATTATTCAGTGAGCTTTAGAGGAGCTGACAGGAGTATTTTTGAACCTTGAACTGAACCTGCCGAGCTGTTTCCCACTACTTAATTCTTTTTTATGCTAAGCTAAGGTAATAGCACCCTGCCTCCCTCACCCTATTTAACCTACACACATGAGAATGGTAGCAATCTTCTCATCTCACTTTCTGTCAGAAAGCTGTTGAACCTTTTTCCCTTAAATGTCCAGTGTGGTTTATTTATGGCTGACGGACAGTCTCCACTGACTCCTAACCCTCTGCTGTTCCTGTCTTCCCTCAGGGGAGTGAGGTAGGTTGGAACTCCATCTTGACTATCACTGCAGCCACAGCAGTGCTACTAATGATGACTAGCCTGTTGAGAGCTCTCGTCCGATGTTGACTGGATGGGCAACAACTGCACAGGGACAGACGTCTGCTTCAGACCAGCCCTCGTTCTCCCCTGCCATGTCTATAGACTGAGCTGGAATTCTCTAAATGTGATAGAGCAGACAACTTTGTAGTAGAAAACAAATGGGAGATTCTATCTGTAACGAGAAGGTACTACGTGCACACGCAGACTGAGAACGATGCGCTCCCTCTCATTTTGGTGGTGTTCGATGAGGAGATTGCTATGACAGTGACCAGCAGAGAGCCCTAATGAGGACTGATCTCACTCCACTAAATGTCTGCTAGTACTGTGTCTTTTCTCCTCTCTGTCTGTGTGTGTATGTATATACATACATATATATATATATGTATGTATATACATATTTTTTTCCTCTTTTAGCTAAACAATGTGATAAAATTAAGATTTTGTTTATTAATGCGCACCAAATCTTTTTCAGTTTATTTAATGATGTTTATTTATTTGTTTGTTTGAATACTGTTCATAGCTCTCTGATAATAAGGACCAAAACTGGAGTCCAGATATTTAATTTAAAGAAAACCCTGAAAATGCTCCTAAACATTAAAGAGAGGGCAGATTGGTTATTTTTTGTCAAGGGTTGCTAACTATCTGTTACTTAGGCCAAAATACAGTAAGTGCACAGTATCGAAAAACTGTATTAGAAATCATAAAATCTTCATTAATTACCATCAACCAACCACGTTTATTATCCTGCCACTCTTATCCTGCCCTTGCCAACATCAGTAACAGTTATTTCCATTGTAAACACCAAAAATATGCTAGTACAAGGAGAACAGGTATGGCTAACTAAGCAACTGTCAATCTAAGTATACATATATAGCTGATTTTTAACCCAGCGTCACCCCTGGTGGGTAGAGACAGCAAGTCTTTACAGTGTTTTTCAGTTATGCTCTTTGCTCCAAGCTCCATCTGTCTGCTTGCATCAGCTCCGTCTTGTGTCTGACTTTGAAATCCAACAACTCCCACGCCCCCCTTTAATTATCAGTTAACCAAGATGCCAGAGAGTCAGTGCGGTGGAGAAATAAATTTCTTTTTTTTCCTCCTCTACAACGGAATTCCAATGTGTTGTAATCTACTAAAATTTATGGTGAATGCAGGTTTGTTAGAGGTGCACAGTGTGATAATGTTGACTGTGAGCACACCCTCGTTTATTGATGAGACGCTTTATGTGACAAACTGCACACCTGATCAACACTGGTCAGCGTCAGATCACATGTAGGTTGAACCACTGATGCAGGTGAACTCAACGCTCACGGTTGGTTGTTTTCAAGGGCATTTAGGCACTGGAACGGTTCCAAAATATGTAAATAAGAAGGTGACAGAAAGATTTAGTTTGTCTAAGCATCAGTTACAAAAATATATATATATATAGATGTGACAGGACTCTGGTTATTGTTTACATGTGTGAAACTTTTTTTTGTTGAAAATCTTTTAGAACTGAGAAAAGCATGCTATAAAATCATATAGAAGCACAATATATAATTTATGTTGGTTATGCTGATTATGTTTCTTTGTATTTCATGTAAATAGATGTGACATATAGTACTATGGGAGAGATATTTCTTAAATCCATTTGTACTAGCTTTGTAGAAAGTTTATTCTATTTTGAAAGAGCATCGTATATTTGATAGCCACATTATATGCTACGCAAATGTTTATTAATGGTGACGTTATTCAGGAGACCCACTAGCATTGCTAATCACCTTCCGTACCTCTTCCGTTTAAAAGTGGTGTAGTCATTGCATGAATTTAGATTGCATTTGACCTTGGTTGCCAGAAAGAGCAAATACGACTCCTGGTTTTTCCAGTTCGTTAAATTTCCAAAATGTAATGAAATCATTTCTGAAACATTTGTCATTAAATAGAACCTTGAAAAGCAATGTCTGACCAATGATATTTCTGTATATTAACACACACTAAGGTGCCACTGGACTGCAGATGTTGTCACTGCCTACATGAAATGATCCGTTTGCATTAGAGATTAAATACCCATTGACTGCAATAGTACATATGAATGTTGTTGGATTCAGGACATTACTCATCCTTATTTCTTAACTTAGATCATGAATATTAACTTTATCATAGTTAGATAAGCTTCTATATTGCACAGTGTTGCTCAGCTTGCTGCATTACATATCGATAGCAGTGTTGTTTTCAATATAGTTGTGGCTATTTTGTTACCCGGAGGTCTATTTTGTACTGTAAATGACTTGCAGAAATAAATATACCCACCCCACATGATGTCGGAGAGTTTTCTTTTCCTAGGAGGTGGCATCACCCGCTATCACAGTCACAGGTATTAGGGTCTCGTCGGAATCCCATTCATGAAATCACCAGCCGTCAACCTAAGTGAGAACCATCTCTACTGCTGGCATCGCGTTACAGCAGTTGTATGGATATTAATAACCTTCACTCCAGCGACGTGACATGAGCTCACGGACATGGATTTTTTTTTTTTTACAGATGACAGGAACTGGTGTGTCAGTGTTACTGATGAGTCTAAATTACACTTATTGCTCCTCTGCCACAACTCATGCTTTACTAAGTTTAAGTGCGGCTAATTATCTAAAAGTAGCCTGGATGTGAAGCTTCACGAAGAACTAGTCATGAGGTACAGTTAGCATTAAGCTTCACTGCACAGCCTTCTGTCACTTGAGGTTTAAGTTAAATTAGTTTCCTGAGCCTGCAAATATCCCCAACTGATTCAGAATCTGGTTTCTATCTCACTCAGTTTTAAGAGTTGTGGCTAAAGAAATGAAGTGTTGAAATGTCAGATCCACATCCCCGGCAAAATCTAATCAACTGGCCTCGGCCTTGGGCCTATCTGTCCAACAAATTCAAACCCAAATCCCCTTAAATATTTAATATGTTCAACTGTCAGGCTAATAGGGAAAAAGCTAAAAAAAAACCCAACCAAAAACAGAAAAAAAACAAAGCTGATTTCGAGGACAGCCATGGGCATCCTCTGGAGATCTAATGTCAAGCGAACGGTGTCCAGGTCAGCACATCTCTTCTTGGCCTGAGCTCTCTGGCAAGAGAGTGGCAAGATCATCCAGATGTACACAGGCGATTTTACAGTTCACATAATTCATACTGGACTGTATGAGGACGGTTCATCGACAAATTGCTCCAAATGGTTTAAAAATGACCAAAATAAAAAAGTGTCTCGTTACACGTTGGGGGATGGACACGGGGACCCCTGGCTGTGTCCAGACCCCAGACCGAGTATCCCAGGAATGCTTTCTGCATGTGTCACGGTTATTCTTACCTCCGGCTACTTCATCATGGCGGGGGGTTGTCTGGTCTGGTCTCGCTGCCTTGTCACCGACTGCTGAGTCACAACTCCGTGACAGTCCCTCAGCCTGTGGCAAAAAAACATTATCCGTTGGCACTGGCTACACCGAAAACTTGGTTTCTGTCCTTCTGGTTTTTGGGATTAAAAAAAAAAAAAATCCTGTGGTGTTTGAATTTTGAGAGTTGAAAGTGAATCATTCTTATTTCTTATTTGACATAAAATAACATGAAAAGACACCTTGACAGTATATCTAAATACTATATCACTGCTTGACGGTGCAGAGAAATGATTTAATTCTATCAGCATCAGGCTTCCTCCTACCCCCCCCCCCCCCCCCCCACAGCTTGTATTGACCTTTGCTTGTCTGCTGGAAATGTATTTCGCTCATTGGTGGCAAATGAGTGTGAAACACAAGTAATGCAATTGCCTCATCTTCACCGGGACGACCTCGATGCTCTAAAAAAGTGCCAGTCGAGGGCCCAGATGAGACAGATGTTTGCGTAAGAACCTCCCTCTTGGACAACGAGTTCCCTGAGCCAGAGAGGCTCACTACACCCCTCACTTTCTTTTCTTAGCTCAATTGTTCAGCCACTTGGACCCTGAGCATGACACACATTCACAACAATCGCTGAGCTACAGCCCCACCACCCCCACACACACACATATCCCCCCCCCACCGGCCGCCCAAATAGGAGCGCCTAAAAATAAGGAGCATGCCGCAACTGTTGCGCTGCCCGGGGTCTGACCAATCCCTGGCCCGTCCTCCCCAGTAAACCGACCCCGGCTCCCGTTATCCTTATGGATTAACAAATAGACTATGATCACAGAGGCTGAGTGACGTGGCCCGGGGTCCTTTATAAACCCCGCGTCTTCCCCCGTCTCAGTCAAGTTAAAACACGCTCAGAGTCAACTCCAACCGCGCTGATCCAGCTCACCTGCCACGAAACTCTCACTTTTTTCATTTTTTCCTCGGGGCCATATTAGGAAAAAAAAAAAAGGACCGAC
This sequence comes from Istiophorus platypterus, assembly GCA_016859345.1. Classification (NCBI taxonomy): domain Eukaryota; kingdom Metazoa; phylum Chordata; class Actinopteri; order Istiophoriformes; family Istiophoridae; genus Istiophorus; species Istiophorus platypterus. The sequence continues at coordinate 19,600,565 of CM029121.1, read as the reverse complement.
TTATCAAGAGGGTGCCAATTAAAACCTCGCGTATTGTTTATCGGATAAATTAATCCATCAGTGTCCTGAACAAGTGGCTTCTTCGCAAGTACATCCGAAAAAATCTCTCGGCTGCCTCTCAAACTCCTCCAAAGTTTGAACTTTCCTCCGCTTTGCCATCGACCTGCCAAAGTTCCCTGCGCTGTCGAGCGCACAATTCAACATATAAGTGTCACCGGGGTATAAAAGTGGACGCGGAAAAAGCCGTCATGATGAGCAATAACTACGGCGACGAGCAGCTGCCTCCGCAGTACTACCAGGCCACCGACTTTGGGGAAGAGGAGGACGACGAGATGCCCGCCACGGAGAAGGACCTGGCCGAGGACGCGCCGTGGAAGAAGATCCAGCAGAACACCTTCACCAGGTGGTGCAACGAGCACCTCAAGTGCGTCAACAAGACCATCACCGACCTGCAGAGGGACTTTACCGACGGCCTCAAGCTCATTTCACTCCTGGAGGTTTTGAGCCAGAAGAAAATGTACAGAAAGCATCACAACAGACCCAACTTCCGCCAGATGAAGCTGGAGAACGTCTCCGTGGCGCTGGAGTTCCTGGACAGGGAGCACATCAAACTGGTCTCGATTGGTGAGTTGGTCGAGGGCATCGGTGGCTTTGTAAATGGGACAAAAAAAAACAATGTCTTTGCAAATTGCAAAAATGAATATTTAACAGGGTAGTGTTAGTTAGAAACAAGGGAGATACTATAAAGATGCAGATATTTAAAAGACAACCACAACATTTCATATCTTTAGAGATTCTCAAGACTGTCACATCCTCACAAACACATACACATTCTGTAGCTGCTGTGTTGGTATGTTATCAGCCCAGGTGTCAGCCAGCGGTGACACATGGCTTTCACAGGCCTCTGGAAAGCTGCTTCGAGTGGAGGTCAACAGCTTATTGGAAAGTTACTGTGGAGGGTGTCGGCGAGGTCATTGCCTTGTGTCAGGGCCAAGGCCTAGTGGCTCCGCGGCGTGCCACGGCTCAGTCCGCTCGCCACAATATGGTCAGCTAATGAGCTGGAAATTCACTAGGCCTGCGCTAATGAGAGGGACACAATTTGTACACATGGACAGCAGTCACACACACACACACACACACACACACACACACACACACACACACACATAGACGATGGTCTCCGACAGGTCAGAGGTCAGAATGACTCCTCCATCAGAAGCCCCTGCGAGGTGAGGATTAACTCGGGTGGGATTTGGGAATCAGGCTGCAGTTACAGATAGCTGAGGTTTACATTAAATTGTGGATTTGTGTCCACCGAGTCGCAACAGCGGGACTTTGCACCGGCAGAGCGAACAGGATGCCACCTCTTAAAGCTATGTAATAACCGAGGAGAAACTTAGTAACACGATATTAAAAGTCCAGATATGGTAAGACGAAGGGTTATGGTTTAATTATGTACCTGTAGATAGCCTCGCAATATATACGGGGGGACGGTTATTAGATTTTTGACAGAGTGGGTTTCTGTTTCGGTGATTAATGATCCGACAACACACTTGAGTGAAATTCCCGGCATGGCTGAGGCTTTGGCCGCTGGACTGTGAAGGCCACAGTCTGTCCACCTGGACATTCACTGAGTGCGTTTGTAAAAATCGTGTGCGCGCGCGCGTGTGAGAGATGACACTGAGCGAAGCCCTCGATGGCAGTCGAAATCTTCAGGGGTCCTGGCGGTCACAGCAGGGCAAAGGTCAAAATCACAGCTATTACCTCAAGGTCTGGAGAGTGTGAGTCCAGGGTAGTGTGTCTAGGACTTCGTGTTGGTGAGTGCCTGGCACAGTCGCCGAAGCTGTACAGACACACACACACACACATACACACACACACAGACACACACACACACACGCACACACACTGGGTCAGACTGTTTTGACAGAAACAGGGCATGATAATAGAAGTCCTGGCATTTTTTGCTTCCTAGCACCCTCTTCCTGGATGCGCCTGTAGTGGGTCAGTGCAGCCCTCTTAAGATGACGTCTCAGTCTTATTACAGTGACCCAGAGACGCTAAAAAAAAATTGCCACAGGCTTAGTTGCACATGTGTCACAGTGTGTAACTGGATACCATTTGATGGATGTCTCGTTGACCACACAGTTGCCCTTAAAGCGGGACACGGCAGGATCAAACCTACGCTGTGCCACACCGTGCCACCTGCCTGTGCCAGTCAAATGGTGAAACATCAAACATTACCCCCTGATAGAGACCAATGATCTATGAGAAGATAAATAGTCTCAGTAAAACAGTCCTGTGATAAACAACTGGCATCAAAGTTCCTGTGTTATTAAAGTCTTAACGAATTAACTGGAGTGTATCACACGAGATTAGCCAAAGTAACGTTAAATTCTACCACCCCTCAGAGGTTATTTGGCTTAAAGGGCTCAATTTCTAAATTAGTGTGGATTTAAAAATGACTTTATTTGACAAACTTTTCCTCTGAGAACTTCAGGAAAGTAGCTGCGTGCTCACTGTCAATGAATCTAATCTCTGTCTATTTGATTTATCACACTCCAGCGCCCTAAGTTTTAGAGGTAATTGAAATCCGTGGTATTTATGCAGAGAGGGATCCACTTCCACATATCCTCAGCTGTCACTGTCTTCAGAGTACCATTGTGACTGGATGACAGATTGTCAGGGGTCCTCAGCCAGACAGCTGTCTAGGAGAAAGGGGCTCGGGGGAAGCAGTGAGAAGCATTAGATTCTTGTCTCCTCAGCAGTCAATCATCATTGTTTATATTTCAACTCAGAATAGTCAGGTCAACTCTGCAGAACAGCAAAAAAGGACTATTCTGATATGATGAAGTTATGTATAGGATCCTGAGTCTTAATTTCTCGTGGTTTAGCATTAGGGTGCCTCGCTAGTGGATTGTGAAAATCTCCCTGGAAGGGCCCATAAACAATTAAGAGTAAAAATTCAGCTGGAAGATGCAGTTAACTAGTGTACAACACAATACTGTAAGCCATGGTGCATTATGTGAACTTTTTGAACTTGTAAATCCTCACGAACATTGTTTTCTCCACTGTCCGACTACAGATAGCAAAGCCATCGTGGATGGGAATCTAAAGCTGATCCTGGGTCTTATCTGGACTCTCATTCTCCACTACTCTATCTCCATGCCGATGTGGGACGACGAGGATGATGAGGAGACTAAGAAACTGACCCCCAAGCAGCGCTTGTTGGGCTGGATACAGAACAAAGTGCCCCAGCTGCCCATCAACAACTTCAACCGTGACTGGCGGGATGGCAAAGCCCTGGGAGCTCTGGTCGACAACTGCGCCCCTGGTAAGAAGCTTGTGGCAGCCCCGAGTCTACAGGCTTGGGGCGGAGTAAGTGCTGAGTCAGAGTATGTATGGTGCCTGTTGACAGGCTTGTTGTGTATGGCAGTTTTGCCTGGTTGCTATGGTGCTTAGAGTCAGGCATGTGTCAGTCAGTATATTTGAAACACTATCACCTTCTCAGGAGAATCTGTCTCCTCTGCTCCTCATCTAGAAATGAGGGCTAATATATCTCGCAAACATCCTGGAGAGCGCACAAACACTCACACACATAAGAGACACATAAATGACACACACACACACACACACACACACACACACACACACAGACTCCTTTTCCAGATTCATGTGTCAGCCAGTGTAATCTGTCTCTGGAGAGCAGGCAGTGTCATTGAGTTGTAGGGGGGTTGCTTGGAGCCGGAGGACGTCCCTGCCAGCTGTCTCACAATGACTGAAGCTTTCATTCTCACTGTTTTGGGCTCTGAGGCCCGAGCCTGGCTTTAGTGTTTATAGCCTCCCTGCTACACAACACCCCCAAATTTGGGCACCATTCCTCCTCTTCTGTCAAGGGGGATGCTTGGCTCCACATCAAAATGCAGAGTGATCTGTCACAGGGAGGTGCCTAAGCCACACGTCCAAGTCCACAGTTTGAGTCACTGCCAATTTAGACCCCTGTGTCCAGCACCGAGCATTACAGAGTTCTCTCCAAACTGCGCTTCACAGAATGAAAGGTGGAGCAGTAGCAGGAGCGATGGAGAACGCCATGTTTAACTGTGTTTATATGAGCCAGCGATCTGAGGAGACATATTTTTTAAACACTGTGCTGCAACACTGACCATACAAGGTTCTGTTGTTTCATCAGCTACTACCAAACAGCAGGGTGACTGATGAAAGTAACTGTTCTCAATCCCACAGGCGCAGAAACTCTGCTTTTAAATCAGATACAAATGTGCAAAACAACTTACAAAACAAGTTAATTGGCCAGACCAGGAATAAATCAATATTATGAATGACAGGAAACAGCTACAATCTTATATTGGTAATGTATATACATCTTATTCTTAAACAGTTAAAGCTTATGCCTGCCTCCTCAGGTACTGCAGTGATGCGGCATATGAACCACATTTCTATGGATTTATTCAAGAGCCACATCACTTAAGAGCACTGATTTCCTAAAGTAATATGGTGGAAGGGCCACCCTGGGGCCCTCCAACTTATAGCTTCCTGTGATCCTGTATGGACCTGTTGAGCGAGTGGCCACTCCACAGCCAACACTAATCCAATTTAGGCATTAGCAGCACAGGGGAGGCTAGCTTTAGCCACAGCGAAAGTTCCAGAGTGTCTGTCGAGGTTATTTTCTCTGAAAAGTCAGGAGACGACTTCATCGTCACACTTTTGAATTCACAGGAGCACAGCAGTGTGGTAAGGTCACGCATTGCTGCGGCTGGAGGTGTCGGAGAGATAGTAGCGACAGCCCAAGTGGCCTTATTATAGCAGCTACAGGGTAACGTTGCCTGCACAGAATTGTCTAATCAGCCTGTTTGCATTCCGTTAGGCTTATGTCCTGATTGGGCGGAGTGGGACCCAAACCAGCCGGTGCAGAATGCCAGGGAAGCCATGCAACAGGCTGACGACTGGCTGGGTGTGCCTCAGGTAAGATGCAAGATAGATGTCTGTTTCAAAGTTCCTTTTAAATTGTTTCATCTCAGCATGGATGTCGGGAGAGGTGTGGTTGATCTCTTAGGACAATACAACAAGAAAAGCAAGTGTCTCGCCTCTGTTTTCTGATTGGCAATATGGTCGATGCTCATTGGATAGACATTGAGTAAGCACCAATCATCTCCATGTAGCTTAAGGCAAATACCAAGACACATTTACAAATGCAAACACACCTCACCACATGTACATACAACTGTGAGGTCAGTATTGTGTATGGTGTAAAGCCCAGTGTTTTTCCAGGGACATTGTGCTGGAGGGTATCATTAAATATTTATTACCCAGCTCAGTTCTAATATTTCCATTCACTTTATTGCAGCTCTGAGTGTGTAGGAGTTTTATTTGGTAGATTCACAAATTTGTGGAGGTGTGAGGATTCTTAACACCTTTCCGAGGAAGCCTCCAGAACACAGGTGTAAATAAGCCCGAGTTCATAAGAATAACAATGGCAACAGAGCAGGAGTGCAATGTTTCCAGCCCCATTTGTAAGAATCTGATTCTAAGTACTGTAATGTGCACCATGCAGGTTGTTTACTTGTTTGTCTAAGACACAAGGTTACGTATTCTCCATGAGGCTTAGCGTTGGTGAGATGGCTGGGGGGTGTATGTCATGGCTCTGCAGGCCTGTGGGCTGGATTCCAGTATGGGAGAAGTCTGGCTCAGAATAAATCCCCCAGCTAGTTTATTGAAGGCAACAATCCTTAACCCTGCTGTCCTGAGGTTAAATATAACCAGCATGGTGCATGGATTTGTGGTACTGTGTGATAGACAGGCAAACAAGTGCTGCAAGGGGAAGAGGAGTCAAATATGGAGGGAGTAAATAAGTTTAATCCTTGTTAAATCCAGTTGCACTATGCTTAATGAGGGGTAGTTGTATAAAGATTCAATCATACCCTTCTTACAAATAACAGTGCAGTCAACTGAAAAAAAAATGAGCTTATGTGTTTTTATGGTCATTGTCTTTGCAGGAATATCGTATAAAAAATTAAAAAAAATAGGCACTATAAAGTGTAAATTTCACTTTATATTACCTATATTTTTTAAATTACAACCCAATGAGATATTCATATAAACATGCTATGTGATTAACCCTTGTTGTCTTTCTGTGCTGTAGGTGATTGCACCTGAGGAGATTGTGGACCCAGATGTGGATGAGCACTCAGTGATGACCTACCTCTCTCAGTTCCCCAAGGCAAAACTGAAGCCCGGCGCTCCTCTCAGGCCCAAACAGCTTTTCCCAGACAAAGCTAAAGCCTACGGACCAGGTGGGTAGCCCACACCTGCACAGTTCACAACAATTCATACAAACACTATGAATGTTTAATGAATATTGTTCCTCTTCTTAGTCCTGAATATAAAAGCAGGGATGTTAGGCAGCAGTACCGCGTAGCAAAAATACGAGCCTCTTACTTCTGGAAGACTTTTTAATGGATTTTTTGTTGGTTATGCCCACTTTGGTGCCCAATGCTATGAATTTTTCATTGCACCCAAAGTTCATAGAGCCTATCACCACATCCCATGTCTCTATATTTACTTTACAGGTATTGAGCCTCATGGCAACAAGGTGCTGCAACCAGCTGTGTTCACTGTGGACACTCAGGAAGCTGGAAGTGGTGAGGTCCTGGTCTATGTGGAGGATCCTGAGGGACACAAAGAGGAGGCAAGTTAGACCTGACACACAAGATATATACACATGCAGCCCGCTTGCCTTCTCAGACAGTCCTGGTGCTAAGTATAAAAATTTCAAAGTGTAGCATCTAATCTTTATCTGTTCCTCTCTTACTTTGTCTGCTATTGTCCAGGCTAAGGTTAAACCCAACAGAGAAAAAAACAAAACCTACACTGTCACCTATGTTCCTAAAGTTGAAGGTGTCCACAAGGTAAGCCCCAGCTGCTATTATTTCTCATGTTCCTCTAAGTGCATAGATCAATTGGCAAACCCCCCCCAAAAAGGATGTTATATCTGAGTGGGTCCTAAATTTATCTTGCTTTTTCATTCTTAGGTGAAAGTGCTGTTTGCTGGTCAGGACATTGACAAGAGCCCCTACATAGTGAACGTGGCAAAGGATATGGGCGACCCTAGTAAAGTCCATGCTAGAGGACCAGGTCTTGAGCCTACAGGCAACGTTGCTAACAAACCCACCTATTTTGACATCTACACAGCTGGTAAGTACAGAAAAGTTCAACCATTTTACATACTGATGTGTAGGCGTATAAAGAAAAGGAAAGGGAACTAATGAAAAGATGGCATTAAAAAAAAAAAGTCAAACGAATCACTTGACTAAGCTACGGCATCAAGTTTGTCATTTGATAAGTGACTATTTTTCTTTTCCCCCTCAGGTGCTGGTAATGGCGATGTCAGCGTGGTCATCGTCGATCCTCAGGGCAAAAAGGACACAGTTGAGCTCATCCTGGAGAACAAGGGCGACAGTGTCTTCCGCTGCACCTATCGTCCCATGTTAGAGGGCCCTCACACCATCCACGTACTGTTTGCAGGCCAGGAGATCCCCAAGAGCCCTTTCACTGTCAACATTGCAGAGGGTGAGCCACCTGTTTGTGTTGTAAATTACTGTCAGACAAATCAGATTTCTTAGCGTGCTGTTCGTGTCAGGGTCATATATCCATCACAGTCTGCAGTCATCTTTATTCTCCCTGGGAAAAAGCCACAAGAGAGACAATAACAATAACCCTTCCTATCTGTCATTTCTAGCTCCGCCCGTTGCTCCTCTCATGGGAGCTCCACTGCAGATAGTACCTAAGTCAGTTCGCACCCCTCCTGCTGGGAAGGGGGCCACACCCCCAAAACCCGCCCGCCCAAGTTAGTATGGTCTGCTGGGAAGGAGCCTGTGCCCATTGCTCAGCCAGATCCCCCCCCAAACCTTTCCCAATGCCGCGCTCTGTTGATGCCCCTGTGTGCTTTCTCTGGTGCCGCGGCTTAGTGCGGTGCTTCTTCTGGCATCTTGCAGCTTGATGGTTTATTTTGCAGAGAGGACGAGATGCAATGTTGTACAAGTAGTTTACACATTGTCCCAGTTTGCAGTTCTGTCAACTTTGTTCTTCTCTGTTAAATATCTTTGCTTGTGCTGTTGACATGTTTGTTTTTATGGCATATAAATTTGCATCAGCCAGCACTCAGTTTAAGCCTGCAGTCAACATTTCTGAATGACTGACTGAAATGTTGCCAGAAGCTTCCGTGATGCACTGAATGTGTCAATACCCCAACACTCTGTACTATGTCTTATATGTGCTGCAAAAAGCATCAATCTCATTTTCAGGTTCTGTCAGTCAAACCTTTAAGAAATTCCATTGAATTGGATATTTCATTTTCTTCGCTACTAACACCGCTGTCAACTGCTGGCTACTGTCAGTTTCCTTTTGCTTTGCAAAATATTTCTCCCTTTCACACTTGCTGTCATTTCTTTCAGCCATCAACCCAAACGCCTGCAGAGCTACAGGCAGAGGCCTTCAGCCTAAAGGCGTGAGAGTAAAGGAGGTTGCAGACTTCAAAGTGTTCACCAAGGGAGCTGGCAGTGGAGAACTGAATGTCTCAGTCAAAGGACCAAGTGAGTCAGAAAGCTCTCTCTTCTCTGCATCACTACACAATCCTCTTCATATAGTTTTGGAATTATTTACTAGTTTGGGGTTTTTGTCTGAAGTGCTGCATTAATTTAGATAGAGGTTAGGTATAACAAAATGCATAAAATGTCTCTTCATCTTGATAAGAAACCATATTGACTGTTATTTGTCCTCAGCCGGAGCAGAGGAGCAAGTGAAAGTGCGAGACGCAGGAAACGGTGTGTATGAATGTGAATATTACCCCCTTAAGCCTGGTAAATACACAGTCAACATCAACTGGGGAGGCCAGCCCATTCCACGCAGGTAGGGCCCTGTTCATGCCTTCACCTTCTTTACCAATGCACATTCACATTTACCATAGGTAATAGTGCATATTCTTGTGTCCTGCAGCCCCTTCGAAGTGGAGGTGGGTGAGGAGGCAGGTTTTCAGAAGGTGAGGGCCTGGGGTCCTGGCCTGAAGACTGGCATGGTGGGAAAATCTGCTGACTTTGTAGTAGAGGCAATCGGCGTCGAAGTTGGAACTCTGGGTGAGACATTCGCGATATGAGCTCTTAAAAAGTGGGATTTTTAAAGTTTTCAAATCTGAACTGTAAATGTTGTAATACTTTTTTTTTCGCTCAGGCTTCTCCATTGAAGGCCCATCACAGGCTAAAATTGAGTGTGACGATAAGGGTGATGGCTCCTGTGATGTACGCTACTGGCCCACTGAGCCCGGCGACTACGCTGTCCATGTCATTTGTGACGATAAGGACATCAAGGACAGTCCCTTCATGGCTCACATCCTCCCTGCCGCCAATGATGTCTTCCCTGAGAAGGTAATCCCCCTCCCTGAGTTATAAATCTTATATATAAGGATAAACCAGTTTACCATGGTGACCTTTTCTTAATATTTTAGACAAAAATACATTTAAAATTGTTCAAATGTTTTTTTTGTCATTGAAGGTGAAAGCCTATGGACCGGGTCTGCAGCCAACTGGTGTCATTGTGAACAAACCAACTGAATTCACCATTGACGCCCGCCTGGCAGGAAAGGGTCACCTCAAGATCTACGCACAGGTAAGGAAAGCACCACTTTGTGAAGCCTTCATTGGTTATTTAAAGGTACACATCATTTATATTGCATACAGACCAGAGCTGACATGCATTTGTATCCACTAAGGATGCTGAAGGCTGCACCATCAACATCAAGATCACTGACAAGGGAGACGGCACTTTTCTGTGTGTGTACACTCCTGTCAAGCCCATTAAACACACCATCATCATTGCCTGGGGGGAGGTCAATGTGCCCAACAGTCCCTTCAGGGTAAGACGCATGACGATTTACACGCACACACACACACACACACACACACACACACACACACAGCTACGTATAATGCATTTAAAATCTAGTCAATTAATATAATGATACTCAACCAAATAAGAACAAAGTATTTCTATTTCAACCAGTTGCTCTTACCTCAAGTACACTTTGAATTCATTAGGTGATGGTTGGAGAGGGCTGTCATCCAGACAAAGTCAAGGTCTATGGGCCTGGAGTGGAGAAGACAGGGCTCAAGGCTAACGAGCCCACCTACTTCACCGTGGACTGCAGTGAGGCCGGTCAAGGTGAGCACGTTCGAGGAGACGATGAGGGTGGTTACCAAAACAATTCAGAGTTCAGCAGACCCTCAATGAAAAGAGTGCTACATCGTGTGAATGCTGCAAAATAAAAAGCACAGAGTGAAAAGAATATGTAAAATCTGTGTTGCTGAGCTTACCTGGGTGAGTTTGAAATGTATAAAATGTTTTGGGAAAGCGGTAGGCAGCGGAAGGACTGCTTTTATTTATTCAGGTCCTCTACTTTTGAATGACCTTTGTGAACTATGCTCATTGCTATGCACCATTAGGGGACATCAGCATTGGAATCAAGTGTGCCCCCGGGGTAGTTGGCCCTGCCGAGGCAGACATCGACTTTGACATCATCAAGAATGACAATGACACCTTCACTGTCAAGTACACTCCCCCTGGTCCAGGCCGATATACCATCATGGTGCTGTTTGCTGAGCAGGTAAGAATGGTTTGCAGTAAAAGAGCGACTGATGGGTTGTGTCAAATTGCTTGTGAAACGATTTTTTTTTTGTTTGTTTTAATTAGTTATGGATTATTGTCACAATTGTCTTTATCAGGAAATTCCTATCAGTCCATTCAAAGTCAAAGTGGATCCTTCCCATGATGCTGGCAAGGTGAGAGCAGAGGGTCCTGGACTCAACAAGACAGGTGAGATATATACAGAGTTACCAAGCACACTGAATTTACAAGTATTCTCATTTGCAACAAAAACCCACTACGATACTTCTAAGTCACACAAATCAAGGAATTTGAAAAGGATTGATAACACTGACAAAAACACTTGTGTTTCAGGAGTGGAGGTGGGCACTCCAACCCACTTCACCATCTACACAAAGGGAGCTGGCAAGGCCAAGCCTGAGGTGAATTTTGCAGCATCAAGCCCAGGAGAGGCGGTTCGTGACTTTGAGATCATCGATAACCATGATTACTCCTACACTGTCAAGTACACAGCTCTTCAACAGGTACTGCAGGCCTCTGTTTGACGCCTAGTGCATTATTATCCACAATAATACCCCATATCAATAAATAGTCATTCTTCTTCTCGTGTTTTTTCAGGGTAACATGGCAATTTCAGTGACTCATGGAGGAGATCCCATTCCCAAGAGCCCCTTCCACATCACAGTGGCACCACCCCTTGATATTGGAAAAGTGAAAGTGGAGGGATTAGACACCAGTAAGTTACAAACAACAACCCTTTGTCTACTCTCTGGCATAGAATGTAAAAATAGTTTATAGCAAAGGGTTTCTTTTTCATTTTTCTTGCAGAAGTGGAGGTCGGAAAGGATCAGGAGTTTTCAGTTAACACAAAGGGCGCTGGTGGGCAGGGCAACGTAGGTGTGAAGATGACCTCACCCTCTGGCCGACCAATCCCATGCAAGCTGGAATCTGACAAAGCCAAAGGCGTTCACAGTGTGAAATATATACCCCCGGAGGAGGGGCAGTACAAGGTTGATGTCAGCTATGATGGCAACCCAGTGATGGGAAGCCCCTTTGGGCTTGAGGCAGTGATGCCTGCTGATCCTTCAAAGGTAAAAACTGTGAAAGCTGTGTGTAGTTTCTCACTTTGTCCACTCTTCTCAAATACATGTTTGTTATACTACATCTCAACACCGACCTAACTTTCGCATCACAGGTGCGAGCCTTTGGTCCAGGCCTGCAGGGAGGCATTGTGGGTAAGCCTGCTCCATTCACAATTGACACAAAGGGAGCTGGTGCAGGTGGCCTGGGCCTGACTGTCGAGGGTCCCTGTGAAGCTAAAATTGAATGTCAGGACAACGGTGATGGCACATGCTCAGTGTCGTACCTGCCCACCGAGCCCGGGGAGTATGCCATCAACATCCTGTTCGCAGAGCAGCACATTCCCGGATCACCCTTCAAGGTTCCAGTGCGCCCAGCCTTCGATCCCAGCAAGGCCACGGCCAGCGGCCCTGGTCTGGAGAGGGCCAAGGCAGGTGAACCGGCGACCTTCACTGTGGACTGCACCCGAGCAGGTGATGCCGAGCTCACCATCGAGATCGTGTCAGAGACTGGGGCTAAGGCTGAAGTACACATCCAGAAAACTGCAGAGGGGACCTTCTCTGTGACATACATTCCACCCTTCCATGGCGCGCACACCATCACCATCAAGTATGGTGGCCATGTGATTCCTCAGTTTCCCAAGGTCCTGCAGGTTGAGCCCTCTGTGGACACCAGCGGGGTGCATGTCTACGGGCCAGGAGTGGAGCCTAGAGGTAACAGGCACAAAGACCCAATGATTACTTGATTAACTGAAAAATAATCAGTTGATTTATTACTAATGGAAATATTTAAGTGGTAGTTGCAGCCCTAGTATATATTAATTTATCTAACTCATAAATATATCACGAATCAGTTATAAATATTTATATTATCTAGTATCTGGACTGTTTGATTTTACATGTAGGCAACAAATCACCTGAAGGCCTTTTCTGTTTCTAGGGGTCCTCAGAGAAGTCACAACCCACTTCATTGTTGATGCCCGTGCCCTCACCAAGGGTGGAGGAAATCACGTGAAGGTTCGCATTATCAACCCCTCTGGGTCCAACACAGACAGCTGCATCACTGACAAGGGAGACGGCACCTACAGAGTGGAGTACACAGCATTTGAGGATGGTAGGAGCATAGAGAAAATACATTTTGTCATTTAACAGTGTTAGTTTAAATATCATAAGGTGGTGACATAGAACAGCATTGGTGGAACGAAGATCTATATCAAAAAAGCGTAACATTTACAAAACTATGAACCTCTATTTATCTGCTGCAGATTAACAAGAGTTTTTTTTACATTGACAGCCTGTCTAGAAGAGTGCATACAGACAGACAGAAATCACTAACAGTGTGTTGTGTGGGGAACCATTTGGGAATAAAGCAGGACAGGAAAGAGGCAGGCGAGTGGGAAAAGAAAGAGCGAGAAAGAGAAGGGTATAAATACAGAATGATGCAGCGAAGCAACGGTTTGAGGGGCAGAGAGCAGGCAGGCAGAGAGGCAGGCAGACAGACTCTGTTTTATAAATAGTGTGCTCTGGAACAGAAGCTCTTAACCAGGCAGGTATGTGTGCTGAAGGCTGCCTTCAAACAGCAATACAGCAGGGGAATGACAGGGGATATTAATAGAGACCTATAACACAAAGCAAAGAAATCACGGAGCACTTCTCCACCAGCAGACATGCTCTGATATCATAGCAGTGAGGCTGGGAATCTGGCATGTAAGCCTACTGAGAGGGCTCTGTCAGAAAAATGTTGTAACAGAATAATGAATAGGGAACAGATGTAATTCCTTGTACGTTCACCGGAATGAATGCACTCTAGATGCTGTCTTTTATAAATAAACAGATGTTTATCTCCCTAAAAGGGAATTTGTCTGCCCCATAATTAAAAGCAAGTGGCAATAACAGAAAATATTTGGCTGCTTTGTGAACACTCAGGCAGAGAGGTATGACATCACATATTGAACTGATGTATCTGTTTATGTGCAGGGATGCATCTGATTGAGGTGATGTATGACGATGCACCTGTGCCCAAGAGTCCCTTCAGAGTGTCTGTGGTGGAGGGATGTGATCCGACCCGGGTCCGTGCTTTTGGACCAGGTCTGGAGGGAGGAATAACCAACAAGCCCAATTGTTTCACTGTGGAGACCAGGTACAGTTTGATTGCATTTAAAGGTTACATATGTTGAGATTAAACTCAAACATGTGCAATAAAATAAAAGTATCGGCTGCCCTCTTAGGGGTGCTGGCACGGGAGGCCTTGGCCTGACCATCGAGGGAGCCTCAGAGGCAAAAATATCCTGCAAAGACAATAAAGATGGAAGCTGCAGCGTTGAGTATGTCCCCTTCACTCCCGGAGATTATGACGTCAACATTAACTATGGCGGTCACCCAATCCCTGGCAGTCCGTTCCGTGTGCCAGTGAAGGACCCCGTGGACCCCAGCAAAGTGAAATGCTCAGGTCCCGGTCTGGGAACCGGAGTCAGAGCTCATGTTCCCCAGACTTTTACAGTAGACTGTACCCAGGCTGGACAGGCTCCACTGGATGTCAAACTCTATGGCCCAACAGGTGGGGACATAGTGGACAACTACGAAAACCCATAAACATTGTACACTCTGATTGATAAATATCAGTGGTATGTGATTATTTCCATAATGTCTTATTTCCAGGTACTGCGGAGCCAGTTGGTGTGAAGAACAACGGCGATGGCACCCACACAGTTCACTACACCCCAGCTCAGGATGGCGCTTACACTGTAGCTGTTAAATATGCGGATCAGGAAGTCCCCCACAGGTACAGTATTCCATCAAAGAAATCACTAAGCCAGGCAGCACTTGCACATATGGAATTTGACTTAATTAAAGTTCTGCTCTGTGTAGCTGGATTTAAGCATGAAAAATGTGGCTCAGCAAATATTTGGTTCCCATTTCTTTATTTGTCAGACTGGGTTTTATTAATTACACTTGATACTCTGTCCCTCTGCCACAGTCCCTTCAAGGTAATGTCTCAGCCTGGGCATGACGCCAGTAAGGTGCGAGCCAGCGGCCCCGGTCTCGACACCAAAGGTGTGTCTGCAAGCCTGCCTGTTGAGTTCACCATTGATGCCCGTGATGCCGGAGAGGGACTGCTCACTGTGCAGATTCTGGTGGGTTCAGACACATTGAAAGGTTTATGGCTTTTTAATCAAAATTTGCCCTCTAAAAAAAATCACAAGATAATACTTACTACCTCTACTGACAGGACCCAGAGGGCAAACCGAAGAATGCCACCATCCAGGACAACAGGGACGGCACCTACACTGTGTCATATGTACCTGACACTACAGGCCCCTACACTATCACCATTAAATATGGAGGAGATGAGATTCCCTACTCCCCATACCACATCCAGTCTCTGCCCACAGGGGATGCCAGTAAATGTCGTCTCACTGGTAAGAAAACTACTGTGTCTCCTAAATGTCACTGATAAAACAAAATACCATACAGATTTTAGTTTTACGATTTTATACGTATATTCTCTACTATTCTCTCTTTCTTTCCAGTGTCAATTGGAGGCCACGGCGTGTGTGAGTAATCAATTTTTTGGTTTTATATCTCTGCTACGTTGCTAGAAAAATCTGCATATATTCAGCATTTCTTAATCCCTTTTTCACTCTTTCATCTCTGTCCCTAACAGCAAATCTTCAGAAACTGCAGACCTCTGAGGATACAGTTATCACAGTGGATGCCAAGGCTGCTGGGAAAGGCAAGGTGACCTGTAAGGTGCTGACCCCACAGGGGATGGAGCTGGACATGGATGTGGTGGAGAATCACGATGGGACCTTTGACATTTACTACACGGCTCCTGAACCCGGGAAGTATGTTATTACCATCCGCTTTGGGGGACAGAACATCCCTAAGAGCCCCTTCCATGTGGTGGTGAGTAAAGTAAAAAAAAAAAAACACACACACACACACAAAAAAAACAAAAAAACAGTTGTGTGCTCGGTGTTCTTTTGATGTGACTTTCAGTTGTATGACACCAACTCTTTCTCTTTTCTGTATTGACAGGCCACAAATGAGCCAGTTGTCCCCTGTGATACAGTGGATCCTCTGTTCCGTCCTGTTAACTTCCTCGTGCCCTTTACACCGCAGCAAGGAGAAATCACAGGTGTGACAATAACTGCTCATGGAGAGAAACCAAACCCTGCACACACGCACACACACACACACACACACACACACACACACAAAAGCCACCTTTTTTAGATCACTGATATTTAACCCTGTTGCTATTATTGCTAGGTGAGGTGCGGATGCCTTCAGGCAAGACTGCCCGCCCACATATCAATGACAATAAAGATGGCACCATCACAATCAAGTACCAGCCTACAGAGAGAGGCCTGCACGAGATGGACATCAAATATGAAGGGAACCACATTCCAGGTCAGAGAAACATCGCGTTAGAAGGATAAGAAGTGGCCGTCCTCTTTGAGAACAGCCACGGTTTATTTAAGGGTGTTAGGTTCTATTATTCTTGTAGGCAAAATACAATAGTTGTCTCACACTGAGACAAATCTATACACAGTTTTGAGTCTAATAGCTGTTTGCCAATGATTATATTCCCTACAGGAAGCCCTCTGCAGTTCTACGTGGATGCTGTGAACAGTGGAGTGGTGACTGCTTACGGTCCAGGTCTGAGTTATGGCATGGTCAACAGGGCTGCCACTTTTACTGTGGTCACCAAGAATGCCGGAGAAGGTAAAATAGCTTTCTTTACCAGTGATGTTTTGCTACTGCGCAGTGGATCTGCGGCAATACAGGTCACATTTACCAAACTTTCTCCCCCCTCAGGTGGTCTGTCACTGGCGGTGGAGGGTCCCTCTAAGGCCGAGATCACCTGTAAGGACAACAAGGATGGCACCTGCACTGTGTCCTACCTGCCCACGGCTCCCGGAGACTACAACATCATTGTCAAGTTCGACAACAAACACATTCCTGGCAGTCCCTTTACTGCTAAGATCACTGGTGAGGAAACAAATGATTTCTCCTGTAGATTATTTTTATACTGTTGACGTATATTTATAGTGATTGTGTACACTATAATTGAGGTTTTAAGGGTTGACAAGCATCTAAAACTCTGTTTAATATGTCAAGGGGATGACTCCATAACCAGGACATCCCAGCTGAATGTCGGCACAGCGGCTGACGTGTCCCTGAAGATCACAGAGACAGATCTGAGCTCTTTGACTGCCAGTATCAGAGCTCCATCCGGCAACGAGGAGCCCTGCCTGCTCAAGAGATTGCCTAACAGACATCTCGGTGAGATATTCACTTGTCAGAGACACAAAATAGCACAGAGAGTAGAACATAGATAAGACATTGCTGGATTCGTGTATACATTTAAATTTCATCTCTCTGTCTTTTTTCATACGACAGGTATCTCTTTCACCCCCAAGGAGGTTGGCGAACATGAGGTGAGCGTTAGGAAGAACGGCGTGCACGTAGCCAACAGCCCTTTCAAGATCATGGTCGGCCAGTCAGAGATTGGCGAGGCCAGCAGGGTCAAGGCTTTCGGCAAAGGCCTGGTGGAGGCACACACTTTCGAAATGGCTGAATTCTTTGTGGATACAAGGAATGCGGGTAAGCTTCAGAGACGGTTAGTTTCGCCTTTATGGCAAGCGCAGTTGAAAAATAAAAATGAAGCAACAAAAACTTTTATTATTTTTCCCTCTTCCCTTTAGGTTATGGAGGTCTAGCATTGTCAGTTGAGGGTCCGAGCAAAGTGGATATAAACTGTGAAGATGTAGAAGACGGGACGTGCAGAGTGACTTATTGTCCAACAGAACCTGGAAGTTACACTGTTAATATCAAATTTGCTGAAAAGCACATCCCAGGTTAGAATCTTTCACTGGTAAAATGTTGTACAAATATAAAAGATATATATATATATAGTACATATATGGAATATATTTTGTTTGATTGACTGCACTCTTCCCACGTAGGAAGTCCTTTCACAGTGAAGGTGACTGGAGAAGGAAGGATCAAAGAGAGTATTACTAGGAAGAGGCAGGCATCTTCTATTGCCTCAGTGGGCAGCACATGTGGCCTTAACCTCAAGATCCCAGGTGAGTACTGAAGCCAGTCACGGGGGGGGGGGGGGGGGTGCAGCGGTCGACCATCTCAAAACAACCGAACCCGCTTCACACCCGCATTTATATTCTCCCTGCTTTCTCCTCGCTTTAGGAAACTGGTTTCAGATGGTGTCGGCTCAGGAGAGGCTGACCAGGACATTCACCCGCAGCAGCCACACCTACACACGCACTGAGCGCACAGAGATCAGCAAAACCCGTGGGGGGGAGACCAAGAGGGAGGTACGGGTGGAGGAGAGCACCCAGGTGGGCGGAGGAGGAAGCCCATTTAGAGACGTTTTTGGAGACTTTCTGGGCAGGGAGAGCCTCAGCAGCTTTGCTGGTATCACTGCCAGACCTGAGGGTGAGAGTCCATATTTAAACCCCCCTTTTGAAACTGTAAATAGACAACGGCCATATTGTGTTGTCCATATACATTATTTTACAATGTTTCTTTGTTTTAATGAACAATATCTACATACCCTGTGAAAATGTCTTGTCCATATCTAACCTGCTGCTGCTGCTGCTCTGCCTCACCAGTTGAGAGCAGCTCCCAGTCCATGACGGCTCAGGTGACCAGCCCCAGCGGGAAAACAGTTGATGCCGACATTATGGACGGAGGGAGCAGCACCTACAGCGTCCGCTTCATCCCGCAGGAGATTGGACCCCACACAGTCAACGTCAAATACAGAGGCCAGCACGTCCCTGGAAGCCCCTTCCAGTTTACTGTCGGGCCGATGGGGGAGGGAGGAGCGCACAAGGTCCGTGCAGGAGGACCTGGCCTGGAGAGGGGTGTGGCTGGAGCACCCTGTAAGTCCACTTTCTGGAAATAGACTTGCAGCGTCTGGGAAGAACTGAGTTTTCGAGTTTTTAGTTGCGTTGACACACAGCCTTCATCTGACCTTGCTTTGTTTTACCTTTTTTTTTCAGCTGAATTCAGTATCTGGACCAGAGAGGCAGGTGCCGGTGGTCTGTCCATTGCTGTAGAGGGCCCTAGCAAGGCTGAAATCTCCTTTGAGGACAGGAAGGATGGTTCCTGCGGAGTCTCTTACATAGTCAAAGAACCAGGTAGAAGTCTTGCCACGCACACGCGTTGAATTTTTCTCATTTGCATATTTGATCTGAGTGTTGTCTAAACTGCTAAACTTCCAATTATTCAATGAGAACCCTTTCATCCGCGTCCTCCAGTTCATTTAAGGGTGAAAGTAACCAACCTGTCTGCTTCCCCAGGTGACTATGAGGTGTCAATCAAATTCAACAATGAGCAAATACCTGACAGCCCGTTCATCGTTCCGATTGCTACACTGTCAGATGAGGCCCGCAGGCTCACTGTCACAAGCCTTCAGGTAAGATCACACACACACACACACACACACACACACACACACACACACACACACACACACACATGCACAGAGTTGGCAAAAGTGTGACTAACAGATGCCATTTAAAATTACGTAGGAGAGGTTGTAGATGTTTCTGTGTAATAACACTTTGCCCTTGGAGTGTACTCGAATGCCAGTGTTGGGGCAGTATCCACGACTATAATACTCTGATGCTGGCCAGTGATGAAGGACTGGATTAACTGTCCCTTGCTAATGTGGGGCAACACAAGCTGTGCTATGTGTGGGCAGTCGGCTGGTCTGTGCGATTGTGTTTCTGTCTGAGAGGAAGCGAGAAATGAGAGAGAGAGAGTGGAGGATAAAGATACCTGCGACAGCTCACAATGTCGGGCTCCTCGCCTGTTTGTGTTCACAGTTTCCGTTACAACTTGAAACAATGTTAAAAACATATATTTTTGGTTAACTGAAATGTCACTTCAGAGCACTTTTTCTACCACAAGAAACCAGGTGAAGTGCAATATCAGTCCAGCATTTAAAATGTCAAATTACCTCTCATATCTGCTTGGACCACTCGTCCGCCTGTAGGGCAAAAACACTAAACGCCCCGTTATAAACTCTGACCTTTTCTCTCACAACCAGCCGCTCTATCTATTCTCGTTCAGGCATGATGAGTCACACGCTTTGTGTCCCTCAGGGTGTGGGCACACAAACTCACACACACTGCATATATATAGATATTCTGATGATATGCTTCCCTGTCTCTTGTAGGAAAAGGACTTGAAGGTAAACCAAGAAGCATCTTTCATGGTGCAGAGAAATGGGGCTCGAGGTGTGGTAGACGCCAAAGTCCACACCCCCTCTGGCTCTTCTGAGGAATGCTATGTCACTGAGCTCGACAGCGGTATGCACCACAAAAGTACAATTCAAGTAGAGTCAGAGAATATAGCTTTTTATCATATTTAAGAGTTTTTTTAACATCTCCACCTCTCGCTCTCTTTGTGTTTTCAGACAAAAGTGCAATCCGCTTCATTCCACGGGAGAACGGGGTTCACTCCATAGATGTCAAGTTCAATGGATGTCACATTCCCGGAAGCCCCTTCAATGTACGAGTGGGAGACCCGGGGCTGATTGGAGACCCAGGCATGGTGACTGCACACGGCCCTGGACTACAGGGAGGAACCACAGGTATGTGTCATCGCCTCCTCTAAAAATGTATACTGTTTAAATGTATCATGATATAACAATGGTTCCCTATGTTTCTTTAATGTTCATTTCATATAATGTGCAATAAATAAGCAGTTCTTCATCATCCATTTTCCTCTTTCCCCCAGGTGTATCTTCAGAGTTTGTGGTCAACACCTGTAATGCAGGCTCAGGCACTCTGTCCGTCAACATCGATGGGCCGTCCAAGGTTAAGATGGACTGTCGGGAGTGTCCTGAAGGCTACAAGATCAACTACACTCCCATGGCACCTGGCAACTATCTCATCACCATCAAATACGGCGGGCCACAGCACATAGTGGGCAGCCCTTTCAAAGCTAAAATCACAGGTCTGTTTGACATTCTCGTGCATTCTCCTATCCGATCTGTGCCTCTCAGATGATAAATGTCTCGCTTATGAAACAAATGTTCCTCTGAAAGAAGCAAAGAAGTCGGGGAAAATGTTATGTCATCTGCGTTCATCCTGCTTTGTGTAAATCTTGCATAAAAGCTCTTTTTCTGGCACTGTAGCAATATACACAACTGTTTATTACCTGGTGCAGAGAATTTTTTTAAACATATTTTTAAGATTGAAAAGAATTCCCATGAGTCCTTGAAAGTCAATTTATTTGAAAGTGGTATGAAATATTTTCCTATTTGAGCTCAGGTACTAGTCCAGTTTCTTGCACTTTTCTGTGGAGGGAAACTTTCTCCATGAGCAGCTTCCTCATATCTTTGTCCATGCTGAGTGTGTTATGTAATGTCTGGACCAAGTCTTAAGGACAAAATTTCTCTCCCTCTCTGTTCCATCCCACTAGGTGCTCGGCTTTCAGGTGGACACAGCCTCCATGAGACTTCCTCCGTCCTGGTTGAAACAGTTACCAAGACTTCCAAAGTGGGTGGTGCCTACAGCGCCACCTCGTCCACCACTTCAACCAAACTGACGTCCGACGCCAGCAAGGTGGTCTGTCGTGGAATGGGGCTGTCCAAGGCTTTGGTGGGACAGAAAAACAACTTTACAGTTGACTGCAGCAAAGCAGGTGAGGCGATCATCAACATAAAGACGAAAGACACTTATACGTTGTATTTTCATTGAGTAAGAGCATTAATTCACCGACGATAGCCTCTACAGCCACAACAGACTAAGGCAGTATATGCCATTTGGCTTATTATCACTGTTAGCAAATAGTTGCCAATTTACACATCCAACAGACATGAATCAAAACAACATTCATTTGGAATCATGTGTCCGACAACCTAACCAATTTAGTCCAGCAATCAGTCTCACATTAGTTCTCTTCGGGGAAAACATCTGGCTCTTCAGCGGCAAAATACGCCACTGTATTCATCAGCTAGTTGCTAGCTTTGTCTCTCTGTTATTTGGTGCTGGGCAGATGGCGAGCAGTTCATCATAGCTTTTTTTTTTTTTTTAACTGAAAACATCTGCTTGCTGATGCTGGAAAAAAGTTTAATGAGTTAGAGTGAACATAAGTAGTTTTGGGCTGTAAAACCAAAACAAATAGCTTAGACACACCAAAATGCTGAAGCAGAGCTGAGTAGAACTACAGGATCCAATGATGGCACGCAAATGCACAAACCTGTGCAAATTTTGTACACCACGAACACTAAATCCCGCTCCCCCTGCTCTGTCCAGGTACCAACATGCTGATGGTGGGCGTGCATGGACCCCATACTCCCTGCGAGGAGGTGTACGTCAAGCACATGGGCAACAAGCTCTATAACGTCACCTACACCGTCAAGGACAAGGGTAGCTACACTGTCATCGTCAAATGGGGTGACGACAACGTCCCCGGGAGCCCCTACAAAGTGGCTGTACCCTAAAATAAACTGCACCAATGGTCCATCCCTCCTCCTCCTCCGCTGACCCGCCAGCTCTCTTTTGTCATGTGCACGCATCAGTCAAACACCCCAGTAATTGGCTCTTCAATGGATTACAATGTACTCAACATTCACTAAAGCCTGCGAGAACATTTGCTTACAGTTTTTTTTCTTGATGGCAGAATACCTATTGTGCCAAAATTTTGTATTAACTCCAGAAATTACATTTACAACTATGCATCCACATTCAGAGTGATGTCAGGCAACAGCTTGGAGTGTCTGAGTGATGTTGGTTAAATGTAATGCTCGGTCCATAAAATATCGCCTCTCCTTTTTGTTGTGTTGTAAACAAATGGCATATTAAATGAATGTTATAGCAATGTTGGAATAATCAGCAGAATTAAAGTGTGATGCAGTATGGTTTTGTATGGTCTAAGAATGAGAAATTGACATTTTTTTGTTATATTAACCTATTTTTGGTAAGTCTTTGCTGACCTAATAAAGATTTCATTGCTTACTTTCCAGACCAAAGTGATTGAATTCGTTTTTCTTGTTTTCTTGATTTCTCGCAGTGCTGGCCGACCCTTTGCTAGTTCAGCAGGAGGCATTTCTTGCTTGTTAGATATTCATAGCCTCATTGTGCAGCTATTTTC
This sequence comes from Istiophorus platypterus, assembly GCA_016859345.1. NCBI lineage: Eukaryota > Metazoa > Chordata > Actinopteri > Istiophoriformes > Istiophoridae > Istiophorus > Istiophorus platypterus. Next base: position 19,577,685 of record CM029121.1, on the reverse strand, counting down.
TGACCACCACTGGTTTGTTCGTCTGAGTAGCTGTCAGGATATTCTCTTTTATTGCACAGGCTCTCAGCTGAGTCTCTGATCTGTATCCTGTCTCTACTGAATCTCCTTTGGCCCCTCATTTCCCTCTGACATCGATTCACTATTTGTCACTATTAAATTGTTCCATTAATAAAATTGTCCAGGACGTTTTTCCACACATCCACATCCTGTACTTGTCCAGGTGCAATCACAAGATGGCAGCATAGTCAAGCTCTCTTCTACATCCACGTCTCAACCACGTACACCCGAACAAAATATCCATTGTTCGCGCTGAAGATTAACTACAGCATCCTCAACACAAGGGAGCCTGCGGAGCGTAGAAACCAGAGGCATCAGCTTCCTTTGTGTGTGTAATTAATCCTGTTGGATCAGAGATGGAAACACAAGTGGTTTCTGTTGTGGCATCCTCGTGGGGGGAGGCAGACCCTGCTGAGGCACAAATCAACCAGAAAGAAGGGAGGTTCAGCCTTTTGCTTGCGCTCCTATGCATATGTGTGTAATTGCTTGCGTCTCTTCTGTGGCCTGTGTGTGTGTGTGTGATCTGTATGTCCCCCGCTTGGTCTGCAGGCCTCGGTCCCTCAGTGACTCAACCACCAAGCCTCCACACGCTGACACACACTACTAGCACCAGCTCCATTCTTCACGGAGAGGAGTCTATAATTAGGTGATAATTTTCTTGAGTTCCACTGTGACATGATGCTAGGGGCCATGGTGAGGCAAGACGGAACGAGCGGGTGCATTTGATGAACAGTGGCGAGAGCTTGACTGCAGGCCATCTGGCCAAGTGGCTGGTGCTGCCCATGCTGACGCTGGGACCAGTGCAGAGCCCACCCACGTCAGTCTGTCCTCCCTATCCTTCTCCTTTAGACCGGGACACAGGCGTCTGTCCACCACAACATGTTTATCTCGAGCAGCTGCCAAGTGAATCACAACCGTGTGGAAGATGCAGCATCGCGCTATGCAGACAGCAGCGCCCAAGCAAATTGAGAGACAGAGAGAGAGAGAGGGGAGGGATTGGGGGAGAGGAGGAGGTAATGGGGCAGGGCGGGTTGGGGGGTGGGGGTGGGGGTTGGATTAGAAGAAAAGAATGGGATTAAAAGAATCCAGATGGAAGAAAGAGAGACAGATAGATGCACACACACACAAAAACACAAAAAAGCAAAAGTATTTCAAGCAACCTGAAAACACACATTGCATATGAATCAATTAGTGCTCCAGATTAATGTAGAACATGCTAATGCAGTGTATATCTTAACCTTTCAAAGCGATTGTCAATGTTGGATTTAGTGAAATGGGTGATGAGATATTAATTCTGTTCTAAAGGGGGTCAATGAGGGGGTGTGGTTGCCACGGCAATGCTTCTCTCTTAAATCTCCCTCATCCATATTCTCAGCCTCTCTTACACACATGCAGGCACACAAACGCACATTCCCTCTCAGAAATCTGGATTATGTTAAGAGTAAAATTGTGTAAAGGCATACCCCCAAAAGCTTTTGAAGTTGGTGCTCTCAGGGCAGAAATCTCATTCTCTGACTTGCCCCTATCATGCTGACTCCTGCTCTCCTCTCTCTCTCTCTCTGTCTACTCTGATCCCTACCTCCCTCCCTCTGTCCCTCCCTCCCTCCCTCCCTCTGTCCCCTCCTTCCTCCAACCCTTCCCTCAATTTAATTTTTCCTCCCTTTTTCTAAATTCCAATCAATCTAAGCCTCTTCAGATCCAGCGGTTTATTTCTCGCCTCACTTCTTCTGTCACCACAAGCCTTGTCCCCAGACCTGCTTCTTCTACCTTTGACCTTTGTGTATCAGTGCAGCCGGCCCCTTCAGCTCAGATGGAAATCCCTGTAGACTGTGTCACAAGACACTGATGCCTCTTGGAGCAGATGAAAGAACGTGGAATAACTTAACATGGCTGAGCAAACAGACAAACAAACAGCTAAACAAATGTTTGTAAAAAACAAATGGCCCGCCCAGCTGGATTAATGAATTGACATATAGAGAGAGTAGAGAGAGTGGAGATCATTGTAAGAATTCATCCATTCGGTTTCCATCCAAGCCCCAAGGCCATGGTATGTACAGTAATTGCTTCATGCATAGTTGATACACTGCATAAACAACCAAATACACTCGATTTTCTTTGGGCTGCACTTGCATTTCCAGGCCATTGGTGAAGTTTAAATTCGAGGGGAGGCGCTTTATAATGGAAAGGCTCATTCATATCTGAGTGCTCATGTTTCTCCTTTAGAATGGACAGATACACACGGGAGTAGCGAAAGGTATGCTGTCCTGTGGTTGAATTAGGACCATGTTCTGTTTTATTCATATAGAACATAGATGAAATATTCATACAGGAGTGTTACTTCTATGCTTTTCTCTGTGTCTTTAAAAATGTTGTGTACACAAATCCCGATTAAAAATCTGACGGACTACGGGCGCAAATTGGTTCCCTTCACGTAGGAGCGTAAAAAAATGCAAATGAGTGCAAGGAGGTTCCCACAGGGCGTCAGCAGATTGTGTTCATGCAGCATGCAAATGCATGAAGCATGAAGCTAATCCAACCTACCTCAACCCAGTACAGACAAGCTGAACTTACTGCAATATAGAGAGGGATAGGTTTCTGTTGATGGGAACCTCAGACAAGCGATGCATGTCAAAGACCACCCCGAGACAGCATTTTCACACAGGTGCCAAGAGAGCATGCACACAAGATCAAATACATTTTCTTCCCCAGACATGTACACAAACAACTAGTCATTCACGCTTTTGGGCTCACACACCCAGGCTGCACCACACACATGAAAAGAAAACAGCATGATGCAAAGTAGTTTGGCTTCATGAGGTGAATGAACAGTAACAGCCTGAGGCAGGAGGAATGACAGGAAAAAGCTTTCCCTTTTCTACGAGAAAGGTGTGCTCACACTACTTTTGTGGAGCAGCGGCGACATGTCGGGGGCAAAGCCCCCATGTGTCCTTCTCTAATTGGAGTGTATCCCTCTGCCCCGTCCCTACCAAACTATGGTGGTGGCAGGATGCTGTGCTAATGGATAGCACCCCCGTGGATTGCTTGTCCTTGATGTGCTGGGTTGATGGTGTCCCACACTGAGGGTAGATGCAGATTGGAGGCAAGTCAGAACATTTGTTTGTCCTCTCCAAGCAGGGCGGGACATTCAAGGAGAGAGACCAGCCGTGGCTGTGATGGAGTGGGTTGGACCGGCGCGACAGGTGTGCGTTAGTGTGACTGATGTGTTCTGGGTGAGCAGGCTGCGCCTGGTCGCCAACACCTGGAGGATGAACATAAGCCCGTCAAACAAACGCCTGGGCATACTGACGCTGTGTTTGTTTCGATCAGTGTCCAAAAGGCAAACAGTTGAGTCAAAGGTAGCTTTTTGTGATAACACCTTTGGCGAAGATTTAGGAGATGATAACGATGTTGTAATTACCTGTGCTAAATTGGAACTGTGGATGCTAAATGAGCTATAAACAAGGTTACTCTGGTCCCCTTGGGGTAATTGTTTCAAAAGCCTGCAACAGTCTGGTCCGGTGATGGCGAAATTGGAAGGGGTGGTATCCTGTAATTTCTCAGACCACTGAAGCATGTCCTGTGTGTGGGCTGAAACTCAGGCTGATTTGAAATGGAAGCATAACTTTTTGTTCCCTCTTACTGTAAGAATCAAAGTCATTGGTCTCAATAAGCTTTTAACCTTGAGATGATAGGGGCCTGTGGGTCATTGGGCGCCACCTGCACTGCTTTTTACATTTCAGTGGGTATGCCAATTCCTATTACAGAAAATTTCTTCAGTCACGGCCATAGTGCTTCCATGAAAATCATGCAGTAATACAGTATGTGCACAGGTGGTTAAATCTAGGTTCCACTGGGCAGAAATAGCCTGACTGAACAGAAATATATCCTATTTGATGCTCCTTGCAGATGGGCCATCTGTCAGTATTAGCATAATGGAATTCAGAGCACACTCACAGAAATTCACTTATTCATCACAGCATCGGGCCAAGCTAAATAATGCTGTGGCCCTTGAGCTTTGAAAGGGCGATGTGTTTCCAAATACTAGAGCAGATCGACTGTTTACAGCCTAAACAAATGCTGGACTTAATTGTTGAATCTTAATACTGGCAGTCTTCGGCACTGCTTGGTGAGATGCCGCGTCAGTCCTGCAGGCTTGACCATAGGAAAGCTGCAAACGGACGGGTTATCCCTCTGATCTTTCTGGCTTACTCCTCAGCCCACATCACAGCATGTAACTGAAATTCAGAGCCACGGCCTTGCCGCTGTGATCTCCCTCTGCATTCCAGTCTCTCTCTGTATTTTGTCCTTTGTTTCTGACGGACCTGCACGGCTCAGTTTAATGCATGCATCCCTGGGAGAGCCACGGCTAGTTTTATAAAAGTTTGATTAAAACACAGTCACCCCCTTTTTGAATGTATCAACCAAACACCAGTCAGTCTGTGAGATTGAGAGATGAGATGAATCACAATAAGTTTGCTGCATCAAATTGATGCATAGAATGTCGGTTTTGACTGTTTTATGAGAGAATTTAATATGATGCATCATTGCCATGCGCGGAAGACACACAGTGTACATAGATTAAAATGCCCACGCAGATGCAAACACAGACACATGCATGCACGTGCAGGCACACACATAAGTTATTTCATCAGGATTGCTTCAAAATGCATGCATTGCAGGCACTCTGTCTTCCTGACACAACCCCAGCCATGATAAATAATGTGTTGCTTACATTATTTAGAATCTTTAAACCGACTGCCTCTTTATTAACATGCATATTACATTATCGTGTAGGTTCAGGACACATTAGTGTCATGTAGGCACATCACAGTCCCAGTGAACTTAATTAAGCATGTTGTGTTTAGTGAGTATGGGGGAGCTGCGGGCTGCTCATGAGGACATCGTGTGCAGGAGTGTCATTAACATTTCACATACAATAGACATCTCATATCACCATCAGATATAGAAGACTTGTCATTACTCAAGAGTGGAAAGCTAATGGAAGAAGGATGGAAACACTGACCTCATAGAAAGATTGGAGGACAAATCTGTTGACAGAAATGATCGATTATCACAGGAAATCAATCTGTGATCATTTAATGAAAGGAAGCTCGGCGTCATATCCAGGACACTGTAGTTTCTGCATTAAATATCACATGCTGACATTCACACCAAAGATATGAGAGAATTATTTTTTAACCAATTAAATTACAGGCATTTTAGCAGAATGGTAATTGACTGGTTTTAATTGACTTATAAAAAACTGTAATTGTTTTTGTTTGTCAACTGATGATAATTTAAATTAGGCCAATTTTACTGCTGTGTTTACCGACATTACTGATGTAAACAAATATTAAACCCTGATCCTAACCCCATAACGCTAACCCCTGCCCTCAACTCTTATCCCATAAGTAACCACTGACTACGTTGATTAAGCTGCTGTTTACAATCAGCTTTGCTTTAAAAGGTCTGTCAGTTAATGCGGACGTCTTTGGAGGTTTCTGTGTTTCAAACTGTGATGATTGACCGACCCCCTTGATTTGGTTTTGTGAAACATTTGGATCAAAGTTTGAAGGCTTAAACCAGCAAAATTTAACAGTGGGCCAGGTGACTTCAGGGTAATTTGAAGGGTATCACTTGCAGTGATGAGCCCGCAGAGAACCATCACCCGACCCTGCACTTCTCCTGGGTTATATGGAGCCTTTTAGTCCCTTCCAGTTCATTGTTTAAATTTTATGGCCCACAAATTTACTACTACTACTTTTTAACTGCCCGGCACAAAACAACAGACAAGCAAAGTTGCCAGCTATCGAGTGAACATCATGGCATGTTTGGCAGCTATGAAGAGACAGATATTTCCCCAAGGAATTGGTAGAAACCAAAACTATGCTACATAGTACTGACAGGCATACGTACAACTTGAAATGAATAGTAATGTTGTTCCCTGTCTGCTATAGTGATAATATGTCATAATATGTCAAAGTTGTTTTAACAACTTGTTAAGCTCCACCCAAGATACCAAAAAAAAGAAGACCTGCTTCAGGCATCGGTATTGTTGTGTAAAAATAGAGAGATAACATGTTCTCATATTTTGTCTTACAGATGCCAGTACCCCCTGTTTATCCTTTCATGGTAGCCGACTTCATGAAAAATAATAACATGGATCAAGTCAGTAATGCGATGTGGATAAACCTTGAATTTCATTTACGGCATCAGCAACCTCATTGTCATGTGCATATATTGCCCCGCTCGATATAACCAACATTTAAATGAACCTTTTTTTTCTTACTTTCCTGAGAAGGGGATAGGGAGAGCTTACAATTATGCCATTATTCCCAGTGTGTCCTGTTAGGCTAAATACTTCAAATCCATTAGAATAGACATGAATTAATCTGGTTCATTTGAAAGGGATAATAAACCCTGTGTAATAAGCATTATATGGAAGTGAGTGGCAGCTTGTCTCCTGGCCTCTAGGTGTGTGATTGAGAGAGAAAGAAAGAGTGGGAACATATGTGATTGTGTGTTGATGTGTATGCCTGTGTGTGCATGTGTTGTCTGTTTATGTTTATGTGTTTATGGATTTGTCACTCCACCGTGGTGTGTGTGTGTGTGTGTGGGGGGGGGGGGTGTACAATTGTGTCTGTTGTGATCCAGTCCCAGCTGTGTCTCATTAACTGCTGTCATTTTAATCCTCTTAGTCAAATCCCATAATTTTGTCCATCAACAAAAACATAAGCAACAGGGCAATGATTAAGCTACTCAGTTTCAGCCATTCAAAATGGAGTAAGTATAGACAGAGCCGACACTTGTACAGTCACATCCAAACCTGGTCTTATGTAAAGCAATCTGAGGCCTTTCCTTTAAATTTTCATCGACTACTTGGTGCAAAGCTACTGTTAATCTGATATGGACTCTGCAGAATTCCGGGAGCTGAAAGGATTTGCTGTTTGTAGCTTACTCAGTTCATCTGCGGATTCTCTGGGGAGGATGAGCAGTTTGGTTACGTTACTTTCCCCACCACTCTGGATTCCTGCAGTCAAATTCCAGTTTACCCAAGTGAATTTATTTGAAAATATATGACTTATTCAGTCTCTGCTTCCCCCTGGCCCAGCAGTCCTCTCCCCTCCATGATGAAAGCTATTTTCTTCTCTTTCCCCGCACTGACAGCTGGTGTGTGCTCTTCACCAGCAACACTTCAGCTCAGACCAGCACTATGTATAGATCGCCGTCATGTGAAAAAGCCTATTCCACTGGCTCTTGCTGCTATGAATACATATGCAACATTGTGCCATGCTTTATTTCTAATGCAATATCCTCTTTCTCTCCAAATGAGTCCAATAATGCCGCAATGCGCAAGCTCTTCAGGGTACATAAAATCCAACCTCTTTCGTGATGAGAAACTCGACATGATTGTCCAAATGTCAAGCTGTCCCCCGAGAAGCATTGTAATGTACAAAGAGCTTGTGGTTGGTTTTAATTGTGACATTTATGAGACGTGGGAGAGCAACATTTGTGCTCCCTTTCTCATGTGCCAAACTTAGTAGAGGATTCTTTTTCCGTGAGAGTGAATCGTCCATTAATTGTGGGTACAACTGGTGAATCGATCTGTCAGGTAGTATTTTCCTGAGCTCCAAATTAGTTTCCCTGGAAGCTGTTAGACTAGCTATGGGTTGCAGCATGCCTCTGCCTGGTGTATGGTAATACCACACTGTGTTGCCATAGCGTCCCACGATGCCTATAAAGTTCAAATCAACACATTGCAATTACCATCTATTCCTCTGTGTATGCCTGCCTGTAGTGACTGCCTCCATCAGGAGAGTTAGGACAAGCTTCACTGCTTTATTCTCCTGTATGTCATCCTGGGCTGAAAAAACAAGATTAAATTGGTTCTGCTCAACTATTTGCTGTCAGCTAAAAGTAGATGGTTCCGCCTCAGAGAAAAAGGTATCCTGCAAATCTGCGACCAAACACTCAAATAGACAATATAGGTGTGTGAGCACATATGCATTAGGACACAGATGCACATAAACAACCTCACACTTGTACACAAATAAACCAAAGGAAATACAAAGGAAGATTCAGGAATACAAAAATCCTTCATGGAGAGATGCTTGCACACACTCACACACAAACATGAAAACACACACTCAGTAAACATGCACACAAGGATACACACACAGACCACACAGTCAAACATTAGTGGCGTGTCAGAAGTCTGTCATTTCTTGTTTGGAAGGCGTAGGCCGGATTTGTGACCTTTGTTGTGACTGTGAGGCGTGTTTCTCCCTCTTTGGAGAAGATGATTAATTTCTGTTATTTACATTACTGCCCTGAAGGCTCCTCAATAGGCCTCACACATTTGTCATTTCCACTGCACTGTTTTTCAAATGGAAATGAAATACAATGCGCAGCCTCCTGGGTCTGCCTCACCACGACTCTTTTAAGCAAAGAAGGCGCAGGGAAAAAAACTGTATTTGCTTATAATAAAACGGCCATGTCAACATGGCGCTGCAGCAGTCACATGGCACATAGTCTTGTGGCTCTGGTAAACAGTATAATCTTGAGAGATATGAGGTGCTACACTCTAACTATTTCCACACTGCTCTTGCTTAATTAGAGCTCTGTGGATCTGCACCGTCCATTAACAAGCCATAACACTGGTTAAATCCAGATGTGGATCTGAACTGCTTTTTTCACCGTTGGTTTATAGCCTGCAGGAACCATAACATCCCCAGATGTCTGTCTGTGTATTCCTGCACATATACATCTTAGTGAAAAAAGCTCATGAATTTATGTTCACCCTGTTCTCACTTCCTCTTCCTCAGTTCAGGGCTTATTTCTTTCACCTCCTGGGAATGTGGCAAAGAAGTAAAAGAAAAGTGAGAGGAAGAAACAGGGAGTTGAAGGGAAAGTGAGAAAGACTTGAAGGTGTCCTGAGAGCGGTTTCGCTTTATGGAAAACGCCGCGACTAATCCTCTGAGTGTCACTGCACTCTTCGCATCCTCAATAAGAACCTTCTTTGTACCATAAGTACAGACGCTTCCCGAGACGTGACTACCTCTGTCCCTTCCCCCCTCCCTCCACTGTTGATGCAGCCTTGGAGAAACACAAAACACTAATAGTCAACTGTATGAGCCTTGTTTCATCATGACCATCATTAGTTTTCACCAACACAATTAGACTTTTTATGCTGTTAGAGAAAAAAAAACAGACAATCAAAGTCACTTTTTTCCATTAGGGCCTGCTGGGTTTCACTGAAATGGTCTGATTGGAAAACAGCAGCCACTGATGAGCTATAAATGAGTTATGGTCATTTATGCTAATCGAAGCTACACACTACACACACCTCGTTCTATGTTATACAAACACTTTATTTTCTCAATGAGAAGAGCTGGCATCTGCTCCCTGGGGTTGTATTACTACAGCTGGCCCACAGCTATGGCCATAACTTAATGTCCCCATTATGGGCTTGGCCGTCTAAGCAAGCTGACCTGTTAGGCTTGGGATTGCTTGACGGCAGTAATTACACATGTGAGCCATTTAAATGAGCACGATTAGCCGATAACAAGCTCAAAGAGTGAAAGGAGGTGATTAGACAACTGCAAGTTGATTCATCTGCAAGTGGAAAAAAACAAACCGCTGTAGGTGAATTTTTGTGTTGCTTTATGCAGTAAAAGATGCTCCAACATCGTTTATACTCATTATGGTGAGCCCAACTATGATTAAATCTTAAATTGTAATAAAATGTGGTTTTACAACAATTTGGCAAGAAGGCACACTGAGGCACAGTGAAATGGAAGTGTTTTTTATGTTGCCACGTCTGCTCAGGAAGATCAGAAAGTCGAATTCTATTTAATATCAGCAGTTAAGTTTAGGTCGCTCACCTTGTGTTTATTTCAGTCTCTTGTTTAATTTAACCATACGCTTGTATTGTCAGCATAGCCCCTGAGCTACGCTCAAAGCCCTAGCATTGCCCTCTGGCATTTTTTTCCCTTTGCAGATAAAGAAACCCCTGGCTTAGCATATCAAAATATTACACTTTAAAGTGACAGATTTATTTATAGAATGAAGGATTTATAATTATTTTAGCATCAAAAGACACACTAGATTGGGTCATTCTAAAGCTTGTATGTACTACTTCTCATGAATTTTGACAAGCAACTCAAGGCACTTCACTGTTTATTGTGAGCTAGATTGGAAATCTGACAGTGTTTCTGTGAGATTTCAATAATGATGCCCCCTGTCCAGACTCTTCCATTTACATATTCATGAGTGTAAACACATATCTTTGCAATCACTTTTACTGCAAAAGCAGTCCCTCCCGTTGATTGTAAATTCTTTAAAATCTTTAGTTATCCATGAAACGTACATTGAAACTTTTATGGATTAACTTTTAAAAGCGATCCTCTGATCATTTTAAAGGAAGCTGAGTGCATCATGGCAGTAGAACCGATGAAAGAAGAGGCACAGGAAAAGCGGCCGTGTGACATTGTGAATGTCTTGGGTGATGGGTGGGAGTGGACCACAGCGTCCGGCTTTATTATTTTTTTCCTGCAGGCTGGCAGTTACGATCAAATGTTGCATTAAGCAGAGCATGGCATCAAATTAGGCTCAGTGATTAGTGGCCTTAGTGCAGGTCAGTAATGAAGCAGGATACATCCCCAGCTAACGCCAGCAAATACACATACCCTTGGCCAAACACGTGTTTCATAATGATCCTTCATTCAACTTGAAAAAACTTGTACAGCAGCAGGCCAGTTCCAGCAGCCCTTGTCATTAATAACATATTAACGATGTATGTCTGCTTTGAAATTCTAATATTTTTTCAGGGGCTCAATTTGAAATCCATCACTGGTGTGGGGGGCTCATTATTAGTATGTAGCTGAGGAATTATCGGAACAAGGCCCTTTGCTGCCTGTCTGTCATTATGACACTGTCAGATGTGCTTTGGTTTGGGGGGCTGTTAAAGGGAGCACAGGGACTTATCTTCTCAGCTGTAAAATGATTTTCTGTCTCTTCAAGAGATACCAGGAGTGTGTGTTGGTGGGGGTGGGGGTGGGGGGGTATCAGTGATCTGAGAGTAATTAAGATATGGGCTCACATCACACAAGGGCTTTGCACGTGGGAGACAAGCAGATAAAATTGAACGTGAAATAGTTGAGTTTAAAGGGGGACTTTGATTAATTACAAAACTCTCAAAGGATGGTCCACCCCCCCTTAAATTGAACTGCCATCCAATAGCAGCTGCTCTGGAGCTGATGACCTCGACACCTCCCCTTTATCTTTAATAGGCAGGTTATCTCGTTATTCATTGCAGCTCAACCATTCATTTGCTATATTGTTCTTTCTGCAAGACTGAAAATACATCATTATCTTTGTATCAAGCTGTTCCATGTAAAGATTTTCTTTAAAGGGTGAGGCTATTGTGTGCTCAATGGAACTTTTATTGAGTTATGACACATAGCCTATCTGCATTGGTCTTTTCATTCTGATTGTACACTCTTATTGCTAAAGATGCTGACTACAAGGTTTTCTTGTAATCTTGGGATCTTACTCCGAAAATAGCAGCTGATGATGATATGATACCTGCGAAACTTTGAAGAATAGTTTTTGAGTTTTCTCGCTGAGGATTTGTTACCACGCTCATATCTGTTCATTTAAATCTGAGCCTTCAGCCAGGATTGATTACCTTAGTTTAGCACAGCTAGCTGGGCTCCTGTCGAAATCACAGAATCTGCCGACCAGAGGCCCTACAAAAACTAAATCATAAAAACGACGATTTCGCCATTTAAAGTGTGTGTGTGTGTGTGTGGGGGGGCTGGCTGTGGAACTAATTCTCACTATTTCTGAGTGGTTACCAGGCAACCAGCAGAGACCCCAGTAAGTTAGTGCTCCACCTCCAGATATCACTGTAGAGCAGTAACTCCGGGGTAATTTTAAAAACGGTAAATTGACAATTTCTAATTTTTTTTTTTTTGTATGGATTAAATAAAGGGGCATAAAGCGGTTTGTTGCTTTTGGAAAGAGCCAGTCTAGCTTTGTCCCTCTGTTTCCAGTCTTTATGCCAAACTAAGCTAGCTGTAGCCTTGTCAGCTTAGTTTAGCCTTGTAACGAACAATTATGAGAGTGGTACTGATTTTCTCATATCACTCTCAGCCAGAATACAAATATGTGCAATTTTCAAAATTTTGAGCTATTCCTTTAACTGCCAGAGGTGGAAATATCAGCCCCCCTATGTGATGCTCTGTGCAGTCATTTGGTTAAATTTGGGATTGCTTGGGCTCAGTTCCCACAGAAAATAATTGTTCATTTATAATCTGGTGAGTTACACCACAAAAGCAGTGGGAAGTGAATTCAGAAATAATGACATATGCAAGGAGAGGCAGCTTGCACATGGCTTTCTTATGGATTGATCACCATGTGCATTCCACTGTCATCGCCTCCCTGTCCCTATAATTTCCTGTGGACTCTGTGGTTTGTGTACTTTTTTAGTGGAGCATAAACGATTTCACAAAAGTGACTCGGATTAAAGTGATGATGCTTATCGCAGTTTACCGAAATGATGTATTCAGAGAAAGCCCTCCTTCATTTAGTCTTCCTCCAAGCTGTGATGCTTATGACTGATAAAACATCCAAAGGGAGTAAATTGATTTGCCTCCTCATAGCAAGGTTAATAGGCCACACTTGTATACACCTGACAGAGTGTTGAGTTTGCTTTTCAACCCTTTCCCTCCTTGGGCATGTGGACAATATCACAAGATATCTGGTTCAGTGACAAATCTCAGTTCACTGCTTGTTCCACTGAATACTGTTTACAGATGGTTGACGATTCCTTCATATGGGACTAAAGCATGAATACAAGAAAAAAAAAGGGAGGGGAGCACGAGAGAGAGAGCAGAGGAGAAACGAATTTTGCAGTTCAGATAAAGGGGAGGTGGAAGAGCTGTGTGCTGTGCCTTCATGATGATATTTCACCCTGAACAAACAAGCTGAGCCTCACAGAGAGAGGAAAGCATCGATCTACCCGGCTCCAATCATAATACATCCACTTTTCCCCAAGTTTACTTTCTGGCATTCTATCAGGACTTTATAAATTATTTTGGGTGACAAATCGATCTGTTGCTTTGCTCCTCTCTCTCTGCTGAGTGAAGGGAAACTTGATTTTTGAGCACCGTGTGTGTATAATTGTGTGTATATGTGTGTCTGTGTGTGTGTGTGTATACACGCTTGCGCGAGTGTTTGTGTGCTTTGGAGGCATCATCTGCCATCTGGCCTCAAAGTGCAGGGGCCACATGGTGGGAAAGCAAATGTCACTGGTCAGACCAGCCAATGCCAAGTCCCAAAAGATGACGTCAGGTGAGGTCCACACTGCCACCGCTCAAACAAACAGCCCAAGTTCGATCCTCTCCTGACCCTTTGCCCTCCTGTTACTTGCTTGTAATGATGGTGATAGCGATCTAGGAATTAAAGCTTATCCTAGCGTAGCACTCCATGACAGTCCCTGTGGACAAGAGTTGAATGACTAAATACAAGTAGAATGTATCTTTGGGGATTGGCTAGAAGTTTAGGGGGTGTAGAGAAAACACTGATGGCCTGAACTTGTGGGTATTTCATCATCCAAATCATTGAAATCATCTAAAAAAAAAAATAGATTAAATGTCCACATCTTAGCCAACCGTATTAATACCAGTGGCATTTAAGTATCAATCTGCCAGAATGGCAATGAAATTCTGAACATGATCCACTGAAATGGTATTTCATATCTGCCAAACAAATATGATTTCAATGCTGAGGCAGATTAGATCATATTTTTTTATATCTTGGATGCAGTCCACGCTCCACCATAACGGTCATATAAATTTATGCGCACCAATGATGAGCAATGAACTCTGAGAGTGGTGGTTAATGTCTGATCTGATCCTGAGCTGAACTCAACGGCTAATTTCTGTCTTTTCTAAGCCATTACTTCACTATGCCGGAACAGCTGGAACATAAAGGTTTCATCACTTGCCACATTTGAAAAAAAAAAAAAAATTTTTCAATTTGGGCTGGGGCAGGGGCTGGGGCTGGGGCTGGGGCTGGGGCTGGGGCTGCGCGGGCACTATGAAACTGCTAAAAGCCCTTATTTTAGGTGTTCATATAGCATCTGCTCAGCACCTCTGCAATGAGGATTGTGTTCAACAGGCAAGGCCGGTAAATAGTGCAGTGTCCTTGGTAAAGAATTACTATTTCAGTGAGGGCTTGCCAGGCAGGCGCCATGCTGTCTTTGGTTTTTAATTACACACCATGAGATAAACACATCTGTATTTTTCTGCTACAAGGCCAAAAGGAATACTACAAGGTTGAACTGACAAGGCAGGGTATGGGGAAGTATGGTTCCGTTTAGTTCTGTGGCCTTGCTTTACATTTTCCAGCTGATTTGCCCTTGTGCGGTGATAGTTAATCGTGCAATGATGTGCCGTACTCAAGGAGTTCTCAAAGCCCCAGACACATGCTGTAGTGTATGTGCTTTAGCTATGGGCACAAGTATTCATAGTGACAGACACCTTCCTCTTCTAATCCCTTCTACACCTCTTCACTGGATGACAAGTGTATTTTTCCCTATGGACAAAGTGAGAAGGAGATACAGTTAAAAATGTGCTAGTGGGTGGAAAACCAATCCCCATCTCATTACCCCCCATCCAGAATGTACTGTTTATTATAGAATTATTTAATGAGTTAGACCAAATTAAACAACAAATTTTTGTTCTTGCTTTAGTCATAGCTTAACATATTGGATTGCCCTCAGTGTCAGCAGAGAGTGAACTGACAAAAACAAGTATGCTTCAAGTGCTAAAAAACACAGGTAGTTTTACATCTGCTGTGAACCATATCCACCCGTATGGCCTATTTGAGGAGTTCTGACAACCAGCAGTTGTTAAATTACAGATTATCCCAGCAATCCTGACAGAGATAAAACTACTCATACAGTCCTCAAGCACAAACATCAGCCTCCCACCCCCGGCAACCGCCTTCCCCGCAGCACATAGCACTCACTCACACACACACACACACACACACATATAAATAGCTTCACACACAAGTGCATTCTTGTGTACATGTGCGCGTGCACACACACACACACACACACACACACACACACACACACACACACACACACACACACACACACACACACACACACACTCACACACAAACCGACACAGAGACACAGACACAAACACACCAGCTGCCATATGCAATAAAGAACCAAGAAGACCCACTCTATTTTACACATCCACAGGGGGTCAATAACTCATTAGAGCCAAGGAAAGGTAGAGGCAGCTGAGGGAGATGACGTGGTGGGAGATGGGCTGTGCGGCTGTGGGCTGTTCACCTGAGGATATCGGCATGTCATTGTGCCCAGAGGTCATGAGGACGATTCATGACTTCATTAACAGCACGTCATAAAACATGCCAGGGTGTTTCCAGGCTTGAAATAGGGTACTACGTGTAATTTGCCTGTTTTATTTGTCTCTAACCTTATTCTCCCTTTCTGGGATTTTTACTGCTCATCCTACTGGCTTTTTATTTATTATCCTTTTATCGCTTCTTGTCATGAACTTTGCATCTCGTTGAAATGCTCCATAAAAATGAAGTTTATTATGAGGTTAAACTAGACCTCTGTCCCACTCCTAACCCAAGTGCAGAGCATTGGTCTATATGATTGTCTTTAAAGGCGTAGTAGGCATTGAAGCAAATATTGGTACTGCCGATGATTCATTCTTCTCACTTGTTATTTCTGGATTAAACTTTAAAAAAAAAAAAAAAACAAAATCGCTTCAATAATTTCAAATATTTTGAGTTTCCCTATTGATGACCCGAATTAAATGGCAGCTGGCCCTTCACTTTTTCAATAACAAGCCTTGGCACATCTCCAGTGAGGGGGACTCATCTGTTTAATCATCTCAATCACTGAGCTGGACCTGACTAAATATAGAATACAGAAAACAGGCCCCAGTGTGGTTTGCATCAGTGTACTACAGTGGACAGACTGTTACTGGGAATGGATCAAAGGGGAAAAAAAAGACTGTTGTGTGTGTGTATGTGAGCCTACATGAATGTCTAAAGGTTTATCAGACAGTGTGTGTGTTTGTTTTGGGTCTGTGCCTTAGTGTTACAAAACTGAGCAGACTTATGGACCTGTTTACAGAATATATCCTGTTGCACAACCTAATCCCAAAGGCTTCAGCGTCCTTTCAGTGGTACAAGTTCAAAACCAATCACTATTTGGCTGAAGAGGACAAGAGCCTGGTTATGTATTATTACTGGAAACCACTGAAAACCATGGTTATTATTGAGATTTATTTATTGTACGTCCAAACCAGTGATTTTCATCTTCAAACTGATTTCCTCGCAAAAACACCAAGGATAAGTTGTTCAACCTTGTTAAGGGCAAACCCGCTAATTACTTGATCCAAAGAGTAAATCCATAAACACACAGATGCAATTAAATAATCTGCACAGCTCTGTGTCAACACCAATCATCTGAAATGACCTTGGAACTTCTTGAAATGGATTGTGTTTAAAAAAGTATGTAAGCACCTTGGATGATGTTATCCTGATAAAGACACACATCACAGACCAATATCATTCAAAATGACCTGTCCACAACGGTCTTTTGAAAACAAAAAAGGATAGAACTCTGTTAAAAGAATTTAAAAACCAAAGGAAAATAGATGTATGAGGAATGAATGATAAAAAAAACTTTATTTTCACTTTGTCACACACCCATAATTATTTGATAGAGCAATATTACCATTTTTTTGTTAGAAACATCAGAATTTCAGAACAATTTAACAAATTGCTTTCCTCTGCTTAAATTGCAGGATTTGCAAATGCTAAATAACCACTTTTGCTACCTTTTAAATTAAAACACTGTGGCTATCTGTGTTCTGACAAGCTTGCAGCTAGACTGGCATCCAGCTCAGCTGGGTTGCTTGTGTTTGTTGCCATTTGGCAAATGCTGGAATATTTAAATGCCCTGTTGAATACATAGCCCCTGGGCCTGACTGCTCAGACTGAACACTGAGCGTGCTCTGACATGGTCAGCATACACTAATGGGACTTCTGACAATCCTGTGCATTCATGCTACAAAAACTCGGCATTGTGCCAGAAGGGACGAGAGGCTGGGTGCGAATGTGGTGCACCGGCTGAAGATCTCCAAGGCAAAAGGCCACAGGTCTGACTGCTGTATCATCTAATGTGTCCATCAACAGCCACTTATACTGTCAGACTGTCCCCGAGCAAGACACCGAGCCCCCCTCCCTACTCACTCGCTGCAAATTACCATACTTTAGATAAGCGCAACAGCTGCAGTAAATTTTCCAAAGGGAATGAATCTACATCTCATCTCGGCGGAGAGGCTGAGAGTCCGGGGTTAATGGCCAGAGGGACCAGCTCAGCATCCGTACGCGCTTAAGCATGACTCTGAACCCCCCCCCCCCGTGTGTGTTCAGCTGGAGCTGGAGAAGATCTAAAGCCAAGTGACCACGGCGTCCAAGGAGCCAGGAAGCCGTAACCTGCAGGGAGAGCACGACCAAACTGGCATCTGCGGAGATGTTGAAAGCTTGGGTGCTGTCCACGGTGCTGAAAACCAAAACAAAAAAATCGCATCAAAACGACGAAAACGCGGAACCTGGAAACGCAACAGCCACGTGCTACACGCCTGGATCTGGAGCCAAATACGGTCCACGCCGCAACACGTGCTTCACGGTGGACGCAGCTGTCTCGGATCTCATCAGAGGTGCTAATGTCTTGTTATGGAACCCGGGAGACATTTCATTGACTATGGTTATTTTAGGAGAATGTCGGTACAGCACTGGAGCCCAGTGATGTTGACCTTTTAGGCTGTGTAACGGCATCAGAGCGATGCAATTAAATTAAAAAAAAAAAGAAGAAAAGAAACAATATCGATCAAGATTTGTTGCAGATTTGAAATCCCTATGTTTATTTGTCTCCAGACGAGAAAAAACACAAAAGGCTTTGATACTGCAATCGACACGTATTTGCCAAGAAACAACGCACATGGTTTCCTGTAGGACTTTCAACGCATAAAACAAACAAAGACATTAACGCTCTCAACTCCCCGGACTGAGCGGTGCTTGTTATATTCCTCTCTCTCTCTTTTATATGGACAACAGGGAAACTTCGAAGGACTTCGTGGCTATAGAGGGAGCCCAGAATACACGACGACCTCCGCAGACAACAAACCGCCTTATTTAGGGCATTCCATCATATGAACGACGTTATTTTTTAGGTAATGCTGCGTAAGTCGACCTGGTGAGCGTTCACTATGAGGAAATACACACACACACACACACACACACTTTACACAGCTTTAACTTGAGGCTTTGGAGATGCTGCCTGCTTAGACTACCATTACGCATTGATTAGTCCCCCCCCCCCACACACACACACACAGTGGAGCAGCAGAGGAATTTCTGGGTGCAGATAGGACCACTCCTCTCTCTCTGCATATGATTTTCTCTCCTCTCTCCACAGTCGGGGCTTGGTGGTGGAAACGGGTTTTTTTTTTTTTTTTGTTTGGGGGGGGGAGGCTGGTCTTGCAGTCGACGGGAGGAACAGGAGTTTATTGAGGAGTAGCTGCAACGAGAGGGGAAAAACGCATGCAACTGTGCGCCGATGCCTTGCGGATGATAAGAAGAGAGAGAGAGAGAAAGGAGAGAGAGAAAGAAAAGATCTGGCTCGGACGAACGACCACTCTCTGCCGAGAAAACTGCCGCCTGAATTGTTTTAACTTGTTGACGCGACGTTATTGCACTGTTTTTTTTTCCTTTATCGTCTGGCTGCAGTGACAGATAGATGGGTGCTGGAGCCGCAGGGATTCTCTTTCGAGGACAGGTATTTAAATTAACTCCCGGTGGATGCAGTTTAAAGAGCAGCCTTCTCTAAGGTGGGTTTTTCTTCTACTTAGATTTTCATTGAAAAAAGAAAAACAAACCCATTCCTGCTCATTGATGGGTGACGTTCACGAAATCCAGTTCGTATCCTGCCGCAAAGTAGGCTTCCATGACTGAACAGTTACACTGTGGATAAGGGGCTGATATTCAACAGTGCTATGCGCAGTATCAGTAGAAGTAAATGTGTCAGCGTGTGTGTTTTCTTATCACATTCTGTTAAGCCTGGGTGCTTCGGGAGCCTAACCACCGGTATCTCTATCTGCTGTCTCTCCCTGCAGATGCAATTCATCTCCGAGCCGTAGCACCGTGCGATAACCGGAGCGGGGTCTTTTTTTTTTTAAAAAAAACAAAAACAAAAACAAAACAAAAAAAAATACCCCCCCCCTCCCTCCTCCCCTCCTCCCCTACTACAGGTCAGCATGGCAGCAGGTGTCGCGGCGTGGCTCCCCTTCGCCCGGGCAGCGGCCATAGGATGGATGCCCGTGGCGAGCACCCCGATGCCCATCCCTCCCCAGGACAAGAGGAAAGCCCAGGACGGACTCATCATCCTCAACGTGAGCGGGACCAAGTTTCAGACGTGGCGCAACACTTTGGAGAGGTACCCGGACACTCTGCTGGGGAGCACGGAGAGGGACTTCTTCTTCCACGAGGAGACGAACGAGTACTTTTTCGATCGTGACCCCGACATCTTCAGACACATACTCAATTTTTACCGCACGGGGAAACTACACTATCCGCGCCAAGAGTGCATATCCGCGTACGACGAGGAGCTGGCTTTCTTCGGTATAATTCCCGAGATCATCGGGGACTGCTGTTACGAGGAGTACAAGGACCGGAGGCGCGAGAATGCCGAGAGGCTCCAAGACGACGAGGAGATGGACATGAGCAATGACGTCACGCCGGTGAACCTGACGTTCCGGGAGTACCTGTGGCGGGCTTTTGAAAACCCCCACACCAGCACCTTGGCCCTGGTCTTCTACTATGTCACGGGCTTCTTCATCGCCATATCGGTCATGGCCAACGTGGTGGAGACGGTTCCGTGCGGGACGCTGCCCAACAGGTCGAAGGAGGTTTCCTGCGGGGACCGTTACGCGCTGGCCTTCTTCTGTTTGGACACTGCGTGCGTCATGATATTCACCGTCGAGTACCTCCTGCGGCTGATCGCGGCTCCCAGCCGCTACAAGTTCATGAAAAGTGTGATGAGCGTCATCGACGTGGTCGCCATCATGCCTTACTACATCGGCCTGGTCATGACCGACAACGACCAGGTGAGCGGCGCTTTCGTCACGCTGCGGGTCTTCCGGGTCTTTCGGATTTTCAAGTTCTCCCGGCACTCGGCGGGGCTGCGGATCCTGGGCTACACCTTGAAGAGCTGCGCCTCCGAGCTGGGCTTTCTGCTGTTCTCCCTCACCATGGCCATCATTATCTTTGCCACGGTCATGTTTTATGCAGAGAAGGGCTCCACAGCCAGCAAGTTCACCAGCATCCCGGCAGCGTTTTGGTACACCATTGTCACCATGACAACACTGGGGTAGGTGGCTGAATGAGTCCGTAAAGCCCCATAAGCTCTTTCAACACAACGCAAATCACCGCCTCGATATGCTTATTATCTCAATAAAAGACCCACATTTCCCTTTTTAGCAGAAAACACGGTACAGAACGAGTCCCCAGCTGCTTAATTAGGATTAAAAACTGGTAAATATTTTTGATTTTTCTTAATACATGAGGAGTAGAACTATCTTGCTGAGAGCCTAATAAGCACATATTTTTTTGGCTATTGGCTCAGCTGATTTTGGAGCGGCCACAGGTGAGCGTTTATTGGGCATATTAACTGCCCCTTTTTAAGCCAATCAGAGGGTAGGCATGTTTTTTTGTTCCCTTTTTAAATTGAGGCTTCTGTGCGCCATCACTGCCCGTCGATGAACCTGCACCTCGCAAGCTGCCCCCATCCGAAAGGTTAGGCCTCGTTTCCAAAGACCACAATGGCACAGTGGCCTATCAACAGACAGTGGAGGGCTCTTTACTTTTATTTCTTTTAATTCCACATCACAGGAGAGCTAAGTAACTGGCCGAGATCATGCACAGCGCATTTACAGGCCCGGTGAGGCATAAGTGCAGTGATTGAATTAAAAGCAAAGGGGTTTACAAAATGTATAGGCTACACGCACACGCGCCCACGCACACACACACACACACACACACACACACACACACACACACACACACACACACACACGCTCTTCCAACCACACCGCCTCCCCCCTCTCTCTCATTCATTCCCTCTCGGCTCCTCTTTCTTCCTTTCAAAGAGGTACAGTAGTAAATATCTGTTCCATGTGCTGATGTGGCATAAAATAATTAAACGCGGTTAAGGAGATTACATCAAATTAATTTGTATTGATGAGCGCACTCAGCCGCTGAGCTGCTGGGCGTGGGTTATTATTATTTTTGTTATTATTACCATCATTCATTCTGGGGGCGGTGCGCTTTCCAAGGTGCTGAAAAAAAAAAAAAGTTGTGCCAATGAGCCGAATAGCTGCCTCTCGGGCTTTATCTGTTCAAAGGAATAAAGAGGGAGGAAAAAATACATTGCTCTGCCTGAAGTGCGATTACAAGTTATACAATGGGAGACGATAATCAGACCGTTTCTAATTTGCGTGTAAAAATATCCTTGATGCTTCTTTTCTCACTGCCATATGTGAGGCGTTGTGCGCAGCCACTCTGCCGGTGTTAGTCCTCACGCCCTCCTCTTAACTGGCGACACGGAAAATGAGGTCCTGTTGAAATAATGTTGTCTTTCAGTTTCAAAGCTACAACACCCCGAATCAAACATTGCAAAACAAATTGCCACTGGCTATGTGTACTCGTGTGTGTGTCTGTTGGATTGTGTTTATGCGTGTGTATATGGCTGTAAGTGTGGAAGTATATGCTTGAGATGTGTCAGGGATAATTCCGTGAATATAAAGTATTAGTGTGCACTTTTCTGTATTTTTATTATTATTTTTACAGGAATGATCATGATAGATAATGCAGACAAGCTGAGTTGTATGCTTGACCTCTCATGTATTTGATATTGATCCTCCTTGTTTTTGTCTGGCCTCATATCTGCATTGGTGCAGCCACTCTGCACCTGGTTACGCTTCTGATCTGCAGGCGATATATGCTGTTATTGTTATCGTTATTTTTTTATTCAAAACATCTGTGACTACGCCAACCTCTCCATATCTGCTTCCATGCTGTGGTGACACCAAGCTAGCAGATTTTCTGTCTTCTTAAAGGCATACAGAGCTTCCACCTGCCCTCATTCAATACCAGTCTAACTGCCGCTCACCCTCGAAATGACCAATGAGAGTACGATTAGTAATATTCATGGTCCGATGATTGAGGCTGCCACCTCATGCGTAAGATTCAAAAGCATAGATGAAGGATGAGTTGTGTAAGAGGGTGCATTATTTATCTTTTGGGAACAACGAGGATATTGCTGCATTCAGCTAGGAGCTCCCCTTGTGGTGCTTAAGATGGATTTGAAAAAGATGTTCTGGCGTGCGAGAACAAAACTGAAATGTCCTTGATAACAGGGACGTTTCTGTCTCTCCTTTGTGAACCATAACGGTTTGGCTGACAGATTTGCAACCTGAGCTGAAGCCTTGCAGTGGTGCAGAATGCTGCATAGTGGACCACCAGTGGAGAGGCTAAATACTCATCACCAAAAGCCAAAGTACATCCCTTTTAATGATTCATCTTTGTCTCTCGTCATTTAAAAGAAAAAATACACATTGCATGTGACCCCAGTGGAGCTGAATTGAAATGTGGCTGTCACTGTCTACCGAATATACTGGAGTGAGGGAAATATCTATGACTCTCCCCAAGTAACCTTCAAATGCTTATCTGATCAGGGCAAATGAGGTATTCTGATGGCTTGTTTCAGAGCTCAGCATGCAGTAAAACGATCCAAGAATAGCAAATAGTTATTTATATGAATGGGTACTGTTCTTATTTAATGGTAAATAAGCTCTTTAAAGACCAGCGATGTCGCTTCTGGCTGGAACCTCCTTTGAAAGCATTTGATTTCATTCTGATAGTCAATGATGCCTTATTCCTGTATGGTATTATGATGCCTTTCCACTACATATATTTTCAATTTCCCTGACTCACACACTGTGGAAGTAAAGACAGTGGTGTGCGTTCTCTCCCCTGCTGATGGCCCATTGATTGTGCTTAAGCAGACGTGCAGACACTGGGAGAGCAGGGGCTCCTGTTCAGAGGCACTTGGCAGGCAGCCTGAATGAAAGAGAAGGGTGCCTGGAGACCAGTGGAGAATCAATAGCATTGTGCAGCTGTGTGTCACGCCTCTGTGTGTCTACTGCTCTGTGGCACCAAACACAGGACAAGACCCACTTATCCCTCCTTATTTATTGAGCCTAATCTCCGTGGCTGCTTTCAGACACCCTACAAAGTGGAATCTGCCTCTGTGAGAATGCTTCTGCCAAGATCTTCAAGAACTGGGATCCTGGGTGTAAAATATGAGGTTCTTATCCGTGCTAATGTGTTTCCCAATGTCTTTGGAAACTGTCTTTGAGTATAATTTTACGACTTGATTTAACATTGTCCATTTGAGGCAGAGATAGATTGCAAAAGAAAGATAGCATTGCACTTTATTAAGCTGGAATCAGATGTTGCAGTGTTTGCTTACTCCTGTTTTCTCTAGATGATCCACACAGTCAGGGTGAATTAGCTGCAGTGGGAGTTTTTGGTGCTTCAGATCTTTTAAGTGATTTAAGGTGTAATGGAGTGCACTGCTGAGAGCAGCTGTGAAAACAGTGGAAGTCAAGCGCAACCCACAAGGGAAGAGGAGAGTGGAGGACAGGCTTTAGCCTTGCAGAGGCACACACGTTCCTCTGGACACAGACATTACCTTTGATAGACGTAACAGGCCTTCGCTTCCAACACAAAACAAGTTATTTTCAAATTCAGACACTAAACCTCCCAATTCTCATATCAACATACCTCTTTCAGCTACTACCTCTGGATGAAGCTGAGAAGAATGATTCTTCTAATTACTGATTTGTCGTGACATTTACTATGTGCATTGTCCAACGGGGCAACAGACTTGGCTGTACATGGTAGTTACTCAAAAGATGAAGAATTTGTCACCGTGTCGTTTGCCTGTGCTACAGCTCCACCCACCAAATACAACTGGGAAGGTTTGACAAGTGAGGTCTATAAACCTCTCAGGACAGGATTTATAAGACAGAGGAGGCAAGGTTAACAGACGCGAGGGTCACTGTAGGGCCCATAAACCACCAAAAGTATAACCATTATCATGCTTGCCAGTTTTGACACCTCAGGCCCATGGCAATCAAAGCCTACAATGCAAAGCATTAACTTCATGGTTCCATGTGGTGCAGAGTGGAGCTTTTTGAAGTCCTAACCCTCACTGCAATTCGATGTAATTGAAATGTACAGGAACAATCTGGAGGACCTTTTACTGTATATGTACCTAAGAGATAAAGAAAGCCTTTTTAACAATGTAGTATTCTTGTGGCTGGATAAGTTACCACGCAGAGGATTTTCACTCTCTTCTTTTTTTATTTCAATTGAGCCTGACAGTCAGTGAGAACATTTGGTGTGTTTGATTATGTACTGCAGTCGGTGTAATTTTTGTGTTCAGTAGAATACATTACACCACTTGGCATTGTGTATGTTCTGCACATTATGAAAATCAGCAATCCATTATGAGCGATGTGATGTATTATTGTGTAAAGCAGAAGTGGCTGATGTGAGATGTGTAGGCTGACATTAGCCTGTAGGCTCACATTGCCCCTCCAGGTGCTTTATTGGGGAGGAGAGGTGATGCTAATATGCGGCTGGTATAATGGTCCTGAAGTGACAGGTGACTTAATGAGGGGAACCTGGCACTGAAATGTGTTCTGTGCAAGCTCCTTTCTGCCCATGCAAATGAAAGCGAAATAGAGGAGTGAGAGCGAGTGGTGGGATAACGCTGCCTTCTGCAGGGAAGATTAAGATCATTGTGAAAGACAGAATCTGTGAGAAAAATAAAACAAAACAGAGATCTTCTTTTTTTCTGCTAAATTGAAAATTTGCATGCCCCTACATTTTCTTTACTCTCTTTGTTTTCACCACTGAAACAATTTCCCACCGGCAGTTGGAGATTTAAGAGGGTGTTGTGGAGGTGTGAGTTGAATGATTGATTAACATTTTATAGGCATTCATATATTACAGGTTTTACAGATTTATTGCATCATATTTATGTACTTTAATATGTAGAAACTTCAAAGACTTTCATTGCTCTTTAAATTGCAATTTAATGATAGTGTCCATCTCTCTCTCTCTCTCTCTCTCTCTCTCTCTCTTTATATTTATATATATATATATATATATATATATATATATATATATATATATGCATGCATGTTTCAAATAATACAATGTCAGAAAGAAAATGTATTTGTGATCGGTCAACCCTGAACTGAAAAACAGATTATGGCCAACTGGGAGGTTGATGTGAGGATACTGTGTGTGTGAACTGACTCTAAAAGCAGGCATGCGTCACTGCGGATGGTCAGATTGATAAATAATCTATATGGCAAGGACAAAATGGCTGTCCCTCCATTTGATTCGATTTCTTTGACAACTCGTCTTCGAGGCAGCACCAATAACACTCATTCCACACTGGGGGTTTTCATTAATTCACTTTGAATGTGCTGCATTAAGCAGGGAAATAGACTAGCATGTTCTGCACTTGGGCCTGGGTAACGTAGTGTGAGGACATAAAATATTGCATCTGTGTTTTTTCCACTGCTCAGCATTTTCATTTTGTCCTTTGTTTTGCAAGCAACATCAAAGATTAATGGAATTTATTTACCAGAACAAGATTAAAGTTACTCTGGATGAATGCAACATCACTGCATTAGGAAATCGGGAGATCTGTGAAAAAACATATCACCTCGATTCCATTGTTGTTAGAAAGCATTTGCTCCGACTGGCTCCACTTCCATCCAGTCTAGCAGCACAGAAACCCTGACCCAGCCTGAGTGAATGAATGAAATGAGGAAAATTTTGCCTATTATGTCACTGTGTCCTATCTTAAAAGTTGATATGTTGTAAAAGATATTGGATGTAAAGTGTATGCCACGAGATCAGTGGATCAAATATTGTAGTGTGCAAATGATAAACCTTACACCCAACAGCTATCTCGTCCTCTAGTGCTGCTTGGCTTATTTACATAGCCAGCATTAACATACAGATGAAAATGGCTTGTCTGGTCATGGAGATTGGTATGCAGACACACATAATGCTTCCCCATCAATTGGTTGGAATGTACAATAGTATTCTAAGTGGATTCTGTTTAGTTTAGCCTTGTGGTTTACACAGTGCTTAGCAGTAGATCCATGCAATTATCATCAGAAGGATCACAAAAAAATGTGTTCTACAAAGAATTATACATGATTATTTGATTGTCCGCCTATATTTAGAGCTTATTATGCTAAAGACTGATTCCTATTAGTACTATTACTCCTATTACTATGCCTCTATTGATAAAAGATGCAGGCTGTTTACAAAGGCTATCCTAGAGGTGGGCGATTCCGCAACAGTTTGGCTAACACAACAAAAGTACTAGTACAAGGGCCGAAATCATCAGTATAATTCTGAGACCTTTTGTTATTATAGGGGGTAATGTAATGTCCTGTAGGGGAGGACTATGTGTCATGATTTATGAGGTGAATATTATCACTGGTTATAATGGCAAATAACAAATACCTTTTATTGTGTGAACTCTAGGAACTAACAAAGTGGCCACCTTGTGCATGCACACAACAACAGCACAGAGTCTATGCATAAAGAAAAGTGTTATTTGTATTAATATTGTTGATGCAAGTATCGATACCCGAAACAAGACTTAATGTTGGAACTATCAGTCCTATAGGTGCCATTTTGACAATGACGCCAAATTAGTGATTATCTTGGCACTGGCACTCAAATTCTTGTATGGATTAACACACAAAAATTATAGTTTTACTAGATAGCTTTAGAGGTGATAGTGGCTAGATTTTGTTACCTTTGTAATGATCCAGGCTAGTTGTTCTCCCCTGTTTCCCCTTTCTTTATTGATAGTTAAGATAAACTATCCAGTACTCCAGTATCCAATACATTTTTAGGGCACCACCATGACAGGGTTCATCTGAGACTGTTCTCCCAAGAATTATAGCATCAGTCGTTTCATCTTGTTCCCAAAAACAACATACAGCATGTTTACATAAAATGATAAAACCATCTAGTGGCCATAGTAATTATGACAGGAGCGAAAGAGGAGGGTCAGGTGGGAAACAGTCCATGTAGGGAGGAGGTGGATAGATGAATCAAGAAAATATTGCATTTTGTTTCCTGCTTCAACCTGACTGTCTTTGTTGCTGTTTCTTCCTACCCAAACCACCATGTTTCCATAAACGTAACCAGTCATTTTGCATACACCTGACCAAACCATAATCATGGAGTTGTCACATCATAAAAGTGATTCCTTTTTCCACAATAATTTGTAACATGTTATTATGTTGTCCTGCTGATAGATCAGAAAATACTACTATGTGTCATTCTTGAGACCATGGACATACAACATATTTTATCATTTGAAATAGAGGACTCGTTTTGCTAGATAATTCATGAAAAGAAAGCAAATATGTATATTTCCCAAAATGTTGAACAATTCCATTCAAGCTGAACTGCACTGAACTCTTGCCTCGGTGATACCCTGTTATTCCAAAAGGATCTTGACAACATTATGAAGGTTTTACAATATTAATTGTGTCAATCCATGTCCTTTCATTTTAGGATGATCTTACATTCAATACAGCATTTCTACATGCTGCACAAACACTTTTTACAAGTTCAAAAACAGCGACTAATAATTCATTTGGAGAGAGATTCAAGACCACAAACTTTTTTTAAAATTTCATGGTCAGGCCTTCACTGTGAGGCTAGAAAACGAATTATCAACTAAACATAGTGCTGAAACACCACAGGAATGAATTGATTGAGTAATTCCCCCATGGTCACATTGGCATTGCGAAAAAAAGCCACTGTGGTAAATTGAAGTATGAAAGTCACTAGCCTTGCACTTGTTACCTCAGTGTTAGTCTTACACAAAGCAGCATACAAAGAACAAGCTGCTGTTTGTTTTCATGAAGAGCTGTGACACTTTTAGTCCACTATGCCTGTCTGAACATGAGACTCCCCACGATGGCATTAAATGATTGCTGGTGTTGGGTGCTACTGTCACTATGGTAAACACCTAACTAGTATTCGATATACTACGTTTCCCAGACATACCAGACTCTGCCTCTTCCAGACCTTGAAATCCAGGTTTGAAGCACAGATGTAGGATCACAAAGTTGTGAGAACATTGATGACACTCCCCCCCCTCTGTCACTGTGAAGAGTTTGGGAGGGCTGTATTGCTCTTTGCACCAATTATTTCTCTCAGGCGCAAGGGACAGCATAGCAAACACAATATCTTGAAAGGGTGCCAGCTCTTATAATGCCAGAGTGTAAGTATCCCCCCCGCCGACATTTGTCTCTTTATCAAAAATGCCCCACAGCTAACAAGCCAACATCTGTGATCAGCAGAGATTCAGAGATTGTAGCTAACAGCAATCATCAGTCTGCTGTGGGAATGAAACAGAAAAGAACTCAAAGAGTGATGTAACTTCTGCCTCTCTGACACCTCAGCTAAAGACTGATAGGATATCACCTCAGATAAGGGTTTTAAAAGAAAGTTATGCTGTTTTTAAAGCCTCTCAGCAAAACATTAACTGGAATGAAATGAGAGAAATCCATTTCCTTGACAGTTACCCTAGTTTTTAAGGTGCCAACCCTAAATGCTGCAGAGAATAAATTCATTTCATGGTGACACACTTTCATTATATAATAGTGTGTAATGTTAACACCAGTTTCTGTCTTGTATCCTATGACAGCGTTGAAATCAATATAGACTTTGATGTGCCAGAGACAAACAGTAAGCATGGCTTGTCATCAGTTTCAGAGAGTTGTAAAACTTTGATGCAAACGCATAAACTGAAACCTGGTTTACTGCCCATTCATAATACCTGGACGTGAGCAGCTTCATTGCAAAGTCATGAATATTGATTTAGCCTGTTTGTCAGCTTAAAGCTCTGTTGCACCGTTCATGAACCGTCTCATTTCTGCGAGAGCGGAGGAATCTTTAGCCAGTTTACAGCACCAGGATGCCACAATAAAAGCTCCTCATGATCGATACTGATCCCACTTCAAAGAAATGCACAGTGTTCGCCGTAAAGGCGGAATAAATATCTCCATAAAGCGCACAAGTGCGTCTTTGAATCGAGCTGCCCATTACTAGCCAGTGTTAACCCAGTTTCATTGTCGAGTCTTTGCCACAGGCTCCATGGATTATTAGTTTCTGTATGCGGTATGAATGATAAGAGGCTATGTCCCATTTCACTTTCGGCATAAAGAGCTTCCTCCTGTCTGCTTGGCAGGGAGGTCCTGCTGAGATGAGGGATGTCAGCCTGTCACCCTGACGCATGGCAGCTGTTTCCTGCCTGCCCCAGCCTCTATAAATAGCTAAATATATCACCTAATGTAGGCCATTTGGTCAAACAGACGCTAAACAGGGCACGTGCTCTGGGGCCATAGTTTTCTCTTTCACCTCAAACAAATGCACATGTACAGGTATACCAGTGTCTGCACCACAGTCTTAATATTTCCCTTTACTTTAACTGTCTCCTTGAGGCCTTGGAAGGATTGATGACACATTAAGTGGCAATCATATAGTGCCATTATTTTATGTCAAGTTCAGACCTTTAGACACCTTCAGCTGATCATTTCATCTTATCTAATGCAAATACAATAGACTTTTTAAGAGATAAATGTTATAAATATATCTGTCATTATTATGATAACCATAATTCTGGATGAGATATTATAAAGATAACTGCCAATTGCTATTATTACAGTTACTATAATAAGACACTGTGGATTGGTGATGGACAAAATCCAACACAATAGTTGGCCAGTAATTACCAGTTTGTGAAAACTGCAATCATTTTTAGGTTGTCTGTTTTTTGGTGTGCAGCAGGAAGGTGCTCAAGAGGTGGTCAAAATTTCAATCACATTTAACAATATGATGCAATTGAATTACCACAAACTGTAGTCTTAAAAATTGCCACAGTGTTAAATCAACAGTTCATCGGCACACTCTCAACAAGAACCAAGCACTAAATCTTCAAAAAGAGGACTGGTGATGATGGTTTTATTGTACCGACCTACTGTAAATTCACAGTAGCCAAATGACAGGTGGAAGGCAG
This sequence comes from Istiophorus platypterus, assembly GCA_016859345.1. Taxonomy (NCBI): domain Eukaryota; kingdom Metazoa; phylum Chordata; class Actinopteri; order Istiophoriformes; family Istiophoridae; genus Istiophorus; species Istiophorus platypterus. The sequence goes on along the minus strand of CM029121.1, from coordinate 19,547,303 downwards.
GACATGCCAGTATCCGTCTATTGTCTGTATTTCACTATAATTTATCATCCCAGCGAGAAAAACCACAGTATTTTTACAGGTGTTAACATAAAGAGCTAGCAGCAGTAGATTTTTTTAGCCACTTTAATGGCTTGGCTCCGTGGATGAAAAACACTGGTTTGTTTGTCAGACAACTTTGGTCCTGACTCAAATATGTCAACAACTGCTGAATAGATTTATATGGCATTTTGTACTACAGATATTCATGGTCCCAAGAGGATAAACCGTGCAGAATTTGGTAATTAATTGAGTTTTTCGAAAGGGCCGCCACAACGTTGACATTTGTGTTTTTTGGCAAAATACCTCTGCAAATATTGGATAGATTTCCAAGAAATTTTAAATAGACATTCATGTACCCAAGGGGATATATGTCAATAACTTAGATGATCCTCTACGTTTTCATCTAGCATCATCAATTCAATAATTTAATTCAATACTTACTCAAGTAATGTGCTGAAGTATAATTTCAAGGTACTTACTTTACCTGAGTTTTTCCATTTTATGCTGCTTTATACATCTACCCCACTGCATTTCAGAGGGAAATTATGATTATCAAAAAAATATAATCTACATTTATAGATTAAACTACTCTTTATACAGAATATTTCATAGTAAACACCACACAACCAGCAATGTTAAAATTCTGCTCACACATTAATTAAGCATCTATGATTCAAATCCAATGACAAAATACATGTAGTTATATAAATTTCTAAAATGAGCCACTCCTAGTTATCAGTACCCTTAATTTTGATGTTTCTGTACATTTGCTGATCAGATTTTTGTGCTTTTACTTCAGTAAAATCTCTAATGGAGAGATTTTACTTGTAAAAATATATCTTCATTGAAGTATTATTACTTTTAAGTTAAGGATCTGAGGACTGGCCAGACCCTGCCAAGCTATGGTTGTGAAAATGTTAACATTCCAAAAAACTTTTTAAACTTTCAGTTTTGGTATATCTTTTAAAGACTGCATGCAGGTAGTGAATACAAACTCCAGGGGGGTAAGTTATGTGACTAACAAGGTAACACCGGGTAAGCAAATTAAAGTTGAAAGAAAAAATACAAAATGACAAATTCCATTCCTATGCTGTTAATACATTCTGAAGCTGTACTGGTTGGATTTTGATGATTTAAAAATAGCAACAATCTACTGGAGCTTTATTTAGAACGGCATAGATGATAGCTCCTGTAGATTGATATGTTTGTCAAGGCGTTATTGAAGTGTGGGTTCAGCTCCCACCTAGGGGGTTTCCTGCCTGTGTGTCTCTCTGCAGGCGTTCCGCACAGGGGTATCTTACCTGCTTAAGGATTGCATTTCCATGTGGGGATTTTTTGCTTTTTTTCCCAAAGTATTAGGGGAAAACCGTAAACAGTTGATTATTATTTGTATTTTTTTTCCCTTAGCCAATTGTCCATAATCCCTGTGGAGGAGCTTAAGAGGTAGATTTCTGGCATCCATGGCCATGTCTTTACATAACAGCCAGGGACAAAGATTGTGTCTCGTTTTGACTGAGCCACACGTTTAGGCCGGAAGGCAAAGGCAAGGGAGTGAGTTGAGCAGAGGAGAAAGCCACCCAGACTGTTAGCATTAATAAAGCCGGACAATGGAATCAATTTCAGATGCAGCTTAGGGTTATTTACTTGCACATGCAGACTCACTCTCACATGCAAGGGATCACACATCACACACACACACACAAAGACACAAAGACACAGACACACACACACACACACACACACACAGACACACACACACACACACACAAAGACACAGACACACACACACACACACACACACACACACACACACACATGCACACACACCATTTTCATTCCTGATAAATATGCTGGTTGCAGATGTAGTGATGTTGGATGCTCTGGTCCTCACTTTCCTCCAAAGGTCACTGGGGAATCATTCCTGAGCATCCTGGGATTGAGCAAAAGTCTCTCTAATGTGACATTCAATCACCTCCAAAGGTGAAGTGGTCTCATCCAGATCCAAAAAGATCAATTTTTGCGTACGTGGATTTTACCACAGTTTACTCCTCTGAGTTCTTCACTACGATTTTGTGTACACGTGCTAGTGACAGAAAACAAGCTGCGCTGTTGTTGTTCCAACTCCCATCGTCTTTTGTATGAAATGGCATCCATCAAAGTTAATGGGCTGTAATCATCACCACAAATACACTGTCACACGTCCCACTGCTCAATCCAGAGTATTCAACTCCCAGTCAATGGGATGTAAAGACTGACAAGCGTGAGGAACACAATTTTTCAAATCATTAACAACTCCAAGTGAGAATTGGAAGAGGATTTTTCAAAATTTAAAAATCTTGCCTGTTTGCTCAACATCTTTGCAGCCTGCAGAGGAGAGAAATTTATTAGAGGTACATGTGACACATAGTCAATACTACTGACACTGTGTTTCAGGCACCCATCAACATTGTCATCTACTGAAATAATTCTTATTAAAGTATGTGACTTGCCACTGACAGATCTGCTGTGTGGTGGATAGATTAATTTTCCCAGTAGCCAATCCTGCCAGCTTTATATCAGAGTTATCTACTTATCTCCAGGCTGTATGCTGCTGGACTTGTGATTATACACAGACACATCCGCACATACACATGCACGCACATGCACACACAAATACACAAACTACTCTTTTGGTGCCTGGTATGGCAGCGCGCCAAGAAGGCGGTCCCTGATGTATTTGTGTGTTTGATAGGATGTTTTAGCCGTAGAATCCCCAGAAGACAATTTGTAGACCTCAACAGATGGAGAAGTCCAATTAGAAAGCAGGAAAATGAATGGGAGAAATGGGAGACAAATGTTCCAACTCTCTCTCCCTCCCCCAGGACAGATAGCTAATCTTAGAGTACAGGTACAAAATCAACATCACTTCTGTTGTGGAGGGGAAACATTAAAAAAAAAAAAGAAAAAAGAAATAGAAGCTAAAAAGCAGACAGGAAAAAAACAATCATTTTGATTTCTTAACACAACATAGTCAAAGAGGAAGGTGCTGAATTTGATACAGCTCACTCTCGCTCTGCATCATGTATAAATATCTCCTTCTGTTGTCTGATTCTTCAAGGGCAGACATCCCACAAAGCAATTGCCTTGCCATCAGCCAAGACCAAAAAAAAAAGGAGAAGAAATGAAAAAGTGCTTAAATATAGCAACCCCCTGAGATAGTGGGAGGGAGGGTGTGCTGTAGTGTGATTAAAATGAATAACCTTCATTCAGTCACGATTGTTAATGCCACATTTGAATGTGCTGTCTGAGGTGGAGCCAAAGCTGTGCCTTCACTCCGCCCGTCTTCAGAGTGTTAACATCATTATTCATCAGGAGGCCTGTCCTCTGCAGCGACAAAGATGCTGAAGTTATAAATAATGGGAGTTGTGTCATCAAGTGCACATACTTTCTGCTACTGGCCCAGGGTGAGTTCAATTCAGGCCCAGGCCAACCCCTGCTGCGAAAAAAGACATAGCAATAAAGCCTTTGATGACTGATAGATTGTGTGGATGCAAGACCAGTTTTCATCAGCAAAATGACCTTTTGGTTGTGTTGTTGTTGTTCCGCCCATGGCCCTGAGTTATTATTTTTCATGTCAATTTTTGATTTGACAGGAGAAGTCTCGTGGAGTGAAATGGAAAAAGTAATGATGTCCCCATGCGCATGAAGTAGTGTGGTACAGGTGGGGAGATGGTGGATATGGCTGCAGCTAGCGGCTCTACTCTGCCCCAGGGGCCAGTCAGCAGCTGTTAGAAGAGATGCAGCTCTTCCCGATACTTCCCCACAGGTTCTCACTGGTTCCTGATACTTGCTGTTATCACGGGCTCACTGCTGTCGCCAGTCTGGCTGCTGTCCACACTCTCTGAGAGAGCGCGCTCAGTGTGTTTTTATGCTTCACCACTCTTTCTGTCTCATCCCAACCTCCACTATTTCCCCCCCAGTTTCAATGTGAGAGTTTTGTGAGCGTTTTGCTTTGAACTTGCAGCTGTTTTTTTTTTTTAATTTTCTTTTTAAATGGCTGGAATTTGTACCATGATGTCTGTTTCAAAGGTGCTCGCTGAGGAATTTTAAGTACTTCTTTCTGTAGTATGATAAATATCTGTGACCATTTCTGTATTGAGTTCTGTGTCTACTTACAGTATGCCATACGAGGCATTAACTACCCTGAATGTGTGTGTAGCTTTGTGTGTACGAGAGGTAATGCTGAAAATGAGGAGCTGCAGCCATTTGGTATAAAAAGCTGTCATAGACAATTCTAAGTTTTAGCTCAAACAGAATCTATAAATTTTCTGCTGTAGAACTTGAGGAAGATCGATTCTATCCCTTCAACGGTTATCATCCTAAGACTTTTCCTTTCCTCCAAATTTTAGAATTATATTTTGCTTACTGGGCCTACTTTTTTTGATTTCCATACAGAAACTGCAGATTGATGCCTTTACAATTCATTCATTTAATCATGAAAATTTGTTCCACGCCTTGGAAAAAGTAGTTTTGACAGAACAATCCCAATAAAAAGTCAACTTACTAGTTCTTTCTTAACTTTCATTCCTATCGCACGGTCTTCATCATTTCGCAGTTGTCATTAAGATGAATCTTTCGATGAGTGAGCTCAGTAATTTCGATATCAAAACATCTGCCAATTCTGGCTTCTCAGATGAGATGAAGCGCTGCTCTTCTTTGTCCTTTTATAACTGGAAATTAAATAACCTGTGTGTTTTGGTCAAGAGATCACCTTACCTTCAAGTCTGGAAACAATGATGGGCATTTCCAATTATTTTTTGACATTTACACTTTATAGTTTAAACATTTGTTCATTTAAAAGGGTACTTAATATTGTATTTTCATACAAAATATTTTAGAAGTCCTCAACCAATTTTTATGTGTAAAGTTGGTGGAGTTTTTTTAATCAAAAAAGCAATGAATAGATAAATTGATACTAAAAACAATATGTTGATACAGGCCTTACTTGATAATAGATAAAACGAGCATATTTAAATTAAAATGCACGTGAATGTTTTTTATGGCGGATGCAATACTACCACTGCCGAAAAAATCATTGAGGCGTTAATCAGGTGGCACTGTTCTCTGCCATTAAAAGGCAGATTTTCAGATACAGAGGCTCATGAATGCACACGCTGCAAACTCAGCATTAAGGGGCCATTTGGTGGAGGAAGCTGATATCCAGCGGCTGCTCTATGTGGAATCGCACATCAAAGTTAATCTTGCACCGTCTGCTCTGGTGCCGCAGAGCACTAATCTGCTGTCAGTGTGATGAGGCTCCTGGACCAGTTCCCCTTTCCGACACAGAGGCACTAATCCGCAAGACCTTTCACGTTTTTTCCCCTTCTCCAACACCTGACCACACAACAAAGGTCACAGGGGTCATCTCGTCAATACTAGTTGACCATTAGCATAGGTTATAATGTACAGTATGTTACAATAAGAGGCGAGTTTGGTCTGTGTTGTCATTATAAGAAGTTGTGAGAGTTGTGCTTTTTCAAGCGCATTTTTTGTACTTCAGAGACGGAATTTCACATTGTCAAAAATAAATAAGATTAAAAAAAACAATGTAATTACTACTGTTAACGCCTCTGTTAATACTGCTTCTACTTTTATTAGCAATCTAAGTTTCTGTACTCTAAGTTTTTGTTTTCTTAATTGGCCATACGTCATTTTTACCGTCGTCCCTACCTTGAGCCTTCACATATCAGAGGTGATGTAACTCTCTGCCTGCTCGATCAAAGCCTTTGGTTTTCAAGAAAATGCCACCACTCTCCCGCCCGCGTGGCGATTAACCTACGATGAATACGGAATGAGTTCATTAGCATAATCGCCTCAGTATGCGGCCATTTCATTTCATTATCAAGTTCTCTTATAATCCATAGCTCTGGCGCCCCTTCATGCTTCCAACCCCTCTTTCATGTTCCTTTGCCCTCCCCATTCAGCCACGAAATGGTGTAATTGCATTATCAAAGTATTATACTGACATTTTGGGAATATATTTTAGCCCCTGGCTTTCTGAAGCAATGTAAGGATGGGCAGAACTCTAAACATGGAATGAGAAATTAGTATTTAAGCAATTTTTGAGTTAGTTTACACTGGTTTCATCACGTCCCGACTGATCGAAGACTTGCACCATCCACACCGCCCTCTGCCACAAAAATTATTATTCTCACATTTGTGTGTTTGCAGGGTTGTGTAAAATATTATGGGTTATGTGGAAACTTAACTCTCGTAAAACTTCTGGTAATTCAGAACAGCAATTCATGTAGTCATTAAAAGAAACTGCCACAAGGAATTGGTTGTAATCATGACGACAAGGAGCTGAAGTAGAGGTGACTCTGCATATTATAGCAGTGAAATAGAGGTACTTTTTTGCATAGGACAGCATTTGTTTCTCGAGTGTCAGCAGGTGCAGACTGAGAGAATGAAGAAGAGCAGAAGAAAAGAAAAATGTCAAGCAGGGCTGTGCTAGCGCTGCATGATAATAGAAGAGGAGGAGAAAAAGAAAGAGAATGAGGCGTTTCATCTCCAACTCACACTTAGAGGCAGGCAGGTCCAGGCAGAAGAAGGGTGAGTCAAAGTCAGGAATGGAAGAGCAGTAGAGAGGAAAGCTTTTTTATCATCCCTGACTCTTAAGAAGATCTCCCAAATGAGAGAGGGCATGCATGCTAATGTCAAAGCTGCGGTGATAACTAGCTGCCTGGTTTCGCAGGGTGAGGGTTAAGCTGGGATTTGGAGGGCTGAGGGAATACATGTTTGATATGTGAGCGAGAGAGAGAGAGAGCTGAGGTGCCTTTACCCGAGCTATACGTGGGGGATTATTCTATATGGTTTATCTGTGTCTGCATAGCTAAATGAGAGGAATTTCTCTGGCCTATTGACTGTGTGTACTTCCTGAGATTCCAGGGTGAACACTCAGCTGGAAGATCAAAGCTACATTGACACTGCTGCACCACAGAGTCTTCTTTCACAATGTATTAACAACGACTGGCATGTAACCAAGCATGCTGTGGCTGTTTCCTTGAGCTTCACATGCTAACCTTCAGCTCTACCCATTTGCCTTTCACAAATATGCAGACAGTATATCTCAGTAAGATTGTGGAAATAATAATAATAAAAAAAAGATCTCTCACAGATGCTCCACACAACATTTTATTGTATTTCAACATCCAGCCGGGACAATGGAGTCTATGCAGTTTTGCCCACAGAGTTGGTGATGTTCACCTATCTCAAAGTTGTCCTTCCCTGTAGCTATTGTTCGCAGTTACTCATACTCCAGCGCTCTGTTTTCCCTACCACACGCATTACACCAGGCAGGCAGCTGCTGACTCCCTCCTATCTCTGCTTTCCCATCTCCCCATTATGTTGTGTAGTTCTGCCAGCCTCTCCTTCTCTCCCTTATCACCTGCAGTGAAAATCTAGTGGGCTAATCCCAGCGCCTGTGGGATCCCCCCTCTATAATGATGTATATCTGAAGGATAGCATCAGAGCAGAGTCCTATCAACCCACACACTCTTAATCCCATCAGTCTTTGGTATCCAAACCAAAGAGAGCCGACGTTTTGGATGTTGTGCTCCTGGCCTGTACCCACAAATGCTGTGTTTAGGGATCATGATGGAGATCACGTTGATTTATTGTGCCTCTGATTCTGAAACCTTGTGGTATATCTCCCAAAGGATTTCGTTTCAGCGTAGCTATGCTCCTACATTGAAAAATTCTTGCAAGGGTTAGCTGCCCGGGATGCTGCCAGTCTTGCTGGCATGACAAAAATTTTATTTGCTCTGTTTTACAGTCTGCTCATGCTAGATGAATATAACATTTGCTCGATAATCAAACACGCTGACCAAAACACAAAACAGATTTTACATTTGGTTCATCGATGATATAAACATATGGTACACCCGAGAGTGTTTCCTTAGCATCGCATAAATGCTTATCTGTATATGCAGCACTCTATTTGTTCTCGTTGGTCAGATTCACAATGCCTATTGGCACAGAAAAGAACGATCACATAGTCTTCGCTTCTTGTTTTTATGAACTAAATTTTTCATGAGGGCTCTTAATATGACATAACCATCCTCTAGATCTCTCCTGCAGTACACTATAAATCTTGCGGTCTTCACAAATTCATATCTTCTTGTCACTCATGTTAGTATACCTGTAAGACATTCAAGCAGCGGAATCCATTTTCTTGAGATTCTAAAATCATAGTTGTACGAGCATGATGGAGTTCAGGAGGAAAATTACATTTTTGTGGTACATCTATTATTTAACTGTCAGCAAGGATGAATATTGTGCTCTTTCAGCCTTGTGGAGAAGGTACAGAGAGCCATATTGTCGAGAAGTGTTGCTCCATTTGCTTCTTGTCACAGCTTGAAAAAAAATGGAGCCTTTCTCGGTTGGTCAGTGTAAGGCTTCATTGCTTCTATGTCAAGTCCTTAGATAAGATTTTAATGTTGTGTCCACTCTGACACTTTTTGATCCTCTGCGGCAGCGAGATATCACCACTTTTGACACAGTATCTGATTCCGTCTGAGCCTACCACTACCCCGGTGTCCCTGCACAGTTTTAATGCCTCTCTCTGTCATTATCAACTTTTGACTGGTACAGTCAGTGACGGTTTCTGAGTTTCAGGATAATTGACAGGTCTTGGTCTCACAGGTTTCTCACAGGGCTTGTCTGTGCCGCAGAAGCCACTGGGCTGTGAAACTGAATGAGTGAATTACCTCAGGAAGCACTGATCGGGAGCTTGGTGTGCAATGAGATGTTTGTTGAAGGTCAAACAGAAAAATTACGCATTGACAGAATTATCAAATACATGCTGACGATACTCGATGCAAAGAGCATGTTGGATATTACCACATTTTTGAAATGGTAAAAAATGCTAATGCTATGTCAGGCTAAAAAAGGTTGACCTTGACATTTTTTTTCCTGATAAAGTGCTTTTTCAAATGAATGTCTTGTTTAAGCATCTCATAGCAAGTTCACTGTGACTGAAAATGCACCACAGATACTGGTGAGCCTTACGGATGTGTATCAGAATGATTTCCCCCGTTTGCAGATAATAAGATGCAAATGCTGAATGGGTTATGAAGTTAAACCAATCTCATGGAAGAAGGTGAGGTTGAAATTAATTTGAGCATCAGATTATCAGATTGCAGGCCCCTCCGTAATTATTGCCATGAAAGAAGGCAACTAGATGGTGCATGGGATAGGAAAGTGTGCTTAATTCATCTTGATTCTAATCATCTGATGAGTCAAAATGCTCAGTGTATTAATCAAATTATTTTCATTCTATTGCTTCCCATCGAAATATCAAAGAGGAGTAGATCAGTTTGATGAAATAGAGGTTTAATGTCTTTACCATGATGGATTCAATAGCCTTGCCCCTTGCAGTGTGGCAACTTTGGTCTCTTTATCACAGGATTTTTCTTCACTTGATTTTGACCTTAATCGCTCATATCAGTGGAACTGAATACTGTGAGACCATCTGAGTAACAGTCTTTCCCGTTGCTTTCGCTAATACACTTTACTGCTGTCACTTCTGCAGGAGGCAAGCTAGTGTCACAATAAAACCCAGGGAGAAAAAGCTAGAAGAGCCATGACAGAGGTACCAGTGGATGATAGGATTTTAACGCCGTTGACAAAGCCCCCTCAGCTGAAAGATCTGTCACAATCCTTCTTGGATCCTAATTGTCACCACTGCTAAGCTGTTGGCGGCGATTTCAAACGGCATGTGAGTTGGTGGGATGGCAAGATTTACTTTAGACCTCTATGATTACATCAGACACTTGAGCTTGTGTTCACTTAAAAGAGGTTTGTACGTAAGTATTGACTTTGTCCTGCCAACCCCCCAAACACTTTAAGAGGGTGGTTTATTTGTGTGCAGTAGCTGCAGCAGCTCAGATGACCAGAAAAAGGTCATTCGAGTCTACAATTTTTGCCTAATTTCACCTGAAAAGATTTCATTTCATTTTGTTGAATTCTATAAAAAAAGTCCTGCCCTCTTTCTGAGAAGAGAAATAAACAAATGGCATGTTTTTAAAGTCATCCAGATATGTATTTTTTTTTCTTTTTCTTGCGTCCCACTAACCAGATGGCAGTCAGATTTCAGACACAGGGTTCTGGAAGACAATCAAGGAAAAAGATTGCTTTTTTAGGAAGCAGGATTGGTTTAAGTAGATGTCAAATTAAAGGCCATTCCACACACACACACACACACACACACACACACACACACACACACACACACAGCCAACGACTACAGGTTCAGGCGTGTCCATGTTTTTGGGTGTCAGCCCTCGCTGTGAGGCGGAGAGGTCATGTACAGGAATCTGTCTCAGAACACCCCCTGATGGAATACCGCACGGCTTTTAAGGTCAGCCACACAAACCCTGCCAACGCAGGTTGATACAGGGACTCATGAATGTTTGATTGGTCTATTATCCAAGTCGGGTGCGGACATTCATCCCCCGGTTCTGGAATTCAAATATTCCTTTTACTCTGACATTTCTCCTGCAACGTCTGAGGCAGACCCCCCTGTCTCACCCTCTCTCATGGTGCTGGGCTTCATCTGCAATGCTGTCACCTCACTGTGGGACAATTCCACAGGATCCGCTGATTTTAAGAGTGGTGCGAGTGCAAGCACAGCATGGTTTCAGGTGGGTGGAACTGGGGAATTGATACTCAGTCATTCCGACATCCCTCTTCCTACTCTGCAGGGTGGATAAGGATCTGGTCATCCATCTTTGTGTCTCACCCATGTCAGCTCAGGGTAGCAAATGTAGGTTTCTGGTAGTCAAAGACAACAAGAACAAAGCAGGAACATTACTTTAATCTCTTGCTGCTCTTAATTCCTACCTCTGCCATCATCCAGGAGCAGAGCTTTGTGTAGCTCAGCTTCCCCCTTATGAACAATCCATCACTGTTAGTGCATCTCTCCAGAGAATGCTTGCTCCTTTCTTATTTTTCCCCTGTTCCCTACTATGCTTTGCTTTTAAAAAGATGCTGGAAAAACTGCAATATATTGTATTCTACAGTTGACTGTTCAGACTTATTTTTACATCCATCAGCATCTTGCCACTCCTCCAATTGTAATAAAACACATGTGAGCAGTCACATTTATGTGGGGCAATGCTGTCCTGTATTTTTTATGTGGATCTCTTAATAGGCTATTAACAGTAAATCCAGAATCTATAATTGACACCTGCTATCAGGCTTCGTTGGTGATTACATAGGAGAATGACTTGACCTGTAATGAACTGTAAAACTAATGACATCTGCGTGAGATTATTCAGCTTGAAAGCAAACTGTTGTACATGAGGTCTCATCAAGCGTGATATTAAAATGTCCACTTTTACATCTTTCCACCCAAGCTCTGTTAAAGCCCATGCTGTTGAGCCCAACGTGATGGAAACCTTAGGCTAATGACTCAAGCAGACGGCCGTGGGCACTGGACAACTTCATTTATGAAATAGCCAACCTCCCGTGTAGCGATACTTTCACATTACCCTGCCTCACTTGAGAGACGCGCTGCTGTCACAGCCACTGAGCAATGCTGATGTCCTCTCCCACCTGCATTCATCTTACTCTCAGGAGGTAATGGTCTTCTCAGGTCATTTGCGCATTAGGGTTTCGATCATTCATCTAACCCATCTGCGATCCTGTGGATTGCTGGTCCTCTGCAGCACATAGAGGGATGTTTATGGGACAAGGAAAACATACATGCTCTGAATCATTCATTTCCACTGATTTTTAAACCCCAGTGCTGTCATGTGGCCTAACATGTAAAAAGAGGGGTATTCATGAACATGTTCAAATAACTTCTGTGTATAATATGCAGAGTTGTGCCTATTAATTACCGCCAAGAAAACAGGGCTTGCCGCCTTATGCTTCCTTTTCTATGAAGTTGAATAATAATTACCTCTCTGTGTGGCAACAGAATGTTGCTATGGCTAAATGTTGTAGCTTGTTAGTCTTGGTTGTAATGCCTGGTAAGTTGCACTGGAGGTGTCTACTAATGTAAAGACCATGAAGACAGTTTGATTTTAGCTTTACCTTGAGCACAGACAGGTCCGACTGCCTTGGAGAAGACAGGCGCATTAATCTCACTAATGGGGATGATTCAGTCCCATTTGACATATACACAACCATTCATCTGTTCATGCTGAAAGTAGCCTGTTCAACATTTGTATGATGTAAAAAAATTACATGCTTGTGCTTAGGTACACCCTCGGATCCGTGTCGTGCACAATTTTCAAAGAGCTTTTTTCCCTCTTTATTTTGAGCATGAATTGTTTTAATGTGCTTTCACTATGTATGTATATTCAATATTCAAGGTCCATTATGATGTGGGAGGAAGAAAAAAAACACATAAATGGCCGTTGCTGAGGCCCACGAACTTAAATGATCTCTCCAGGGCTCAGTGTCACACTGTTCCCTTACCCTCTTGCTTTTACTCGATGTGATGCTACTCCCTGTATCTTTCACAAGCTGTTTGGCAAACAGAGGTCACAGGGGATATGTAGCACGTTTGGTCACGACGTGAAAGCATTAGCCGGTGCCAGCAGGTGTGTAATTATATATGAAACATTGTCTTAAAAGAGGAGTGCCATGATGGCGTGAAGGAAGTAGGCCAGGAGGCAGAAACTTACGAAAGGTCCTATTTATTCCTCAACCACTTCAAATGTGTGACGTCTTATATGAGGTGTGAAAGAAATTCAAGGTCACTGTAACTATTTCAAGATGATTAAAAATAACATTAAACACACAACAACTTAACACGATAAAACAAGTCTCCAGGGTGGATTTTTAGAAGGAATATATTTTTTCTTGCTTTCCTACCCAGCGTGCTCACTGTCGTCTGTTTTCTGTGTTTCAGGTACGGAGACATGGTGCCAAAAACAATCGTGGGGAAGGTGTTTGGGTCCATATGCTCTCTGAGTGGGGTGCTGGTCATCGCCTTGCCTGTCCCTGTCATAGTGTCAAACTTCAGCCGTATCTACCACCAAAGCCAGCGGGCAGAGAAACGACGAGCCCAGAGGGTACTGACTCTCCCCCTCCCCCTCCCTCTGCCTCTCTTTTCCTTTTTCTCTCTATCGCTCTTTATTTTCTTCTATCTGCCTCTTTCCTCTGTCCATGTCTTATTATCCACATGTGACAGGATGACAGGGCAAATGCTATCTTCCAGAATATTAATCTTTTGTTGTGCTTCTTTGTATGTGTGTATTGGGTGGGCTAAACTTGCTTGAGTATATTTCAGTGGGAGAAAGAAATAACAGTGGGAATGACAATGAATGAACAAATGATCTTCTGAGTTTTGTGTCAGCAGCTTTTCAATGAAGATACGTGCATTTCTGTCTAAAAGTGTTTGCTAAGGCAGAATTTCCTAATCGTAGATTTAAGCGTAGCCTCTCCCTACTAAATACTGTGGCTGCCGGAGGGAGACAGAGCCAATTAGTGTGACAGAAAAACCGTCAGAGGCTAAAACAGAGGTCTGTTTGTTCAAACAGAAAACTCGGCTTGCTAGAATCCGTGCTGCGAAGATTCGAGGCACTAATGCCTATATGCGCTACAAACAAAATGGGCTCCTGATCGACACGCTGGAGGAGGTAACGGGGCCAAGTGGCGGCTTGGGGGCTGACTGACCGGGGCCTCGCTGACGCTTGCATGCCGCTCTGCAGGGGGGCCATGCCACCACACACAGGGGATGGGGCGGCGGTGGGGGGGGCTTCTCATGCTGTAACACAGGGGCTGCTGTCATTCCAGTGCTTCAGTGTGATCGTCACTCTCTTACATCGCAACTCTCAGCTGCAGCATTGACATGCTTCGTCAACACTCTCTCTCTCTGTCCGTACAGCAGGAGGGCCAGGCAGGTAACACTTGCCTTCTGGTGGAGCTCAGCCATTAAAGTCACACTGACTCATGACCAAGCTCTGCATGTCTGTCCAACAGGGTTTGGAGGGGAAGAAGGGAACCACAGGCTTCCTGGACAGTAGGTCGCCTATGGAGGCTGTCTGCTCCGCCTGCATCTCCTCTAAACTCTGCTGTGTGTTTTGCGTGTGTTATTTCTAGAGCATCCAGGTTGTATTGCAGACTAACACGACATACTTTCCATCCCAGAGCCGTGCAGAGCTTCATCAAATTCTGTCATGTTGTCGTGGTCGAGAATCTGTGCTGTGTTTGGTGCGGTCTGTTCGATCTGTGTCTAGGTGTGCCACTGCTGTTGCACTGACATGAGTTCAGCTCTAATTTGACTTTTCCGGTCCTCTCTCACCAAATCAGCGACGTAATGGTCAAACATAAGTCTAACAGTGAAACATGTTGTAATCAGCTACTGTCTCTATGCATCTATAAAACATCCCCATCTCACTAGGTCCTCAGTAGATTGGCTGCCGTGCTACAGATCAACATTTCAACTCTCAATGCTTTGCGTACTCTCCACTACATCATTGAGCTACTAGCTGTTGCCTGAGACTCTGTTTTTATGCAGAGTCTACGTCTGCTCATCTACACTGTTTTTTTTTTTTTTACTTTATGTTCCAAGGCCTCCAAGGAGGCAGGACAAGCCCTGGTGGGGAAGGCTGCCAACCCTCCCTTTGAGAGCCAGCATCATCACCTGCTGCACTGCCTAGAGAAAACCACGGTAAAATTCCTTTTTTTTTCCCCTAAAACCTAATAGCTGTGTCCACTGGAAAACACACAATCACTTAGGCAGCTTTCATTTCTACTATCTTGGTAACAGACTTTCACCATTTAAAAATAGCAAAAATATTTCCTTTTATGTAAAATTGCATCAGTCCTGCTGTCATCAGTGGTGCCAGCCAGTTACAGTGTGTCACAAATAGAAACAAAGTAAGATTTTTCATCCGTGCACAAAATGTGGAATCTATTTCATATGCAACACAGGTTAAAAATAGCATTAAATGGGGCTGGGAAATGTTGGACCCCATGCAAGCAACATGCTAAAGATAACATGGCTCTGCCAGCCAGTTACATTATTCCCTCCAAACAGACCAGCATACTTCATTTTACACTATCTATAATTCAGAGATGTAAGAGCCTCTATAATGCCTGGCTGTGACATGAGTTTTACACTTGCAGCTCTTAACCTCTGTGGAGAGGCATGGACAGGCAGTAAATCAGTGTTCCTCTTCACAGATGATCCTCCCCCATTAAAAGGTTTTGCCTGCCGTCTGGGAAAATCTCCATAAAGACTCATTCAGATGGTGGTGCACATGTGTACATCAGGCATCTTGTGTTGTGCATTATACATGGCAAAGAGTGGAGCACAAGTGACAGAGGGAAGGTATAAGAGAGGAGGCATGATTCAGGGCACGACTTCAGAGTCTGCGCGGTGTCACTCTGCCACCTGCTGGAAGAGTCCGAAACATAGTTGAAGCCTGACCTTCAAGTCATGCTCATTTGTCACAGGGATAATAGTTGTGAATATTTTCACAGATGGCACATAATATGGGCATCTGGGCCAATATATTTCCATTCCCTTGATGATTCACTTTCCAATTATTAGATCATTTTGCTGGGGATTCTGTTCAATCTGTTTAGTCTTTACCGTGAAACATCTTTACTCATTATTTAGCAGAGCCAATCATTGTGGTAATAGAGTGATTCATGGGAAACAGTCGATCCAAATTTCCACCATCTTCCTCTGCAGAATCACGAGTTTGTGGACGAGCAGACGTTTCAGGCAAACTGCATGGAGATCTCCGTTATGAACAAGTCGGGCTCCCGTACATCCTCGCTGTCCTCGTCTCCACACGGCCTCAGCTCATGCTGCTCGCGACGCCACAGGAAGAAGAGCAGCTTCAGCCTGCCTAGCACAAACAACCAGGAGCTCAGCACCATACAGATAAGGGAGAGGCCAGTGGTCAACAGGTAGTCTATCTGTTCTGCTCCTTTATTCTCTCTCAGCTGACTCGTACCAAATATACACATATGCAAGCAGACTGCTGACCCAGTTTTATAATGTAAGCTAAACTTTATTGATTCCGTGCACTGCATAGCGTTTCTTTTTAAATTACCTGTGATTGTCTTAAAGGATCAGTTCAGCCATGTTATGGAATATCATATTCTTTAGTTTTGGTTTAGTTTGCCTTTATTTCTGTCTCTTAGACTTCTGCTTTAGACCCAACACACTGAAAGTGATCTGTATTTTTTAGGAGGTGCTTAAAATAAAACAGGAAAACAACAACATGTCCTTCCAGAGTCAGTGTTCTTGTAACTCTGGACAATCCACAGAGCTGTGAATAATTTTCAGTGAAATTACTTTCTGCCAAAGAAATAGTCCCTAATCTCTGTGAAAACTGTTGACAGCTTGTTCTGTGGATTATCCAGAGCAACAAGGACACTGTAGCTGCAAAGAGGGGTTGCTGTTGAATGTAACTTTTCAATGCTGTAACCAGCACAAATTAAATTCCGTTCACCTCCATTATATTGGGGCACAGCAGAATTCTCAGAGCTAAATATCTCAAAATGAAGGCATGTAAAAGCTAAACTATCTACATTTCTTGGGAGCACAAAGTGTAAGTGTGTTATTTTACAAAATGGTTGAACTGATATCATTAATGTAAGTGTGAAAAATTTTATACAAGGGTGAAACTTGCACATTGTTTTTTTTCACGAGATTCACTTCTGTTGTATGAGATAACAATAATTATGTGTGTGATAGTTGATTTTACATGCAACAAGACAGTACACACTGTACACACACAGTCAGTGAGAAATCAAATGTGTTCATGTGCATCCAAAAAAAGCACATTTATTATGTAGATCTTTATAGGATGATTTCACACATACAAGTATAATCAGTCTGTACAAGTATAGTCAGTCTGGAATGGTTTCATATGACAGTCCTCTAATAAAGTTTTTTCTCCATTGACTGACAAAAGCTGCACATTCAAAACTGAGCTATTCCTTAATGAGCATCACCAGCCAGTGTTCTATAATATATTCCCTCTGTACAAAGAACATGGATATTTCTTAAGACTGGGTTTAATAAAGTATAACAGTGTAATAAAAGGTCTCTGTGCAATACAGGCTTTGTGTAATACATTCACAAGGTCAGGCCTCTCATCCTCTCTCATCCTATGCTTTCTTTTACAGCCGCTCCAGCCTGAATGCCAAACTCGATGAGACTGTGCCCTTGAAATGCGACGAACCTTACATCACTCCCTCCATGGTCAGCCTATCTGCCCCGGTGGTGACCTCATCAGACGGGGATGGCTCCACTACCACTACTGCATACTCCCAGAGCAACATCGTCCGAGTATCTGCCTTGTAGATGTCATGCCTGTCCTATCAGCTAACTGGTCTCAAGAAGCACCAGATGCTGAGGAGAGGGACCACCGAGCATCAACCTGCCATAATCTAGAGGGATTATAAGATTAGCAGAGGTCGGGTTTTTGAAGTAGTGATCTCATCTGATGTCAAACTCTGCATGGTATTAGAATGATGTGGACGGCTGCCTTGTTATAAACCAGCAGATCTTGCTCCATTAAGCACAGCAGAGCAAGGAGGAAGTGTTGGGATTGCGTGGTTATCATTGTTGCCTAAACATACTGAGAAAAAACTTTATTTTTGAATATGTAATGTAGGTGTATTTGTTGTCTTCTGATTCAGAGGAGGAGAGGCAGTTGTTTAAAGAACATTCCTGATAGCCTCTGATGACAAAGCACACATTCATTATGTGAGGGCCATATTTGTGAATATTCAGTCTAAATACACATTAGAAACATTCACTTCACACCCTACCCGGTTAAATTAATTGTTTTAACCCATCTGCCCTCTCCCACAATTAACTGGTTTCTAATAGCCCCCTCACTGTTGTAAATTCAGAAAAACATACATTCACAGGAATGAATAACTGTTGTGAATATTCATTAACTGTCTCATTAACTGGTTGATGTCATCGCTCAATGAGTAAAATATACTGCGCATCCTGACATGTTTGTGAAATGTGCAAGTGAAAGTCAAATCGATAAAATCTGTGTTAGCTGACATATTTGACATCCTGATATGGATCTACGAGAAAGCCACTGTCATCAGTTTAACAATTGATATTCAGAAATATACAGGGTACATATTAGTTAGGTTACAAGGTAGAAATATAAGTGAATGTTCTTTGCAACACTTAACTAATGCTAACCCTAATGTGGACAAATAGTATTGACCTTGAAAACCATATGAAAAAGTGTTGAACATCAATTTCTCCGAGTCCCTTTTAAATTATAATATTCAGAAGCGAGACTTGGTAGTTTTCACTGTGTTAAAGGGCCATTTTGTACATTTTTCATATTGTAAATATCTCAGAACTTTATCAACTGGGTTCGAAGTTGGCTCCTCTTATTTCTAGATTTAGTTGACATTTGTTGGCATACTATTTCTGTCTGTTAACTGGTTGAATTAAGGATTTGCATGCTGTCATTGCAGAACTCTGTTTTATTGAAGTACGTCTCTGCTTCTTGGAGGTTTGTCAGTAAAAATGAGAGTGTTGGAAGGACACATGATGAGGGTGGTATATTATAATGTAAATTCTGCAACACTTTACTTTTAATGAAATACAAATCTTGTCATGGATATATAAAGGGTGAGGAAATGGGACAAATAATCACATTGTGCATTTGGTGCAGTGGATAGAATAAATACTGTAGCTCTACTGAAACATCTATTAAATGACCCATGTCTTTCTTTTTTTAATTAAATTAAAACACAATTAGGTGGATTTCATAATGTTTTCCCTAATTACTCAAAGAGCTTCGCTAATAACATGGATGGGGTAATAACTATGTGTTGCCGGAGGACATGTGAGGACCTGACTGGCCCAGTGGTGGGTCCTGGCTGCAGGTCTCTGGAGACAGACAAGCAGGCCTCACTGATTGTTTGACACAGAAGTCAGCAGCATCCCCCTGCTGAGTTGATTGCGTCGGCCCAGGCTGATTCTCCCAGCATGCAGTGCCTCTGCTCTGCAGTGTTAAATAACTGCTGAGAAGCCAGCCAGCATAAAATTTAAGATAACGCAGCAGCACATAGAATAATGGGCCTCATATACCCAAATAAAAATTCACACTTCTGGGTTTTAATTTACTTAACATTTGAACAATTGCTAGACAAATGTTAACTGTTGTAATATTCAGTTACATAGTGAATATGGTCATTTGGTCTAGTTACAGTCAAAAGTAGAGAGAAGTAGAAATGTTGTCATTTCTTACTGAATGTAGATTTAACCTTATTTCTTAGCCTGTAAAACTCTGTCCGAAACTGAGGGTTCACTGCAGCATATATTATCGGGTCACTCAGTGAAGTGATGCAGGCAACAGACACTGACAGCACCTCCACATCCTGAATGATCTTTATCTAAAAAAAATAAGGGAGAATTTAAAAAGTGTTAGTGATCATTTGACAGACATTCTGTAATTGCTGTCAACCCATAGAACACAGGTTTTCTCAAACCTTGATTCAGGTTCCCACATGTGGTCAATTTATATGCAGATTGGGTCATAGGGATTTTATATACATATCTTCACCGATTAAGCAAATCACAAGTGGCAATCTCAAAGATTTTCATTAAAATGACTGTCTGTTAAGTCAATATCTCTCAAAATGGTAACTGAGCCACTGAATAAAGTGTTGCAATATTTATATATTTTCAGTTTTACAAACTGGATGTCCAAGGTGACATTTGTGAAAAAAAATATGCCATATTAACTAACTGCTAAAGAAAACCGAACATATCCTACTGCTGCAGCTTCACATTAAGAGAATTTAAATGGTGAGCCAGAAGTTCACTTTTACTACGAAGTAGTCAGAGGAAATGCAAAGTCTTTGTCAGTGAGCTTTGCAGGGTATAATGGAAGAAGGAACAGCCACAGTGAACCCTTAGATGAAGGTGACAGGCTGCATACCTCCAACTTCTCAGCCAGATGACCAACTCCTTTCACTGTGTCCTGCTGCAGCCTAAAATCATATCACGGTTTCCTCACAGAATGACCGAAAAAGGACATTAATCATTAATGCCTGACCTTTTATTAGAACTACTATAGTTCTCTGACCTGTGGTATTAAACCGCCAGTAGTTACAGGTTGCACCATATTAAACAGGACTGAAATCATTGAGATTGCCACTTTAATGTTTTTGCTGAATTCTTTTTAATACACACACATATATATATATATATATATATATATATATATATATATATATATATGGAGAGAGAGAGAGAGATTAAAAAGACATTCATCTTCTACAAACAAAAACTTTGTGTAACACTTTTTCACTTACAAAATGCCAGTAAAACTTGCATCCTTACTTCTACAAACACTTACCTGTGTATTCTTGTTTTTGTGAACAACAAAATTCACCAGGATAGTTGTGATCAACGGGAGCCAGAATAAGAGGAATGTTATTATTATGTAACCAGCACGTTTAGCCATTTTACCCTCCTTCTTTTTGTTCGCTCTCTCTTTACTCTCTTTTGAAGGCATCATGCAAACAGCACCTTCTATCTCCGCATTTTGTTTCAGAGATTCTGATTCAGGAGAATTGCCCAGGACTGGAGGTAATGAAGACACTTGATCTACTACGGTAACAGCCAGTGTTTCTCCTCCATTGCTGTTCCTAGCTTGTATCGGTTCAATTGATAAAACAGAGGTAGATTCAGGATCTTCTAACTGTGCAGAAGAAGGAACATGGCGTCTGGTTTCTTTCATTTCAGATGGTGCTTTGTCAATTTTCACTTCCTCTTTCGACTGGCTTTTTGTGTCAGAATTTCTTGACACCTTCTGTGGCTGTGTTGATGAGCTCTTAACGCCGCCAGCAGCACCTCCATCTGATGGTTTTGCTTCAACTCTTGTATTACGAAGGTTGGGCTGCACTTTTTTAAAAGGTCTCTCTTCTGTCTGCGCTGCAACTTGCGTTGCAGGAGTGCAAGGTTGTTCTGTTTCAAGGTTGGTTATATCCACTGTATTTCTTAATTCTCTCTTATTCTCTGAATTGGAGACACATTGTGCAGCTTTTGCTGAAGTCAGTGGAACAGTTGAAGAATCTTTCTTTGTTTCAGCTGATGTCACCGTCTCCAACTGACCGACACTTTTGCTCAGGGTCTGGTTTTGCTCAAACCTTCCTTTTTCCACAACTGTGATTTCTTCTTTCTTCTGGTTATCTTCTGTTTTGTGTTTTTCAGAGACTGGAAAAGTACCTTTATCAAATATTTTGCGATTGTGTGATCTCACAAGGATGAATATGCGTGCATAGAATCCAATGATTATACCAAAGCAAGCTGCCCACAGCGGGAGCATGTAAAGTCCAAAGGTGTCATAGGAGGATGATGTTGCTCCCTGTGATCCCTTGCATCTCACATGCACAGGTGAGTCCCTCACAAATATGAGACAAACGACAGCCACCAGAATAGCCAGGGTCCATGTGAGAGGAATAAGCACCATAATCCGCTTTCGTCGTTGACTGGTTTTGAAGGGTTGTGCAATGGCCTGGTATCTCTCTGCGCTTATGCACGCCAGTGTTAACAGCTGGATACAGCAGCTGAAAGAGAAAGAGGCCACTTGTGCATCACATATCGACTCGTCCACTTGTCCTCTTTGATGTACAGCCATAACAATGGTTAGGAGAATGGGGCAGTCGATTACACATCGCAGAAGGTCTATAACTGCCAGATTCACCACTAGTGCATTGTTTGAGGTTTGCAGTGATTTTTGGTGATAAACTGCCAGTAACACAAAAATGTTTGCTGCAATTCCCACAATGGAAGTTATCAGCAAAATCAAGCTGTTTGCCACCACAAAGGTGATGTCAATGTAGTCCTCCCAAATAGTGCTGTTCCCAGAATCCCATGCAGGTGTCGGCTCAGCTCTCATCTCCAAGTTCACAGAGTCAACATGTTTAGTTCTGTATCTTCATTCTCGATACGTTGACCGAACAAACATGAAGGCAAGTGATTCTCAACTGAATGAATAATATTAATGGGTGGACCTGGAGCTTGGCCAAGTTATGCCAAAGTATCCGCCCTTTTTCATTATCACTCCACAGCAGCAGCAGGTCACCAGGGAACCCTCACTGTTCACATTCATTAA
Source organism: Istiophorus platypterus (assembly GCA_016859345.1). Classification (NCBI taxonomy): domain Eukaryota; kingdom Metazoa; phylum Chordata; class Actinopteri; order Istiophoriformes; family Istiophoridae; genus Istiophorus; species Istiophorus platypterus. Next base: position 19,525,143 of record CM029121.1, on the reverse strand, counting down.
AAACTGTGCTGTGTATTCACAGCAGAGACAACTGGAAAAGGATGGTTGTTAATTGAAACAAAGTTACGTCACCTCTGTCGCAGGCCTGATATCCTATTTTGGAAAGCCAACCAAGGCCTCAAATCTCAAATGCAGCAATGATGATAGTATGGCACTGTGGTGCATAGAACCTGCACATGTGTATGAACTGAACAGCTAGGCCATTTCATTTAATACACCACCTCACAAAGGTTAAAAGCTTTGCATAAAGCATGCCAGATGGATGACTTGGGAGTTCTTGAATTGGCTCAGGAAATAAAGAGAGCCATGCTGCTGGATTATAGCATGACATTGTGTAATCCTGTTTGGAGATAAAGTGTGAAATGCTCTTTGCTTCAGATGTGTGAGCTTATGGACTATGCCAAATCTGGGATTAGATCAACACAATACATTTTCCTCCTGACCAGCCTACATGTTAGACTGATCTAATGACTCTCCAAATCATATACATAAAAACCAGAAGTTCTAGAAAAGAAAATTGCGATGAAATTGTTGTAACAAATAACTGTAAATATTTTAGGAAACCATAAGCTGAAACATGATAATAAACAACTTGCTGAAATTAATCAAAAATAACCACTTTATTTAGAATTTAATTCCCATTCACAATATTTACATCAGGCGTGTCAAACAAGTAGGAGGGAACAGGACAAAATAAGAACGTGAACAAAAATTCACCATGACTATTTTTTTGTGTTTACCAACAAACCTAAAGCAATCCAAAAAAGCCTAAAATATCTAAAAAAAAAAAGAAAGAGAAAATAAAGAGGACTACTGAAGCGTGGGCACCCACCACTAGCCTAGTGTATGTACAGACATAGAGATAACGTATGTAAGCGCAGTATACAGGAAAAGGTAGACCAATAATGTATCTTACATGCAGCTTTAAACAACAACACTGTTGTTCTACAGAGTACAGTAGTTAAGCAAAGTCAAAGGGAGAACGAACTCTCTTATTGCTGATTGTAATGTCCTTGTACTGGGTGTTGATGCTGTAGATGCAACAACTGTATTTAAAAATAAAAGGACAGATTGTCAGATTCACTTAAATTATTGCAAAGTTTTATTCTGTTTTTGTGAAAAGTTACTGGATTTATAAATATTAGCCAAATTCTAAAAAAAGTAAATCAACAACTATCAAATCATCAAAAAACAAATCTTAGTTTCCAACACTAACTGAACAGTTTAAATTCCTCTTACTTGAGTCCTTTTACCTCATCTTTATTCACTGATGCATATTAATCTTCATTCTGGTTATTCAGCGTGGGCTCAGACGAGTGACATGTGAGACACGATATCCTGGTTTTGAATCAGGCCCAGAGACTATATCATTATGTCATCTTTCTCTGAACTGGTTAATCCCACTCTGAACTGTTTAAATTAAAAACAGTTAAAAAAAAAAAACAAAAACAAAAACAAAAACAAAAATATTAAAAATAGAGAACAGCCGGACCACAGAGCAGGGTAACCAAGAAAAAGGCTTTTACTGCCAGATTGACTCACCGTTGTTAGAATGGGTGTTGTTCAAGGTGAGGGGCGCAGCAGGCTTGCTTAACAAGTGCACTGAAATTCAGTATGTTTTTCTAATGTGATTTTGTGGGTAGTTTAGAAATGTTTTAAGCATATTATGTTGCATTTGTTTTTTTCGCTGCTACTAAAAAGTGCCTGCAGAGCAAATCCTGTGTTCACGCAGGTGCTTATAAGGAAAATTGCGCCTACATATGCTGCTGCAATAATTTGTTCAGCAGATGTCTAGAAAGTGTGAGCACTGGCAAACAGCAGGACCTGTTTCATAATCCACAGTAAGTAAAAGTATTTGATGGAGCTGTCTACTGTTGACTTTAATTTTATTTATTTGCATAATGATATTACACAGGAATATGTGCAGTGTATCCCCCATAAAACCACAGCACTTGTTTCCAGAAAAAGGCCTTGTAATTCTCAAAAAGGGTCAAATAGTCAACTGTATGTATGGATCAATATTTAATTACCCGACTCCCCTAAAATGTTAATTGCCCAGGTGACTTTCAGAAAGTAGGAAATGTCCTCTCGCACTACACAATAACAGGTCCAGTACATGAACAGGAAGTCAGGGGTCAAGGGTTTGTCTTCCTCGCAGTCTCACTCTGCAGTCTGGCTGTATTTGAACTGCCCAGTCTCTTTAAAAATGCGTATAAATGAACAAAAATACAAATGAGAAAATTCATTTCAGTCAGTGTTTTCTGTTCTTTTAAGATCTCCTTTCTTTTTGGCTAGTTTCACACACACACACACACACACACACACACACACGCCTGCAAACATCAATATGAAAAATGTAACAGTTTATTGATCTAAATAAATCACAGGAAAAAAAAAAACATCTTAATGATTAATCTTATTGTTCAAAAAAAAAAAAGGATGGATAATAACTACAGGAGCACCATGCAATATAGTGCAGCTCAATAAATTACCAGAAAAAAGTAGCCTCAAAAAGAATAAAAGATAGAAAAGAAAATGAGCACTTTTTTCAGTGATATTTTCTTGAATTGCATTGCTATATATACTAAGGATTCCCTGTTATTTTGTCCACCTTCTGAATAATAGGCACAAGTCTCTGCGCTTATTCTGTTCTCATCTGGCTACAGTGAAGACCTCTCTGAAAGACATGAGCCTGTGCAGGTCTGTGTCCTTGATGAGGCACCAATAAACACTGATGACCACGGTGGCTTCTTTGAATTTCCACTGAAGAAAGTCACAGAGGCAACACCTTGCTGGACATGTTGAAATTCCTGTTCAAGGAAGTCAGTTGGCTCCTCGTTTTCAGGGGATGCATGTTGATGCTGACGCCAGTGGGCCCATGGGGAATGTAGTGGCCACACGATAGCACCTCCAGAGCGGAGTCACGGAACTGTTGGATACATAAGAGCATTTATTTCAGACATCGACTTGTACAGATATGTAACTCCTACCCTTCAGCCTTTGCATCTAAGTTCCACTATAGATACAGACTTCAGCTGGTTACCTGTTTGTTGGAAAGGAAGTAGATGATCGGATTATAGACAGGGCTGGTCTTGGCAAAGTACATGGGCATGGTTGCGACCAGTGGAGGGATGAAGAGCTCTGGATCCACAACTACCACCACTGATAATGCTGTGTAGGGCAGCCAGCAAACAAAAAAAGCTATGATCATGGCCAGCACCATACTGATGGCATGATCATTCTCCTTTTGGCTGGAGCGCCCACCTTGGAGCTCCACACTCCTGTTCAGCTACAAACAGAAAAAGAGATTTGATTCCATTAAAAGCTAATCACTTGTTTTAGTCTGTAGGTGGTAGATTGCAAACAGATGAGGATGGAGGTTTGTATTTAAAATTTTGTTTTAATGCTGTGTGATAAATATGCAGAAGCCATACTAAACTCACCCTATTCAAGGATGTAAGCACTTTGGAGTAGCAGTAGATGATGACTGCAACAGGGAAAATGAAGCAGAGGAGTGTGTAGAGGATGAGATAGCTGTAGTTGCTCCACGATCTCTCCTCCCAAGCCAGAGAGCAGGAGGTCTGGACTCCCTCGGGTCCATAGGAGCTCCAGCCAAATAAGGGAGTCACAGCCCAAAACAAGCAGAAGACCCAGACAAATAGTAGCCCGAATACGCTTCTCCTCATGCTCAACTTTAAACCAGCTTTTGGCTTACACACCACGTTGTACCGCTCATAGGAAAGCAGAGTCAGAGTGCAGAGAGACACCAGACCTGGGAAAAAAAGAGAAGAAAAATCTTAGCTAAAGCTTCACTTACTAGTTTTTTCTTCAAAATTTTAACTACATCTTAAGGTCTTTCCTAGGGAATTTAGTTTGCTCAGTTGTAATGCAAAATATCCCCAACATCTCTACAGAAGACCACGAGGTATCACTAAAACCTCTGGAAAAGGGTACTAAATTTAATTTGGATTTAAAATGTATTTGTTTCCAAAGTCAAGGATGAATTTCAACTTGGAAAAACTAATTTTTCAGGAAAGTAACATTATATATGACCAAATAAAGGCCCAGAATATAAATATTTTTGTAAAGCTAGAATTGATTCGGTAAACATTTCATCCTTGAAAATTTTGTATATTAGGTTTCACGATGATAAACCTCCAAGCACGGAAAAAGCCTGTCCCAAAGGTGAATATAAAAAAAATTACATCCTCAAATATCCACTTACCAAAATAATTGACAGCAAATCCTTGAAACACACAGGCTGTGTGGCCAATAAAGAAAGAGCCTTGGTAGTTTGTGATGGTGACAACCAAGGAGCCGCACAGGCCTATCATGAGATCAGACACAGCGAGGCTGAGGATGAAGGTGTTCATTGGCTGGAGGAGAGACGGATTCTTCAGCATCACGGTTATGACGAGCCCATTGTTAAAGACGGACAATACTGTGTTGATGAACATGAGGAAAGACAGAATACTGTAGCCCACCCGAGGGAAGATGGTGGGCGCCGCGGTCACCACCTCGGCGTGGATGGATGGAGGATGAGGGCCGGAGCTCCACAGTGTGCTATTGCTGTCCATGGTGCCTAAATGAAGTCCGGGTGGAACAAGTGTGAGGCCAGAGACTGAACCCACGGACACCATGCTCAGCTCAGGACACAGCGTCATTGATCTTATCATTTCTGATCCCTGTCAAACCACTCAGCTTTTCTCATTTCCAAGATCTCAGATTGTGCACCTGATAGAGACAGCCACAAATGCAATAACAGAAATTGGTCTGTAACACGATTTGCAGATTTTAATCCCAACAAACCCAATGCTTTAATGGTAATTGGAAAGTTGAAGTTATTAACAAGGAATCAATTAGTAATCAAAATGATTTTCAAATTACAAAATATATCTTCCTTTTCTTGATTTTATAGCTAATAGCAAGTAAAATACATAGTACACAATTAGGCTACACATTCAATAAACATGGACCTGCAAATTAAATTTAATCACGGTACAATTATCACAATCACAAGTTGCTTTACATTAATGAAATAAGCACTGGGTTAGGATAAGTAAGTCATTTCCATTTTAATAAATAGTGAATCAAAAGTACACTTCATCAAGACATATTTAAAACTACTTGGTTTTGGCCACTGGTGTTTAAGAATTCCTTTTTTTTTCAAATTCATTAAAATCTCTACGATGAAGTACACCCATCTCCAGCCTGCATCCCAGCATGTGCGAGAGCATTTCACACATTTTCTGCAAAAAGTGACAAACCCAGGAAACTCGACGCTGCCTTCACAGATCAAACAGCAACACCAATGCTAAATATAGCAAGAATGCTCTATTTTTTCCTGACAAATGTTAGCATTTTTTTCCCATCTGCTAACAATGAGACATACAGGCTGTGGAGTGTTAAAAATAGTAAGGAAAAAAAAAATCTCTGAAAAGCTATGTGCAATGTCGAACACAATAAGCAGTTTGAAATGAAATGTACCAAAATGTCTGCTGGCAAAATTTGAAAAGCTTGATTACCATAAATAATATTAATATTACAAACATATACACATTAAAGCTATGTGAACGAGAGATTAAGGCAACATAGTTTGTAATGCAAATGTCACATCCAAGTATTTCAACAAAAGTCTGTGTCCAGTTTTACAAATGCAAAGGATAAAAAAGGCAATGATAATCTTTAAAGAGGGTGTACAAATTCTATAGAGATTCACCATGACTGACCTGATGTGTGACTGCCCCTTATTGAATGAACTGCGTAAATGCATCATCTTTGTATAATCTCGCAATACAAACCTCTCTTTTTCATACACAGAGACAGACACATGCAAACCCAAAACAATCAGTAACTTCAGTGTTACAAATTCCACATAAAAATCTAAAATACAAAGTATGCATGTTTTAAATTAGATTGTCAGTATGTTTTGTTCTGTCATGTGTCATTTGGCTTAAAAAGCACTATATACACAGAATTGTTTGAATGTGTATTCATTAGTAACTACTTTAAAGCTTAATAAACATCAACAGTTTACATGAACGTTGGTAATTATACATAACTAAAATGCTATATCTCAAAACTTGGAAAAAAAACAGGTTTAAGTCACCAATGGAGATCATTCAATCCTTGGCTTTTTTGCTTTTTTTTTTTTTTTTTTTTAGACAATGTCTTCCCCTTTTTCTAATCAGACTTTTCTTTGGACTTGTGGAGCTGCGAGGAGACACTCAGGCCAGCTGGGCTGTGTTCAGGCCCGAAGGGGGACTCGTGCTGCAGGGGAGTGCGGCGGGGAAAGAAGGTATGCTGGAAGTCGTAGTTGAGCAGGCAGCTGATGGATGCCATGTAGATGTCGGCAAAGCGTGAAAGTCGGCGTGAGAAGTAAGTGGGGTTGTGGTACGTTCGGAAAAGACTCCCAAACTGAGCGTTGAAGATGTCCTTCGTCTGCGGCCTGCCATTAAAACACATTCATACCATAAGCATATGGTTAAGTTAGTAAATTATCAGAATTGCTCATGCATGCCACTACCTCATGGCGTCTCTCTCTTTGATCCACTCCTCAACAACAGCTTGAGATGCTGGATCCCTGTGTACCTGTTTGGGAGCAGTGCACAGAGGTTAAGAAAAAAAAAATCGAGGTTAAAGGGAAAAAGAAGAAAGAAGAGAAGCTGCATGGAAGTGTGACACAAAAGGTTTTGTTAAGTTTCTTGACCTGCATCTGCTCGATAAGTCCAGTCAGCGCCTGTAACCAGGTCATCATGTGCACATACTGTTCCGTATTCATAATCTTGATCTCTTTCCTCAGCTCAGGGATGATGGCACCTGTTCTCCAGCCATGTTTCAGCGTTAGATCCTACAGGACAAAGGACCAGAAGACCAGTCTTGAACCCAAAATACCGTATCTGGCATGACTTAGGAAATTACTTGTTTGGCTGGAGGTCTGAGTCATGCGTCTATATCTAAGAAATAATTAAGCCGTAAAAAAATACAGCTCTGGAGATTCAGGCTTAGGGTACATACATGAATACAGTCACACAATCATTATGGCATACTCAGATGCATAACACAGAACTAACAGCCCAACGTACAGTCAATGTAGTTGCACATGAGATAAAAGAAAAAAGACTTCAAGCCTTAATCCCTCCGGTGTCAATTATGTGCCCAAAGCCGTGATGTAGAGGAGCCTGTTAGGTGGCCAGTAGAGACAGCACCAATTAAGACTGAAGTGTATCTGTTCCATCAGACAAACAAGAGATTATAATAAACAAGCTGAAATGGATATGAGTAGTGAGGAAAACCTTTCTGATTCTGTATATTTGGATTCTTTTATCAAACTGTGAAAAGGCAAAGATGAAATATTGCTCCATCCCTCCCTCTGCATCCACTTACATTAATGATCTCATCCTACAGCCAGTGCGGCTGACTGATATCTGCGGTTAGAAAAAGCGACACATGCGATATTCCATCTCTCTAAATAAGTGAGATGAGGGGCAGCTGTTTTCGAGTTGCTAGGTATCAGGCATAAAGAGGTAAGCCAGGTGCAATGATACTCACTACTGTAGATTTGTTAGGTGTGACACTGACACTTATTAAAAATGTCTATCAGCTGATGCAGAGCTGCAGTTACTGTGCATGACAGATTACATTCTCAACCCAGTTACAATTACTGATCAATATTCTGTTGGCAGCATGCACTCAGTACCGCACTATATGCATCTTGTAACAGAAGATTTAGACTGTTGGATTTTAAATAACATCTTAAATGGAGCATGGTCAAAGCAGGGCGCCCCTCTCTGTTCATGATAGCATAATCTTTCATAGTGTATTTTGTGTAGTTATAATTAGCCCTTTGTTGTACATATGTCTGGATGCTGCTTACTGCCAAGTCGCTGTAGATGTGATCACCAAAGTAGAGCACTTTGGATCCTCTCCAGCCAGTGAGTCTCAGGAACTCATAAAGGTTTCCCTACAGCAATCAGACACACAAAATCAACCTTGTGTTTTATCACAGTGTATGCTGGAGTCATTTTTCCGAAATATTCAATTGGCATCACAAGGTCATTTCCTGGCACAACACCTGTTTGTAGATCTGCCCTTTTTCCAACCTGTGAATCCGGTCCCACAACAATGCACCTTTGTCCGTCACTCGCCTGAAAGGTCTAGGAAAGAATGAACAGGGACAAATCTTACCCACTCATGATATTAACAGTTCCAAAACACAGATACACCAATGCAAATAGAATTAGAGGTCTACTGTTGGCCTTGTGGTCCAGTGAGACCCCTAGTGGGATATAAGAGATATAACATGGACACAGTACAAGCTATGGACACAAAAGCACTTACTTTCGCCTGTCATTGAAGAAACTAGGTTTGTCGGCCTGAACAATAACAACATCAAACAGGTCCCTCCAGTCGTTCCCGACTATGTAGCTCATTCCTCGGTCCCTAAGGAGGCCAAACATTCGAGATATTACCTTGTCAACAACCTCGTGAAGCCCATTGTGAGGGTACAATGACAAACACTTGAGCTGACAGTACAGCACAGTGATAGTGATGCAAATACAAGCAATAAAATCTGTTCCTATGTGAAACAGAAGCCATATTATTTTGCTATTGCATGTTTTGCTAATTGTAACAAACTATTAAAATCAAGGAATGAAATCGTATTTCTTTTGTTACTAGGGAGCCTTTTAAGGTTGGACAGACATAGCTGGTCATTTTGTGTAATCAACCCTTACTTCAAAAGAGGCTCGCAGTCAACGACTCACAATGAATTTCAAATACTTTTATGCCCCTCCATAAAAACTAGGGCAGTATGCAGTGGCACTAGTTAAGTTTTCGTACCCCAATACACAGCATTTTTAATTAACCATGCAAATGATCACTTGCACTCTGTTTGCTCACACGTACACAAAGTCAAAGGGGCTATTGGTAATGAGGAACATCTTTTTTCCATGCTCTGACAGCTTCTTCAGCACAGCGTAACTTTGCTCACCATAGCAAATATACTTCTCTAGAAAACAAGAAAACAGAGAGAGGCAGAGAAAAAGGAAGAAGGAAGGGGTGGAATGGGTTGTATAGATATTATTTGTGCAAAAACAAACGCTGTTTTTTCTCTCACAGCTTCATCATTTCCAAATCAATTTGCTATGTCTTGGCAACAACTCAGATGAGACCAAATAATTTCTTTTACATTAGTGCAAACAAAGTATTATAAATCAAACGGCATTACCAATATCTGCCTCCACAGCTCGGTACATAATGCCCTTGACGTGAACATCCCTAATGGCTTCCTGTGAGGAGGAAAAAGGAAAGAGCCCTCAGCCAGAAAAGTCTTGACTTCAGTGACAAAATTTTAACATTCAGGTCTCGCAGAAATGCATTACTCTGTCTATAAACGGCTGGCTTGGGAGCACAGAGAAAGTGCATCTCTGAATACGAATTAAACATGAAGAAAACACACCCTGGAGTTAAGTTACTTCGGCAACACAGAGAAAAACTTCCCCACATATTCAACAGTTTATCTTGTGCTTTTGAATCAGTGAATGAGTGAATAAAGAAGGACAAGTAAGGGCAAACTTAAAGGAAGTTTTTCAATACAAAGACTGTTTGATGCTCACAAACGTCAAAGGAAAATAAAGTTTAAAAAAATGAAAGGCTTAATAATGAATAATAAATCAAGCTTGGAAAGAAAAAAAAGGAGGCTGTCCTTGAAAAGATTGTGGAACAGTGTGTGTGTGTGGGCCTGGGCCCCTAATGACAGCGATCTGTCAAAAATGCTGCAATGTCAGACAGAATAGACAGGACCAGCATGATAGCTGCCCTCAAAGGGAGAACGCAGTGCTGATTTCTCACCCCTCTCCCTCTGAAGTAGCAGAGCCACCTGTGAACAGACACAGATGCCTGTAGGCGGGCTCGCTCGTCTAAAATTAGAAGACGGTTTTCAGGGCTAAAATTAAGACGGCACTGAATGGCTGGAGTATCATGGCACACTGCAAACACGAAAGTTCATTAACATTCATGTACATGTGGCTGAATGTTATGTATTTAGACACACTGCCCTTTGGCAGAGTGATGCTGAGTCATCGGATCTCAAGTTCCCAAAAAAAGTGATGACTGAAGGTAGATTGACAAACAAGATAGTTCACCTTTACGTCTTTGTAGAGATGGACCGGCTCATAGTCGATATTGTGCCTCATGAAGAAGTCATTGACACAGGACAGGAGAGTCATCTCAGGCAGGGAGAATATGTCCATGAACTGTTTCATGGTGTGGCCATGGGTACTCTGCAGGACATTAATAAACACAAGTCGTATTCTGCTGCTTTACATCCGTGTACCTGTGTTAATGCAGACAGGTGCCAAAGTGCTCATTACCTTGCCATAGAAGTCGCTCATGATCTCTAGAGGTACATGACAGCCTTCATACATGGCAATTACTTCCTCATCAGGAACTGGATGAAGACCCCTTTAGGAGGAGAAACATGAAATATTTCAAACCCTTAGACAGCAACAGAATTACTTGCGCTTTATTGGTAGCATGTGCAACCTCCTACAAGGAATGTCAAACCATAAAGACATAAGAAATGGAAGAACTGTAGCCTAAAATGTAAAATGGTTGCATTACCAATATATTTTCAACTGTCTACGTCTGTTGCCTGCTTGATGTGAAAAACAATTTTATACTCATACAATGCTGTATATTTTTAAACTTTACCCACAACCCTGGTGTAATACATTGCACAGGTACCTGTATACAGTTCCCAACTGGATGTAGTGAAAAGCATCTATCTTCATCAGCAGCGCCTGTTGCAAATTATTGATTTTTTTTTTCATTAGAATGATCCACACACTGAGCTTAAAGTATAATACATGCAAAATGTTTTTAAAGCTAATGTGAGCCTCTAACCTTCTGAACATCATAATGAAGTCCTCTTACAGCAAAATTTGGAATATACTCATATTTTCGCAGGCCCTCTGGATACTAATGGACAAATAAAAAGAAAGAAAAGAAGTTGATATGAACTTTGCAATGAAAAAAATAACAGATAAAAGAAGACATATGGTTATATACCAACCCTCTGAATCTATCTGGAAGAAAATGTGTTTTGAAGTGACCGGTTTAAAAGAGTGACACGCTGAACACACCCTGTGTTTACTGATGAGGATGTCCCGAGCAATGTTAAAAATGAGAGTGTGGAGGTGGCTGGAGTAGAAGGCAAGGGTGTAGTCATAGTCGAAGCCGTAGATCTCTATGTTTCGCAGGCTCATTTCGTTGTTGGCAAAGATGGTGTCGGGGTCCACTGAGTTTGTGGCTAAGACTGGGATCAAATCTGAGAAGAGGGAAACACTGGCGATTATTTTGCAGTTTGCTTCCATTTGGGATTTCATGTTGCTATGACAGAAAGTCATGCTTTAGGTATGAAATACATCTGCTAATCATGTTTTCTGATGGCGGTGGATATGTTGCTTTTGATTTGCTGTTTGGAGCAATGTTTGAATGGGGCCACTTTACAATGACATGGAGTACCTGCATGCCAGATTTCTGTTCAACTACTGTGGCTTATTAATCAGTACCACCACTTTCTAAAGAATATTAGGTACTCATAATTTAATTGGTTTTAAATATTTTGGCAAAACAGGCCTCTTTTCTCAAGAGGAGATAAAAATTTGGAACTGTGCGGGGTCCAAAATGAGATCTGGTTGTCAGTTTAAATTTCTGTTGGCACCTCCAAAATCCTTTGTCCATAAACATCTGTACAGACCCAAGCAAACATTTGAGGTAGGTACATTTTTTTGTCCACATGAACTGCTATTAAATTAAAATAGGATATCAGTAATTGGTCATTTCTAACTAGTGTTACTAGTGTTATTACATTATATTTCACAAAGTTCCATGTTTCAGTGTTCACCTTAAATGTAAAAAAAAATATATACAGTTAATATTTGTCTGAAACTGAGTTCTTTGAAAATAGTAGGTATGGCTTTGAAGTTGTGTTCAGGTTTGGACAAAATAACAGAAATACCTTAAGATATATTGAAAGGCACTACAACGACAACGCCTGCAAAAGCATCCACAGATTAAAGTCAACTGAGAAAAAAATCAACAAAGTTTGCATGGTAGAAGCTTCTTAGACGTTTGCATTAATTGCATAGCTGCTGCTCTGAATAGTATTATATTTCAAAGGCCTTAGTGTTGTTTTGTCAAGTCACGTTTATGCATGAAATAAAGTTAAATAGTCTATTAGCCACAGCGTGTTTGCAGGCTGGGTTTACTGTCTGAAAGGTTTCTAATGTAAAGCTGTGGAAACAGTTGGTGTTTCATTTGTCATGAGATGGTTATAAGGCAACGACAGTTGTGTATTTAGCGCAGTGCAGTATTTGTAACGAACGTTGTTGACTCCATACCTTCCGTCTGCTTTTTGGTCTCATTGTACACAGACCGCAGCCTCTCCGTCATGTCCCGACCGTCCGAGGAGCCGCTGCAAACAGACGCTGCGTAGTTTTCGCTCCGGGGCTGGCGCGACAGTAGCCGCCCGACTCCGCGGTGCACGGCGCCGAAATCCCGCTTCCATGCGTAACGCCCGGACGGCCGGTGGCGCAGACCCCGCAAAACGTGACGGAGAGCGCTCGCCGTCTGCAGACAGTCCATGCGTTTCAGGAGAGACGACAGGGGAGGCGACAGCGGCGCCATGGCTCTGCTCGGCCGGGGACCGAGGCGCGGGGTGGTGGGGGGGGGGGGACTGCCGGGGCGGACACACGCGGTCGGCGCTCGGTCCTCGTCCGTAAATACCGAGAAGTGTCGCCGGGTGGTTGCGTGGTGCGTCGCTTCCGCGTTTGGCGACGGTTCCAGCCAACCGGCGAATCGGAGGCCGGTGCGTCCCGGGGCCGGTCGCCTCCCACTGCCCTTTAAACAGCAGTAAGAAGAGACCCACTTTAAAAATACATAATCCGGGAAACGCTCCGATGTTATACGGAGCGGCGTGTGCAGGCAGGCGGTTGAACCGGATTAACACCGCACATGTTAGTTTTAGTGTTTCCCCCGGAAAGCGACTAGCGTTCTGCTGCTGGAACGGCTAGTTTGGTTAATTTGTGTATGTACTTCAGGTCTATTAGTACTATTTTATGACATATTAATAACCGAACCAATCAGTTATCATAGGAAAGACTTTCCTGCTTATTGATAATGAAGATACATGTTGGTTGCAGCCCTACAGTTCTCTTATGGAGGAAATACCCCCCCCACACACACACACACACACACTGTGTGTTACTAACTTGACAAACAGTAACAACAAATGAGTTCAATATAAACTTAAACAATGAGGATATAACTACATTTTGACCCAAAACCCACTACAGGACAGGGTCATTGTTGATATTTTTACTTAACTGATACCAATGTCTAATTTGTGATCAATCAAATTATGTTGACCCAAAGAATATGAAGTAATCCTGGGGCTTTTTGGGGCCCTCGGTGGTCTGGGGTCACTGAGCAGTTGCTCAATTTTCTCTTTGTTGGTAATACTCCCTTAGCCAGCAGGGGTTTCTCTTTCAATAGCATTGTGGGCCTGGATATGTGAAGGAAAAAAAAGATTCTCTTGGACATAGTTGCACCTATGCAAGTAAAAATGAGATAAAATATGAGGAATGACAAAATGTATCATCACAACTTGAATTTATTACCACTGAGTACCTCATTATCTCGACCGCGTATCTCACTTTTGTCAATAAGTCAGAAATTAAGACACACAAATACACTGGCACACACCACCCCGTCGCTCCCATAACTTCAGCTATACATGCCATTTGACACCTGTGGCCTGATTCCACATAGTCATGTAAACACACTTCAGGAGGGTCAAGCCTACACCACAATCATGTGTACATTCAGTTTGCATTATTCATCCATCCAGTGTTGATTCCAGGCTCAGGCGGATCAGATATTTCCATCCATTTGCATTTTTACCTGACTAAAAGGAACAGGTCTCCCCCCTTTATGGAAAAAGATCAGAGGGGTACATGTCACATGCTCCTTCTGTGTGCACAGGATACACGACTACAGTGAATCCACGCTTTCTTTTTTGAAAAGACAATGCAAAAAAAAAAAAAAAAGGCCAAATATGATAGAGATAGTACAAAGACACGTAAATACAGTTTATGACAATAGAGACGTAACGTTTCTGCGTCTGCTGCATCCCGGAGCTCCGGCGTTTCATCAGGCTGCGACATTGCCAAAGAAAATCAAAGTTTAACTTAACAGATAGCAGGGACCTTTTTCCTTTTTTCTTATGAGGGGTATATATATATATATATATATATATTCGGAAGTTAAGTGCTGATCATTCATTCCTGGCCAATGGTGTCCAGCCACGATTTTCGGGCCTGGGCGTATGTAGAGGAGCGTGATTGGGCGCCGTGCGCCCTGGGCCCCGCTCCGATTGCTCGGAGCTTGTGCGTGGTGCGCCGCCATTGGCCGAGCGTCACGGGGCCGAGGCGACCGGGCTCTTTTTGGTGGGAGAGGCCGGTTGTCAGTCTCCGTCGTAAAGGCAGAGCTGTGTGCGCCGATCCCCCGGCTTTTTGTCTCACCGGCCCCCGAAGACTCGCGTCGTCCTTCGCCTCGCAATGAAAAGGGTTTGGCTCACCGGGCTTCTTTTCGCGCTCTTAGCCTTTGGTGAGTAGCGGGAGGTTTGCTAACTGGTCTCGCTTCTTTTCTTTCTTTCTTTCTCTCTCTCTCTCTCTCTCAAGATTACCCAACGTTGTAGCTAGCGGGGTTAGCAAGTAAGCTAACGTTAACTCGCTTTTGTGCCCCCTTCCTCTGCCCATTCATGACCCGCGGACTTCATAGATTGGAAATTTCCGAGTTTAATTTTGTCCGTTTGTTAACGCTCGGTATGTTTGGCTCCGACATATTATTTCCCAGAGCAAAGCCTGTGCCCGTTATTCAATATTATCTTTCCAGAAGTTTCTAATAGAAACAGCATTTATTATATGTTAAATCTGCTTGACGCGTCTTTACATCCCTGTGAAAACTGTTGCTGATACATAGATACACATTAATCTTCTAGCCTATAAAAGCCATCTTCCCTAAGGTTACACTCTTATTTATCTGGTGTTTCTCATCAAGTCTTGCAGAGGGTCATTCTTACTGAGAAAATCTTTAGCATTTGATATTTCTCCACATATACCTGCGGCTATTGGTAAGCAAGACTTTTCAAATCTAATCTTAACTTTTTGTTCCTTTGGCAGCTGCTGTAAAGGCAGAAGATGAGCTCGACGTCGATGGGACGGTGGAGGAGGACCTGGGTAAAAGCAGGGATGGCTCCAGAACAGATGATGAGGTAGTGCAGAGGTAGGTGCCACTTTGAATATCTTTTCAGATTTTACTTGTTGAGCGAACTGTAGGTTTCACTATCTCAGAAGGTCGCATTAAGTTAACAGCCCAAGGTCGGCGTGACCAAGCTTGTGCACACAAATGCTCGGCGCAACCTTGGATTAGTTGGCGGTGGCAAAGCTTCACAGGATTCAATTGACATCCCTCCATTAATGCTAAGAAATCTTGTGTGTCTTGCCTGTAACTTGAATATCGATCCCCAGAGGGGAGAAAAGGTATACGTGTTAATTTGACGGCTGTTATTTCTTGATCTGGACTTCTCCTGATCTCACCTGTGTGTGTGTGCATCTGTCTGTCCTCAGGGAGGAGGAGGCTATCCAGCTGGATGGGTTGAATGCAGCTCAGATCAAGGAACTAAGAGAAAAGTCAGAAAAACACGCCTTTCAGGCTGAAGTCAACCGAATGATGAAGCTGATTATCAACTCTCTCTACAAGAACAAGGAGGTGAACAGAAATAAATAGTATTTTGAAGTACAATCAGCTTTATTATAAGACGACTTCTTTGCTTGTATGGCTTACAGACCTCATTTGGGAAGGCCAAACTAATGCTTAAATAAATTTTTGTTTATTTTGTCACAGATCTTCCTTAGGGAGCTGATTTCCAATGCCTCAGATGCTCTGGATAAGATTCGCTTGTTGTCTCTAACCAACGATGACGCAATGGCCTCCAACGAAGAGCTGACCATAAAAATAAAAGTACGCATAAGTTTTGCAGAATGTTTACATTTACTGTATGTTCCACTATATATTGATAATGTTAATAGTTCTTGTTCTTTTGTTAACTTAACTGTTCTAAACTGATCCCAATGGTTCCCACCCTCAGTCTGATAAGGAGAAGAACATGCTTCACATCACTGATACTGGTATTGGAATGACCAAAGAGGAGTTGGTGAAGAACTTGGGCACCATCGCCAAGTCTGGCACCAGCGAGTTCCTTAACAAGATGACAGAGATGCAGTCTGAGGGGCAGTCTACCTCAGAGCTGATTGGCCAGTTCGGTGTTGGTTTCTACTCTGCTTTCCTTGTCGCTGACAAAGTCATTGTAACATCAAAGCACAACAATGACACCCAGCACATCTGGGAGTCTGACTCTAATCAGTTCTCTGTCATTGAGGACCCACGCGGTGACACCCTGGGCAGAGGAACCACCATCACGTGGGTTTACATTTTGCTTTTCTATTGCTAAATGTCACTTACACCAGTTTTAGTTTCTTTTTTTTTTTACCATGAACAACTCCTGTTAGTCTTATAGCTAGTTACACTCCCACCCTTGTATCCCCAAAACTAGTGTCCATGTGTAACAATCTATCAGCAATTGAGAGTGAGTGTTAAACTAACACCCAATCAACTAGACCTTGAATGCTGGTCTACTGTTAATACTCTAGTCTCGCATGAAATGGTACTGATTTTTGAATTATTCCCCCCACCTTATTCTAACCTCAGACTGGTCCTGAAAGAGGAGGCCTCAGACTATCTGGAGCTGGAGACCATCAAGAACCTCGTCAGGAAGTACTCTCAGTTCATCAATTTCCCCATCTACGTTTGGGCCAGCAAGGTGAATATTAAGATACTTTCCTCCGCACTTTGACTCATACTATATCCCAGTATACATCTATTATGAAACTGGCAAATATAGAAAAGAACAAATGTCAGTTACATAATTTCTTCCTCTCAACAATACAGACTGAGACAGTTGAGGAGCCCATCGAGGAAGATGCTGAGGCAGCAGAGGAACCCGAGAAAGAGACTGCTGAAGATGAGGCAGATGTGGAAGAAGAGGAGGAGGACAAAGAAAAGCCAAAGACAAAGAAGGTATGAAGTTCAATTATGAGTGGGTGATGTGAAAAAAAGTAATATTTTGCTGACTATCTGATGTATATCTTGATATTTAATCTGTTGTGTAATTTTCATTTATTTTGCATTGCATGGTAAAACATTTAACTTGGACAGTAGACTTAGTTGAGTCAAAACTTAAAGAATTGGATGCAAAGCATGATATCCCATATCCCCTGAGAATTTATCATAATTATATGTAGAGGCGATGGAAAACATTTTTGATCGTACCCCCTGGCCCGAAGTTGCTTCCATACCTAAAATAAGAGGGGGCATTTTGTATTGTTCTAAAATGCATGTTTTTGTGCCAGTATTTGAAAATGTTTGTGTATGTAGGTTGAGAAGACTGTGTGGGACTGGGAACTGATGAACGATATCAAGCCCATCTGGCAGAGGCCTGCTAAGGAGGTTGAAGAGGATGAATACAAGGCTTTCTACAAGACCTTCTCTAAGGTAAGTACTTGAACAGTAATGCTTTTTTCAAATAGTGTAGAGTGTGTGTGTGTGTGTGTGTGTGTTCCTTTTTGGCTCAGCAAGTTGAATTTTAGTAATTCAAACTATGTTATGATCTCCAACAGGATAGCGATGACCCTCTGGCCCACATCCACTTCACAGCAGAGGGTGAGGTTACCTTCAAGTCCATCCTTTTTGTGCCAACTTCAGCTCCCCGTGGCCTGTTCGATGAGTATGGTTCCAAGAAGAACGACTACATCAAGGTATGTCGCTTGACCGATGTTTTCATTTTAGGGAATTGAATGTGCTTATAGAATTGATATTCAGGAATTTTCATAAGCTCTGTTTCTAAATAAATGCCTCTTTATGTCACAGCTGTTTGTCAGGAGGGTTTTCATCACAGACGACTTCAATGACATGATGCCCAAGTACCTGAACTTCATCAAGGGAGTGGTGAGTGATTTCTAACTCTAGTTATTATAGAGCCATGAGGTATTATGTACTATTCAGGCTTTAATGGCACTAGCATTGTGATTAATGTAAATTTGTTTTGCCAGGTTGACTCTGATGACCTCCCCCTGAATGTTTCCAGAGAGACTCTGCAGCAGCACAAACTGCTCAAGGTGAGCTTCATATCTAACATGAATACACCATCGCAATACCATTGATTTTTCTTTTTCTCTGTAAATGTCACTTTTAAGCTTTTGTAGTTTACCGTTTAGTCTATAATATGTCTGGTTTCTACTGATCTACGAGGCATTTTCGAATTCCTTTTAGATGGATACATAGATATTATAAGCAAGCCTTAAAGCAACCATAGTTATATGGCAAATTTCAGCTAAGTCAGAAAATGCTTTACAGGTAAAAAAAAGAGAGAACAGAGTAAAAGTACTAAAATCAAAGACGTTTAGGAAAGATGATAAAACTTATAAGCGGAAAATGGCAGAGAAACCATTGCTTATGTTGTCCCTGTTCAGGTTATCCGTAAGAAGCTGGTGCGTAAGACTTTGGACATGATCAAGAAGATCGCAGAGGAACAGTACAACGATAAATTCTGGAAGGAGTTTGGAACCAACATTAAGCTGGGTGTCATTGAGGATCACTCCAACAGGACCCGTCTGGCCAAACTCCTGCGCTTCCAGACCTCCAACAGTGAAAAAGAACTGGCTAGCCTGGAGCAGTATGTGGAGCGCATGAAGGAGAAGCAGGAAAAGATCTACTTCATGGCTGGTACCAGCAGGAAGGAGGTGAGTGGATGGTTGAAGTGATTTTAAAAACAATTTAAAACCTATCAGTTTGTTACATAGAAGATGTGATTAAATTACATGTTTTTATAACTCCTACATTTAAGCCAAAGAGGGAATCATAGTGCTAATAATCTGTATTATTTTGGCTCTGCAGGCTGAGTCTTCTCCCTTCGTTGAGAGGTTGCTGAAGAAGGGCTATGAGGTGATCTACCTGACAGAGCCTGTGGATGAGTACTGCATCCAGGCACTGCCTGAATTTGAGGGAAAACGTTTCCAGAACGTGGCAAAGGAGGGCGTCAAATTTGACGAGAGTGACAAGGCCAAGGAGAAGAGGGAGGCCCTGGAGAAGGATTATGAACCTCTCACCACTTGGCTGAAGGACAATGCCCTGAAGGACAAGGTAGAGAGCCATTTATTTTAACGACATTAATAGAAAGTACCATGCACAATGTGATAAAGTTTGGCTGCAGCTGCCTGGGTATGTCTGTTCCACCAGTCTCACTATTTCATGTGATGCTGTCTTTCCCACAGATTGAGAAGGCCGTCCTCTCTCAGAGGCTAACCAACTCACCCTGTGCTTTGGTTGCCAGTCAGTACGGCTGGTCAGGAAATATGGAGAGGATCATGAAGGCACAGGCTTACCAGACAGGAAAAGACATTTCAACAAAGTGAGTAATGATGGTTCTGTTCCTTCCACTAATGGTTATGCTTTTTGTCACAGTCATAAAATGCAAATGTAGAACATGTCATGACCTGACTGACTATAGAGCTTATATGGCAATTCCTCTCCCTTTTTCTTAGTTATTATGCCAGCCAGAAGAAGACATTAGAACTCAACCCTAAACATCCTCTCATCAAGCAGATGCTTAACAGGATCAATGTAAGTCTGACCACTGTCACCTCACTATTTTTGTAGAAGTTAATGGTGCTATATTATTATTATTATTATTATTATTATTATTATTATTATTATTATTATTATTATTATTATTATTATTATTATTATTATCATTATTATTATCATCATCAATTAATTCATTGCTTTTGTGGGTGGAAAAAAAAAGTTAGTTATAAATGTTGTCATTTACATCAAACAATACAGTTGACAAATTCAAAACACACTGCACATCTAATACAGCTAAACATGGGAACACAGTAGCTGTGTTAGTGATTATCACTTAATATGATGATCTAACCTATTAATATGCATAAATGGTTCATTTTATGGTCGAAAATAGTGCAATTGGTGCAGAGAGTTGAACAACCCCTTTTCCTTGTGTCCTTCAGAG
Organism: Istiophorus platypterus; assembly: GCA_016859345.1. Lineage (NCBI taxonomy): Eukaryota > Metazoa > Chordata > Actinopteri > Istiophoriformes > Istiophoridae > Istiophorus > Istiophorus platypterus. Next base: position 19,504,931 of record CM029121.1, on the reverse strand, counting down.
TGACCCTGAGGACCAGACTGCATCAGATCTGGCCGTGGTTCTGTTTGAGACGGCCACGCTACGCTCAGGCTACCAGCTGGCTGACACAAAGGCTTATGGAGACCGGATAGAGCGCATGCTTCGACTCAGCATGAACGTACCCCTGGACGAACAGGCAAGTCAATGCCAGCTGCCGCATACTGTATAGATGTGTGCATGGATTTTTTGCATAGCGAATTTTTCCAATTTCAATGTGCATGTGTCAAGTCATATCTCCCCTTTCACAGCCAGTGAACACATTCTTATCCGACTTGATTAAACAGTGTTCATTTTTTTTCATAAGAAATTGTTCCACATCCCCTCTGTGTAGTATATTCTGCCTTTTTGTAAACAGTTTAAACATCCCTACTGCCTTCATTTTGCACAGTTGGGTGATTTTAGGTGTATTAGCTCAGTGATGTTTATGTTAATTGGTTTGTGACTGTTATACAGATCGAAGAAGAACCAGAGGAGGAGCCAGAAGAGCCAGCAGAGGAGGATGCTGAAGACAAAGATGAAACTGTAGATGAGGAAGATGATGAAGAAACGGTGAGAACCCTTATCTAGTTGTAGCGTCTTAAGGACGGAAAGAAATCAGATTCTGGTGTATTTACAGCTTATTGTTTTTTCATAACTTTGATTTTGTTCCCTTGCAGACAAATGCGGACAAAGATGAACTGTAACGCACTGAATCGAAGAACATATGACAATGGAGCTGGAAAGGAGTTTTGAGTCTTGGTCCAGCGCCACTGTTGATGTTATCCTGGTGGGGTGGGGTCCCTGGGTTGGGTTTTTTTTTAAGGCAAGCGTCGTTTGTTTTTGTTTTTGTTTGTTTGTTTTTTTTTTTATCACATTCCTCATGACTGTAAATTTGTTAATATTTAACGGACTTGTTTATGGAAAGATGCGATCCTGTCTCTTGATCGAATAAATGTTTCCTGGAAAAAGGACTTGGAGTGTTTGGTTTTGTGAAACACATTAATATTGAAAATGTTACATGTTCTGAAAGACAGTTGACTTTTTATTTATAGGTGTATAGATAAAAAAACTTTTTTTCAAAGTAAAGGTGCAGAGGATTAACATTGTAAAAATGGTGTCATTCAGAATTCTGAGTTTCTAAAAAGCATCATAAGGTAACCAAAAATCTAGAGGCCCAGTCACTGAGTTCAGATTTCAAAAAAAATATGCAAAATTAATATGCCATGGTTAACAGACCAAATACTTGAGAAGCTTAAACAGGAAGTAACTGGTTTGTGCTTCTTTCTGTTACACCAACTGAGCTTTCAATTTGTAAAATCATATCTGAAATAAATTTCCTGCACATCCTAAACATATATTTCACACTTATTATCCTATATAAAAACCTTGAAATCACTGTGCCTCTATCAACATCTAAGTCTTTGACGCTTCCTCAAACCACAAGAATTACTCAGTTGTCAAAATCATCACTGCTAAGTCAGGGCAGAGAAGTCTCCACCTCTTCAGTGCCCTGTGCCATGCGCCTTGTATGACCCTAACAACACATTCATGTGGTTCACTGTTACCCATTGTTCCATGCTACTAGTGGCTGTCTCAGCTTACCAGCTATACCACTGCTGTACCTACATGTCCACTTGCTACTTAACTAGATGAGAGGAGGAATAAGCAGAACTTTAAATGTGTAAACTGTTTATGGCTGGAAGGCAACAGCAGAGCCAGCCCTATAAATTCTTAATACCTGAGACTGACTGCTGCTGTAACACCATTGGTCGGCTGGCCCTGTGTTGGGGTTTCCTCATTGGTTGTTGCTCTTTGAAAATGGATTGGCACAGGCTGTTTCTATTACAACACCGAGGGGGCGTTTACAGGCAGTGATGTCAACTTTTGGGGCTACATTTACAGACTTTTCACATTTTTGGGCTTTTCTTCTCAAAAACACCCAGCTACAAATCTAGCGACTTTCTGGACAAACATTAGCCTTTTTTCTGTAGAAGAGAGTTGGTAGTAGTGCCCCGCCAGATCGGGCATTCCCTCCGCAGGTACACCTCTCTTTGTGTCTCGTTCAATGGACCACAGGGCAGCTTACATAGAGGTGAATGAGCTTCTTACTTTCACTCTGATCATTTTACAAGTAAATGTGTCCGAAATCATATCACAGATGTTGTCTTCAATTTATGTGTGTGGTGATTTTTGTCAGTAGACCTCCTGGTTAGAGAACCTGGATTTTCTCAGTGCAGAGCAGCAGCTTGGAAATGGCCTGGAAGTGACTGCTGGTTAATATGTAGTCTTAATGGGCTGTGGTTCAGTCACTAATTTATACTTGTTTTGTTGTCTGACAACAGAAAAAGTTAAAGGATAACAGCTTTATTGGGAATCCAGCTGTAATAAAAATACCATACATTTGATCACAGAGAGTAGAAGAGATGCAAACAGATTAAGGTTGGTCCAGCCATGTACTAGGTTTTTACCTAGTCTTGATTCATTTTTTCTCAGCTGTAAAATTAAATGCTTTCATACTGCAATGGTTTGATAATCCCTTTGGGATGAACTTTTAAAAACAGAGGATTCATTACAATGGTCATCATTCCATTTTCTTTTATCGTGAGTGTTTTCTTGCTGCTTCAATATTTCACAGCTCTGCAGATTCAGGGAAGAATACATACCCTGTTTGATAAAACTTTTTAAATCCGACGCACTTGTAATCACCTGCACAAGGCTTAGTGTCCTGCTTCCTTTCCAGCATCTCCAAAGAAGTACTGATAAGACCTGATATAGAGGAATGTATTCATTGACTTCTTTATTGCCTGAGCTTGTTTTCAGTTTACCGATGCATTTTATTTCATTTATTGGAGGTAAACAAATTCAATCCGGGGTTCAGCGGTGAGGCAGTTAATCCAGGTTAACTGTGTTAACTGGTTAACTGTCAGTCACTGTGTCGGTTGTGTATGAATACAACTCTACATCTTGACCCAGGTGGCGCGAGCAGAACTGGTGTCATCCCCAAGCTCTCACAATATAGCTCTCACCAGTATCTGGGCCCTAACAAATCCCCTACTGGCAATGCAGACACTCATCATAGATCAGATGTGAGGGAAAGGCTGAGGTCTCAGATAATCCAAAAATCTGTTTTTTATGGTAGAAACACCAAGCTCATTAATGTAGCGTTAGCTTTTGTGCTGCATCAACAGAAAGAAATTATGTTTACTTGCTGATTATTTTTCAATCAATACAGCATCAAAATAAGGCGAGGAAATTTTAATTAAATGAGGGAATTTGTTGTCACCAGATTCAGTGTAAACTGCATGGCTGACTTTTCTTATCAGCAATGTCTGTATGTGGTGTGTTAACAACTCTGAAACCTGATAAGAGCAAATTGTATGAGCTTATCTCTATATACACGGTACAGTGAGAGTTACTGTGGTGGAAACTTAAAAGGCTCACAAAGGTTTGGTTTGCAAAGCATATTTGCAATGAAATACAGAATGACCCAAATAAACAAAATGACTTATGTATATTATTTTACACATTTGGAAAACATGTCATATAACCTACACACATCTTGAAATATGCTCATAATTATGCTTTTAGTTTCAATCATTCTATGACAGCACAAAATTAGTAAAAAAAAAAAAAAAAAAAAAAAAGACTCCCAAAAAAGTGAAGTTTCATGTTAAATTTGTTGTAATGTAATCCCACATATACCATAGCAGGAGAATGTTAAGACTTGTTGGCACCTTCTGAGGAATGACGGTGTCTCACCTGCACTGGTCTAAGGCCTAATGCTTGTTTCATACCATGAGCTAATCTCAACTTCCTAATGTACTCAGAGCGTCTCTTATGGAAAATCTTACGCTTGTTCCAGCATGCTGTGAGTAGAATGCAGGGAATGGATCAGGGAGGTGTTTACATTTATTAATCATTCTGGTGTTTAGCCAGATCCTCCACTAATCAGAATCGATAAGGTTAAGACAAAATATCATAATGTAATGTAACAATGTATTACAGTACCATGCCATGTCCAGTAGGTGGCCCAGTCACCCACATTATGAAAACAGGAATGGCGCTATAAATTGAGGTGATAAGAGAGAAGGCACATATTGATGTGTAATGTTTGAAAATCTGAGTTTACAGACATGATTAAACATAGTAAAAATCTAGTAAACCGCATGTTTAGTTTTAACATCTGGTACAATATTACAGTTTTAAAGTTTCTGATTGTATTTAATGTTTTCAGAGTAGTTCATCCGTGTGTCTTCACATTGCCCCCAAAAACCAGCAATATTATCTCTGCACAAAGTGGGGAAAACAACTTTTTGTTTTCAGGTAGTACAGTAGTAAGAATTTATCATACTTATCATTTAGTTAGATCACAAATTTAGTCATATTATCTCAATTTGAGTTCACCTAAGTTCACTTTAGGACCATCATATTTTCCGTCAGTCAAAGTATTTATAGTGAGTGAACTGGTTTTACCTTAACTGTATTTTTTATTTGGGCACAAAAAAATGAATTACATTATTGCCATTATAAACAAACAAACAAACAAATAAAAAAAACATTGGTTTTTATTCATGTCAGTTTTAAGTATATTTATACTATAAACAAAATAAAAATGCACCCTACAATATTAAAGATGCTAGAGAGGTCTAGACTGGTGAACAAGAACCAGAAGTGTCAGGAGCTTCCTTTATAGCAGGTGTTAACCGTTTAGAAAGTAAGAAAACTCTGGTGGTTATGTGTTAAGTGTATGTGTATGTGTGTGTGAGTGTAAGTCATCCAGTCTCAGTACGTTTCCTCTGCATGCAAAAGATATGGGCCACGCTATGGCCCACATTTTGAGATGAATGAATTCCCACAACTCGTCTGAGGTTATATACACAGAGCTGAACCACAGAAGTCAACCTAATCATTCTGTTACTACTACGAGTGAGCGTAGTGGAAATGGTTGAGCTTGCTGAACCATGCGTTTGTCTGATAAACATAAAAGCAGAAATAATCTTCAGGATCTACGGTTCAGGAAGCAGGGCTGATGCACTGTGTCGTTCTCTACTAATGTCTTCTTCCTATATTGGACACCAGTATGAGGTTGTACTGTTTACATCCAAATAAAATCCCTCTACTGGACAGTTTGCTTTGGATACCTGCAGTTCTGAGTGGTGAGTTCGAGAACAAGCAGCTGAGGTTTAGCAGTGTTGCATTACAGGTCACTCCATGGACGTGCCATATGCTCACCTGAGTTGGAAAATATTGTGCCTTCTCAATAAAGGGGGACGGATATAGGCCACAGCTGGGGGGGGGGTCTCATTGCAGAGCCACAGAGGCACAGAGGACTGCTAACAATGGCAGATAATAGCTGTGCTCCTTTTGGGTGACTTTTTCCTTCCTTGAGTGATGTTAACCTGTAGAGCTATTCCTCCATCTCTCTTTGCCCTCTGCTCACAACCATCAGAAAAACCTGAGATGACAATCTCTACAGTATGTCACACACATAATAGGGGTGTTGCACCCCTATTATGGTCGTCTCTGGGTTTTTGATACTGTAGCAGTTGCACCAGGTATCCCAGTCAGAACCCTAACTTCAGATCCTCTGCCCAAAGGCCTCTCTCTACCCTTAAGTCCAGGGCAAAATGGTTTGGTGATGCGGCCTTTTGCAAAACTGGATTTATTTTTCCTCCTTTTTTCACTTAAAATTGCTTATACTCGCTGGCCTTTAAATGTAGCTCACCTAACTTGCTCCAGTATTTCTTCTGGAGCTGAGTTTATCTTCTCTGTGTTTACTGTCATGATTTTTATTCTATCTTTCATTGCCTGCTACCGTCTTCTGTTGCGCTGTGGATGAGCTGTGTTGTGTCTGAAGTGCTATATAGTGTATGTAAAGTAGAGCTGAGTAATCTGACACCTACAAAGTTAACGTTGATGGCACAGTTGGAGAGAGTTACCAGCTTTGCAGTTTTAAGGGCACAAATCAATCCCAGATATTAGAGTTTCTGCTATTGTGAAAAAGCCTAAAGAAAGGTTCATATTCTAGGAAGTAGTATTTTATCCATTTTGGAAACATAACTCATATTCAGTGATCGGTATTTTTAAAACCCAAATGATTGCATCACTTGTAGCTTAAGATGCAAAGGGCTCCCCATAGATGAGTACATGGAGTGTGTTGACACATTTCGGGCCAAGAATATTTTTGTCCCATATTTTCTTTCCGATACTGAGTTGTTCATGCTATAATGAAACCTTCGGGCAGCATACAGCATCTGTCTGGGAGTCACAGTGCTCTGAAAGCATCAGATTTATTATTTTTCCTCTCTCTGGAATAAGTAATGGGGTCCAAACCCCTGGTGCTATCAAAGGGACAGTCCCTCTATAATGAGCCTCTGTCTTGAGGGTAATAATTAGTTAATGGATTTAATTAATAATAGCTGGATTTATAGAGGGAATGCAAGGCTTCTTTTCACTTTCACTGTTCACTACATTACAGCAGTATAAATTTTTACCTGTTTGATCCAATTATCAATGATTAATCATATAGAATAGATGACATGGTTATGTATATTGTTTTGAAATGATTAATCCTATTAATCTCACTAATAGCCATTTTTTTTTTAGAATGGCTATTACAGCTTCCGTTTTTTTTTTTCCCTTTTTCATATGCACATTTTGTACCATTATATTTTGATTTGCTATAAAGTGGTCTTGTCAGACATTCACCGCAGGCCTGTGCATAATAAACGCAGGAGTTAAATTTAAAGAACAAAAAAAAAAAAAAAGAGTCTGGCCTCAAAACAAGAAATTTTAAACTTACTACCAGACAACAGACATAATATGAAAATCGATTTCTGACTGATCTCCCTTAGGGTTTCTGGGTTGTTTTTTTTTTCCACAATTTGTATTTTGCGGCTGACTGCAGTTCCTGCTCTGCTGCTGCTTCTGCTGCTGCTTCTGCTGCTGCTGCTGCTGCTGCTGCTGCTGCTGCTGCTCATACGCAATCCCTGGATAGGTGGTTGCCATGGATTCCTGGGTCACATGCGTGGGTTTCCTGTAGCCAGAAGCAGCAGAAGATGCTTGGATCAAAAATCCAGAGCCATTTTCATTCAAGGAAAAGCGAGGATCCGCTGTAAATGGCTCGCTGACCGGGTGGCCCGTCAACACCCTCCCTGCAAATTCTGGCTTATTTATTTTAATCCCATCTGTGTTTGCTGTTTAGTTGTTTTTTTTTTTTTTTCTAATTCGCAGCAAAAACCGATTTTATCCGCATCCATAGACTGATAACAGGAATGAGTATAGAAATTCCTGAAGGACTGACGGAGCTGTTACAGAGCTTTACCGTGGAAGTTTTGAGGAATCAGCCCAGGGATTTGCTCGAGTTTGCGTTACAGTACTTCACCCAGCTGAAGGACGGTGAGACCAAAGAGGCCTCGTTTGGCAATGACCAAAATTCGGGCCCGAGATCTGGAAAAGCGGTCAATTTCATTGACGAAGCCATGCAGATCGATTCGGAGAACGGAGAGGAGGAGGACGACGATGACGAGGAATTCATAGGTAGGCTTGACGGATTTCCATCGCGCCACTGTGGCGTTTATGTGATGCCCTTCGTTTAATCTGAGCTGTGAGCATGTTTCGCCGTGTGCACGTCCTCCGTTCGGTGCCAGGGGATGAGGATGAGGATGAGGAGGAGGATGAGGATGAGGATGAGGAGGAGAAACACATTGGGCGCAGTGATGCTCCGGCGCTCGCCACCATGCCTCCGCCGCGGCTCTGTCATTTGCCATATATGGTCACGGAGGCTGAATGATGCTCGGTGAACATCATGTATCTAGACACGTTTTCCCTTTTAAAGAAGAAGGCGTTAAAAACAGCTGCAGAAATAAGGGAGTCAAAGGGTATTTTTTTAATCTTTCTTTTTTAGAAGGACCCTCCACCTCTAGGTCATTTGAATATTTTCCTTTGCAGGGCACAGGCCTGACAGGCCCTACCCCCGATTTATGTGTCACAAATATGACAAAGCAAATAAAGATAGGAAACTAAAGCTCCGCTGCGATGTAAGCAATAGAAAATATGACTTGCCCAAGGATAAAATCTGCTTCTGGCCACGGTGGCCGGTGCTGGATCGCCAACATAAGGTGCAGCAAGTAGCATAGCAACCCGGAGCTCTGACACAGCATCCCAATGACTGGTGGGGTCTACGAGGTTGGCTGCAACAGTTACATAAGGACTCTGCATTTAATCATTAAGCTACTCTTGTAGTATTTTTGTGTCATGATTGCGTACCATCACACCTCCAGTCAGCCCCTGCCTTAATGACACTTCCAAGAGCCTCCATTGACAGGGCTGTCTGTGCAGGCCATTAATGGAGGAGACCTCCTACCCAATGTATATTTCATGCTGAGCTACTGTGTTGGTGCTTGGCATGTTTAGCTGCGTTTTACAGTAATATATATTTTTTCTCATTTAAATTTGCTTCGAAGAGGCACACAGCACTTCAAAGCAGCCATCCTGATTCAGGTTTTACCCAAATGACTATAGAATCTTAATGAGCATGGGGCTGGGTGTACTCTGCAACACGTGCCACTGTAGATGTAGAAAGCTAGAGCACTAACTTAATCCCTTCCAGTAATAATTGAGTTACTGTAAAATTAGATTTCCGTAGTGATGAAATTTAATAAATGTCTTATCCTAATATGTTTTTGTGTTTTTTTTTAATAAATTTGCAGCCCCGGTAATTAACAGATTCATCAGGAGAGCATCAGGTGAGTTGTCACCTGCTGCCTGTGTACACTGTCTGCTAAAACTGTCCTGTCAAGAGGAAAACTTTGGACGGTGTCAGTGCCGGATATATATGAAAGTTGCATGAACACTGACGCTGCGTCATGTTTGCTCCAGCACAAGCAATAGTGAAGTATTATTCCATCTGTCTTTTATTCAGTTTATTGTAACAGTGTTGATTTTTTAGCCTGGTTAATAATGTCAGTGAATCACATGAGTGGGAGATCCGGACAAGCATTATTACTAATAATCTCTTACTCATGGTAATACTAAGGTTGTAGTTTTGCAAAAATAACTGTATTGCTGTATTGAGACTAATGGTTGCATGTTAGATGGTTTTAATGGAAAGTATTAGCGAATACAAATGATCAGTGACTCTTAAAGCTTGAGTGATTTCTTACCATTCATCATTTCAGATGGGAAATAAATATCCTCGGCATAGGCCTCAAAAATGGCAGTAGACTACCAATTAAGCCAAAGAAAGAACATTTGTATATGAAATAATATTGTATTCAAAAGAGTAATTTATACTGGAATGTAGATATTTTATTAACAAAGTTTCAGTGCTTTAAGTGTCATGTTTCTGCAGAATCAACATTAATGGTCCCACATTTTTGAATTGTAACATGAAGAATATTAACCTGGGCCTCTCGATTCCCACACACACACACACATGCACACACATACACACACACAGACACACGTACACACACACACGCACACACACACACACACACACGCACACACACAATTAGATGAGGACAGTTTATTGAAAGATTTATTGCATGAAATAGCACTGAATCGTCCTGGGGATTTGTCTTAACTTAACTTTGTTTTTCAGAGGATTATGTTTTTCAGGCATTATTGCCTTAATATGATAGTGGTAGATGAGGTACAGACAGGAAATGTGTGTATGTGAGAGAAAATGAGAGAGAGAGAGAGAGAGAGAGAGACGGAGAGAGAGGTATGACATGCAACAAGGGTCCCCTGGCCATGAGTAGAACTGTGGATGATGAATTATGCAGCATGCGCTTTAGGCTAGTGGGGCGCTCGTATACAGCTTCTTTTTTTCTCAATAGTTTGGTCGGCATAAAGTTTATTGTAAAAGTATCAAACTCATAGACTGTAGACAGGCATTAAACTTGAAATATGAACAACTTGAGCAACAATCTGCAATAAACAATCAACAAACAATTCAAGTTACAAACACCTAAAACAATTACGTTGTCAATAGCTGATAAAATACACTCATATTATAAGACAAGCAATGTACCTTAAAAACTAATTGAACACAATCCATACTCTGGGAGTAAAAAACACTGGATTGACAGCACAAAATGAATATTTATCAGAGAGAGACTTAAAAATGTGGGAGAGGGGACAGAAATTTGAAGTTTTGGTTGAATCCACTGTCTGATAGTAACTGAACAGTTCATTCATTTGTTGAACTGTCACGCAGTGTGTGCTGAGGCATTCAATCCTGATGAAGATGAGGAGGATAAAGAGCCAAGGGTAAGATGTGTTCCACGCCACAGCAGCATTATGATTTGTAGCTCTTAATCTGAATAAAATGCACAACAGGATGACTTATTCTGTGTAAAACACCTAAGGGCCACAGCACAGGTGTGTATTTTGTTTCGCAGGTCACCCACCCAAAAACCGATGAGCAGAGACAGAGACTACAGGAAGCATGTAGGGACATTCTTCTGTTCAAAAATTTGGATCCGGTGAGTGGATTATAAGCACTTTGTCTTCCTCTGGTTTGGGCTCTGCCAACTCTTAAATTGCACAAAGGAGAACATAGCCTTGGGCCAGCAGTGTTTGGCCACAGCTCAGTGCACTATGCATGATTGTTAAAGATGGTTATTTTTAAGAAGCTGAAAGTTGATTCAGCCGGATTGTTTCAACATGTGAAATTCAAATACTTAACCATATTTTATTCTATACCACACAGGAGGAGATGTCTCAGGTGCTGGATGCCATGTTTGAGAAATTCTGCACAGAAGGAGAGCACGTCATTGATCAAAATGACGATGGGGACAATTTTTATGTCATTGAAAGGTACATTTTCATATGATTGCATAGTTTTTTTTACCTGAATGAGATCAATGATTGTTAAATAAGTAATTTTGACAATGAATATATTTCTGAAACAGTCTGTAATATCAAATCAATGTTTCTTGCTGATAAAATGTTCAGGAGGTACCATGGCTGCCATGTGTTTACATTTTCCCTCATTTGCCGTTTTTCTTTTGTTTTCATTCAGTGGGACATTTAACATTTTTGTGAAGGTCGATGGCACAGAGAAGCTGGTAGGCTGCTATGACAACAGAGGCAGCTTTGGAGAGCTTGCATTGATGTACAACACCCCCAGGGCAGCCACAATAATCGCCATCTCGCCTGGAGCCCTTTGGTGCCTAGTGAGTAAACCATTAAATCCTCATACGCGAGCGCAGTTGGCTCCGTACTCTGGTTTTGATAACACGCTTAGCTGTCAGTTGTCAAGATTTACAGCCGGCATCCAGGTTGTCTCAGGCAGTGTTTGTACCTGGTATCATGAGTGAGATCACAGCATCTGACTGACTCAGCGTACTGAATAGAAACCTAATGAATTCAACTTCAAGTGAGCGAGCACTAATAATGCCCCTGCATATGATTTCACATGTTCACTTATTCATATTTTAAAGCATATTGTGCAAATTGAATGTGAAAAAAATATGAATGAATTTCAATACAAGCCTTTAAATATGTGTTGTGCTCAGAGAGCTCAGTTATCACTGAGTTATCACATCAGCTTAGATAAACAAGGCTAAACTTGTTTTTTTTTTAGCAAGTACATGCTTCAGCTGACTTCAGATGTTATAAATGATCAAAATTTGAGAGGTGGGGTCTCCAACACCGTCAGGAAGCTTGGCTATGATTTTTTTTTAAGTAAAATTAGAAATTTATGGGCTATATCTTATACAATACAAACTATGATATGAATTGTGGCCAGACCAGCTGTTTTGAATGTTCAATTGCTACTTGGTCTCTTTCTGCAAAGCAGCTTGTTTATTAATGACCCTCATTGAGGGTCATGTCCTTAAACTGTGGTTAAGAGCTCTTTATGTTATGTCATCTCTGAGCAGACAGGGGAGGTTGCAGCTTCATTCCCTGTTGACCTGGGCCCTTGTACTGTCTGTTTAGGTCTGTGTAGGCCTGGGATTAAAGTGCACTGTAACTCTGTGGTAGTCTGGTAGTATATTGAAACTGCTGTACTCTGAGTTTTAGGACCTAGGAATGACTCCGCTCGCCACTTCACCGCAAGTTTGCTGCTGTGTTGGCTTGTTCGGGTTTGGAATTTTTTTGTTTTGTTGGCTAGAGGGCGCCCTCCGTAGTAGAGTATAAAATCAAGTACTATGTTGCTGGCCATTATTTGTGTCTGACCTGCACAGCATCCAGCTGAAATGACTTAAACCTTGAGATTTATAAATGCTTAAATCACTGAAAGAAGGAGGACAAGTGGTTGAAATATCCTGAGTAGTGTTATGGTTCGCAGGAAATGTTCTCCTTACTTAAAATCATGTTTACAGTGACCCCTACTGCCAAATGTTGTTTCATATCACTTATTGTTTGCTGAAAATGTGCCAGAACAATCTGGAACTGCAGGGAAAATGTAAATGAGTATCACTACTCAGTCATCCTGCGTGTTCCAGGGAGTGCAGGGAAAACAGACACAACATTAAAAATTATAGGAGGGCCAGACTTTCTGGGCATCCTGTATTCTTTTGTCATTATACATATTAATATTATTATCAGTATAATTCTGTTATAAGAAGTTCAAAACGAGTCATAAAATATGGTGACAGCACCTGATTTAAAAATACTAAAGAATGATTTCTAAGGGACACAGGATTAGAACTTGTAAAATGCATATTTCTTTTCACTGTGCCTTTAAACACAAACCTGAATGTTTATCTTTTCTTTAAATCTCCGTGTCAGGATCGTCTGACATTCAGGAGGATCATAGTGAAGAACAACGCCAAGAAGAGGAAGCTTTATGAGGCATTCATTGAGACGCTACCGCTGCTTACATCGTTAGAGGTTAGAAGATTGGCTTTGTCCTCCAGTGTTAGGAAACTGCAACATGCATTTACAGTAAAATCATTGTCAGCCAAATATCTTCTCATCCGCAGCTCTCAGAGAGAATGAAGGTCGTAGATGTGCTATCCACCAAGGTGTACAATGATTCACAGCAGATTATTGCTCAGGTGATGAGTCTCTTTGTATGGTCTATCTTGGATTGGTCTTTTTATTTTATTTCATAAATACAGAATCACTTAGTGCTTATTCACTGTTGCATGAATACTTGTGTTTTACAGGGTGATTTAGCAGATTGTTTCTACATTGTTGAGTCTGGTCAAGTAAGAATCACCATGAAAAGAAGCAGGGTATGTTTGCCCAGTTTCACTTTTCATTTTTAATTGTAAAAAGCTTCTGACTAAAAAAAAAAAATGTGGTCTTCTCTGGTATGTTATTGTTTGCATTTTTTTCTTGCTAGACGAAAAAAGGCCAGGAGGAAGAGGAGGTGGATATAGCAACATGCTCCAGGGGCCAGTATTTTGGAGAGTTGGCGCTTGTCACAAACAAGCCCAGAGCTGCATCAGCATATGCTGTTGGGAGTGTCAAATGCTTGGGTAAATTTTGTGCAATTCTATGATCACTCATATATTGAGTCAGCATGTAAACTCTCCATCATACCACTTGTTATTTTACATTAGTTTTCTTAAACAGTGTCTGACTTTCCTCCTCTTTACGGTTCTGTCTTGTTCTGTTTTTCAGTCATGGATGTTAAAGCCTTCGAGAGATTGCTGGGCCCGTGCATGGACATCATGAAGAGAAACATTGCTAACTATGAGGAACAGCTGGTCACCCTTTTTGGAAGTAGTCCTGAGATTGAGCAACAAAGTGCATGAGACAGCTCCAAAGGACCATGAATCAGTGGAGGAAAAAAAAAAAGGCTTGTATGGATGTTTTTCTCCATAACCACATAAACGGCTTTTCTTACAAGAAATGTGAATATTCACTATGATATTTGTGTATCAGATAAATGAAACAGACTACATCGGATACCCATAAGAGACAAGGTCCATTTTAGCAAAGTTTTCCACAGTGTTATGACTAAATTAAGCCAAAGCAGAATTGCTTAAAGCTTGTTTAAATTAGGTTTCTCACGATTCTCACCTTAAAAAATATAAGTGTACATTTTGTCAGTGTCAGATGAATTATTTGTTTGTATACTCAACAATTTTGTTAACTCTCATCATATCTTCAAAGTGTTATAATTACACCTACAGTATAATATGGTTTGTAAATTTCTAAACACGGTTTGTTGAAACCAGATGCCAAAGCTAATTTCTTACTGGATAATTGTGAGCAAATATGTCACGTTCTCTTGTCAGTTTTTGGCAAGAGGACTAACAGATGCAGCATGAGGTGAAATGGTACAAGAGTGCGCCAACAGGAGAAAGGATAAACAATTCTTAAAGGAAGCTGATTTGATCCTGTGTTTGAATAACATCTTTCACATTTTGATCACACCAGAATGTAGACTTGGCAGTACTTTAACAGTTTTTGTTTATCATAAGATTGAATCCCTTGAATACGTGTTCATAAACCGTATATCATTGTTGGTAAGTGTTTGTGGCTGTTAGCCTTTTTTGCAAAAAAAAAAAAAAAAAAAAGAACAAACAAACTTCAGAGAGATAGCTGATAGTTTTGTAAGAATATACAACACATTGCTGTACAATTTGAAAATGAGTATTTACTGTTATTATATAGATCCACCTTTAATTTCATAAGTCATCCCACTAGACTGTAGACATTATGGGCAATGTCTTGAGTTGATTTTCCTGTGTTTTAATGTCAACTTAAGGTCATACTGTTTTTGTGTTAGTGAAACATATTATGATTAAGACATCCATTATTGCTGTCTACCTCTGCCAACAACTTATACTGTTTGGAAACACATATTCTGATGCTCCCTCTCAACAGGCATCTCAAGTTGGTCCTCTCTCTCTCTCTCTCTCTCTTTCTCTCTCTTTCTTTCTATTTCCTTCTCTCCCTCTTTAAAATGGATAATTGAAGTCTTCTGTATTTTGTCTGTGGTTTACTGCAGCTTAAACTGTTTAAAAGCTGGTTTAACATTTAAACATTCCCCTTTTGTGCAGATAGTACCGGTGATTTCTGAAGGCAAAACCCGTAACACTGGCTGAAAGTACTGTACGTGTCACTTTTCATGTCAATAAAGAAACATTTTTATATTTTTCGTGTCACATAACTGTTACAATAAAGGAATAAATACGACTTCGGTGCTTTTCTTTCACCCCTTCGGACACTCGTTCTCCATCCATTCATTCATTCTCCGTTCATGCGGTCGTTCGTTTGTTTGTTCGGTAGATCTTGAAGCGAGAAGTTAAAAAGCGATTAAATTACGAGGGAAAGGGGGAGGGAAAAACAAAATCTGGAAAGTATTGTGTGCATGTACTTTTTGCTGTAGTTGCAACATTGCAGATAAAAAAAAAAACAGAAAAATAACCATGTATTGTTCCTGTTATTGCCAATCAGCTGTTACTGGGTAGTAACAGGCACGTACTTTCGCCCAATGGCGCGATGGTCAACAAACTCGGCCCCGCCCCCTTCGTTTTCCCCGACGGCGTCAGCCAATGGAAGCCTCGCGTTCTCGTTATTGACGCGCTCCTCCGCCAATGGGGGAAGGGCCTCCTCTCCGGGAACCACTCGTCCCCCCGCCCCTCGAGTGAACGCCAGAGAGTTTCTCGATGGCGACAGCTCTCGGTAAGTGGGAAGTTGTCTACTTTATTTTCATTTTTATCGGAAAAACAAACGCCCCGGGCTCGTTTTCGACCCGATCGCCGTGCGATCCTCGCCTCCGGCCTCCCGACGCGGCGTTTCGACGGGGCTGTCACACGTTTGTTCCGCGTCGAAACGGAGGTTGTTCTCGACAATGTTTTTTTTTTTTCCCCCCCTCTCTCTCTCTCTCTCTCTCTTTCTCTCTTTCGCCGTGACGCTTGTTTTGGAGAGAACAAACCCAACCCGACGGCACTTTTGTGTAACAAAAAAAAAAAAAAAGTCATTCATTCGATAAAAAGCTGCCCCGATCCGCCGGGACGCGTCGTTAAAGGGCTTCTGGAGGTTTTCGTGCCATTCATTTTGAACGGGGCAGAGAGGTTGCGTCATGCCTCAACTTGTTGACATTCTTTTGTTTACAGTGTTGGACCCGACAGCCTCCGTGTTCTGAGGCGAAGACGCCGTCGTTGCCTTCGAGGAGCGAAGGGAAAAACAACAACGGGCCCCGACTCCGCACCGTCCCCCCCCCCCCCCTGTTTTTTTTTTGGACATGATAACACTTTTGAAACGTGTTTTGTTTTTGTTTTTTAACGGTATGTTACTAGTACATCCGCGTTTGCGGAGTCGAAGCGTTGGGTGCAGCGACCGATCATCGTTTTGTCAGAAAGCAAACGACCCCCTTTTTTTTCCCCTTCCCTTTAAAAACTGTTGCATTTGATCCCGACGGCTCGTTTTTAAGTTGTTCGACCATATTTGTTAATTTTACTCTACGCGGACGATGTTGTGTGCGATGTTTTGCTCTGTTATCGATATTCCTTCACGTTTCTTTTTTCGACTTAGTGTCTTCGAGCCTCGACGCGACACTTTTTAAATGCGAATTTCTGATATTTATCACTTTTGCTACGCAGTTATGAATGAATGAGCTCTGGTACGCATGCGCCGGATCCTTTTAAGTTTATAAACAAGGCCTCCACGCATCGGATCACATGACCAGTCACAGAGGTTTACTGTGTCGATTCAGAGACAAAGGATTCCCTAAAAGCTGCCTATCTTTTCCAGTATATTCATGCAATTTATGACATGGCTTGTATTGATTACCTGCAGTATCGAATATTTATTCACTTGCCATTGACAGAGATCTTTGAGAGTTAATGTCTATTGTGTTCCTGTTTTTTTTTCATGTATCCTTTCATAATGCCTCAATGAAACTATAATATTATTATCGAAAATCCTCATACTACCGTTGAGAATTGTGTAAGGAATTACAAAGACTGAATTTTCATTTATTTTGACTGGGTATTGTACAAGTCTCATTGATTCAACCTTGTGAATGTAACTGTGCTGAAGTTTTACTTTGGTTGTAAAAGCTCTGATTCCGTCTTTTGGTTTTCCCCCAAAACCAGCTGACGTGGCAGATTTTGATGATGGAAGCCGAGTAAACTGACGTGTAGCCGTTTGAGAAAAGAGAGAAAGGAAAAGGAAACGGCGGAAGGTTTTGGGAATGGACGAGTCCTTTGATCCTCTCAAGTGTAACGAAGACCTGTCGTCCTCACCTGGGTGCCACATGGATTATGGTAATGCTACAAGTCACATTTTACATTCGAGTAGACTTGAGCTTATTCCTCATGTTTATAATAAATATTACTGTTGCTAATATTAACTCTCTTTAGATGACATGCCAGAGCTACAGGAGGTGGAGGAGGACCAGAGGTCTACGGGGTTATTTCAGGTTGGAGCAGGAGTGTCTCACCAGGAACTCAGCTGCTCCCCCAGCACCAACTGGCTAGCTGAACTGGCCAATATTGCCACCAGTCCTCAGAGCCCCTTGCTGAAGGACGCCCCACATAAGAGGTTTGTACAGATATGTAGGGACACAAAATCAGCTAAGTCTAATAATTGCATACATGTAAGACTAAGACAATGAAAGGTTGACAACGCACTTAATAACATAAATGCACACAAGTATATCTGGCGTCCATCCCTGAGAATAGGATAAGTCACATTACTTAGAAAGTCACTTATGAAAAATTTCCTGAAAGTTTCAAATGGCTAATTATGTTTACATCATTATGACCCAGATATTACAAAATAATTTTGCAGTAAACCTGGCTAATTAATCTTTTTACAAGATTACATTTAGTTGCATTTAGATTAAGAATATTACTTACACAGTAACACCTATATATTCACTTAAGATCAAGTTCTTTGTTTTTTCCATATAATGTAAGAAATTATGGTCATGTCTGACAAATGTATCAACACTGCAACTGCATTTTTTTTGGTGTCTTGTAAACCCATGTAGGGTGGGCACTTATATGTGCATGACTGACTGACTAACTAACTGACTAACTAACTAACTAACTAACTAACTAACTAACTAACTAACTAACTAACTAACTAACTTACTAACTACCATTGTCTTTTTTTCAGATCATCTCCAGTCCACATCTTTGGCAACAGTAATAGTTTACATTCCTATGCCCGGCCCCCATTAGCCAGTAGCGCACCCAACCCATCCAGAGGCCACCTCAGGGAGCGCAGGCGTGTCAGGGTAACCTCTCTCTTCCAGCCTCTGAAAACCTAAGAATCATTCATTCCTGTAGAACCAGTAATTATTTCCAAGTAAATTTTGTATGACATGCACACTAAAATAGTTTATTTACTGATGTCATTGTAAGATGTTTTCTATTATCTACAACAGGCCAGCAGTGAATCAGAGTCTGGAGTTTTCTCAATGTCCTCATCCTTTTCTGATGATGAAGACATGGCCTGGTCCCACTCCTGGCCCTCCACAGCCTGGCATTGCTTCCTTAAAGGTACATACATACACACTCATGTATTAAGCAGATGCACACGCTAACACATCGGCTTACTCACACGCATCAAAGTTAAAGGACCAATGTGTGGGATTTGGAGGGATTTTTGGGAGAAATTGAATATAATTTTCATAATTATGTTTTTATTACTGTATTATCACAGGAGACAAAGAATTGTTGTTTTATGTTATCTTAGAATGTGCCCTTTATATCTATACAGGGAGCAGGTCCTCACAGAGCAACACAGAGCAAGCCATGTTGCACTGTCATGTTTTTACAGAGACCCATGGACAAACCAAACACTAGCTCTAAAGAGGGCTGTTTTTACGTTACCTGAAGGCTACTGTAGGTTTTCCTACATGTTTGGAAAGGGAGAGGTAAGGGGAGGGGTATTAAGTTGGTTGCAGTCTGCATCCTCACAGCTAGATGCCACTAAATCCTACTCACTGGTCCTTTAACTGTCAGCTGTTCTTGGAAAAAAAAGAGTCTTGACAAATGTGCTTCATAGCTTAAAGGAACAAACCACAATCTAGTGTATACATTTACTCCCCATTAGAAAAAGATAAAGTCATTCATTAATTTTTTTCCATAAATCTCCTGATGTTTACATCAGTAGTGTTTAAAAACAAATGCAAAATCAACCATTCTTTTCAAATATAATCAAGAGAAAAATACAAAATTTAATGTTATCTGAAAGTCAAACTTTTTAAAATTGTGTTTTTCAATACAGTATATCCATTATGGTCAAGATTGTAGTCTATGACTCTTAAACATTGCTGACGACAACCTGACATGCAGTCAAGACTGTTATGGACCGGAGCGGCAGAGTTGCTGACACTGATCTTCTGTTTACACTTTTTAAGGATTCCCCTGAAACAGGATGAACATGGCTTACAAAACTTTTTTAGAGAAATCCTGACCCCTTGTGTCCAAACAGCAGCATCACACCCATTTTCCGGCCCGCTCTAATCAGTATCAACACACATCTGCTTTTCAATCTGTTGCACTGATATTCAGGAACTCGCCTGCGCTTCCATCGGGGTCCTAATGTAGAGTGGCAGGAAGCGGATGAGCTCGGGGATTCAGATGACGAATCGGATGATGAAACCATGATGCCATCCTCCTCCTCCCTCAAGGTTAGACAATGAATAGTGACTTCAGTATCTTTTACAGATATAAAAGACAACAAATTACTATACTCATGAAACCTGCCAGCTATGTAAATCTTATGCTTAGAATTGCTGCATTGTTGACTATATGAGTGACAGATTCAGGTTGTCTGTGTACTATACATTGCAAGGACTTGGAATGGCCACCAGGTAGCAGATAGGCTAACAGTGTAAGTACAGTGAATAACAGAGCATGAATGAGTCTTGAAACAAATCCTTGCTGATTTTCAGTAGTGATGTGTTTTTTTTTATAGAAATCTAATGAACTCTTCATATAATCTGGCACCAAATTTGAGTTACTCCAACTTTTCCTCAGTTTTAGGTTCACTTGGCTTGACTGGTGTGTAGGTAAAGACTTCTCTTATTGGCCTTTTGCTTTATTTACAGAGATTTGGTTCAGAGGGGCTGAAGTTGGTCAGCCATGAAGAGACGGTGTCTTTTGGCCAGGCAGTTCTCAAACTGACCTTTGACCCGGGCTCACCAGATGATGGTCTTTTAACAGCTGAATGCCGATTAGATCACCCATTTTTTGTCAAAAATAAAGGTAAAATAACTTTTTATTTCCTGCTCAGTAGTATATACAGATATACTGCTGATATATTACAAAGAGAAAACAGGTTATATTTTTTTGTATTTTGAGAGAGAACAGCTTTGTGATAAAAAGCAAAATTATGTCAAAAACAGATTTCAGAGCGAAATGTTTAATTAATCTTTGCCAAACAAAAGCCTCCACTGACGAAATGCAAACGGCTTTAAAATCAAAGTATTCTTTAATTTACCGTCGGTCTTTTTCAGGGTGGTCTTCCTTTTATCCAAGCCTTACTGTCGTGCACCATGGGATTCCTTGCTATGAGATGCAGCTTGGCGACGTTTGCCTGCCCCCAAACCATCCAGATGCCATTAACTGTGATGACTCGGTTGTCTTTGACACTTTCAGAAGGTACACTCTTCTAAATAATGTGAGAGCAAAGTGAGCTTTCTATCTACCTTTTTGAAGAACTATGCTTATGTTGATCATTGTCTGATGTGTATACACACACACATACACATAGGCACGCACACACATACCTCTCAAAGACACATTTCTCTGATCCACATTTGAGCCAATCTGTAGCTTGCAGCCTTTGTGTACACTCCACCAAAAGCATATTTTCTTAATCTAATCATCATATTTTACGAAGTAAAATTACACTGCACAGGGAAAGTGTCATCTTCCCTTAATACATATATATTCAATTGAACAAAAATAAGCGTTAGAAATATTCATCTCAAAAACAAAATCGTTCTTTATAAAAATGTTACTGAATTTATTCCTCAAACAGCACCTATACACACACACACACACACACACACACACACACATACTATGAAAACACTAAGTTATAGATAAAGGGAAAGTTTAGAGATACATAATATCAACTCATGTCTTTGCTTTCTTTGCCGTCCTGCAGCTATGACTTCACCCCATTAGATTCCTCAGCAGTGTATGTTCTCAGCAGCATGGCTCGTCAGCGCAGGACCTCCCTGTCCAGTGGGGGTGCTGTCAGTCCAGACTGTGATAAACTTGAGCGCTCCAGCTCCCCACAATCTTCAAGTAGCAAATCAAACAGGAGCCACACCTCAGGGACAGCCAGTGGTGCCACGCCGACAAAATGCAAGCGGCCAATGAATGCCTTCATGCTCTTTGCCAAGAAGTACAGAGTGGAGTACACACAGATGTATCCTGGGAAGGACAACAGGTATGCAAATGTCAACAAGATTTGGTGCATTGAGATAGTCTAAATGTTTACCCGATTTAGGCTTAATGTTTCTATCAGTGTATCACAACATTGATTACTAACATAAGCCTTCTGTTAAATGAATAGAGAAATCACAAAATGCAAACAGACTATGAGAGCAATGTTTGAGAGTTTGTAGTCTGGTTGTGTGAGGTTCTAATAATCAGTATGATGGCACAGACTACAATAACGACTTCCCTAACACAGGACTTGTTTCTTTAACCAAGGGGGACCTGTGACATGTAGGTTCACTAGAGATAGCTGGAGATTGTAACAAACAGGAAACAGGAAAGGCATGCTTGACTTGGTCCGCCATATGGACCTTGATTGGATTGAATGAGTAAAGGGTTAAAATCCATAGTGCGGAAGCATAATATGACCTTTACAGCACAGTGACCGTCTCTCATTGTGTGTTGTGTAAATGTGGCTCGAGAGAGGGGTGTTGTTGCAGAATGAGAGTGGAGATGGTGCCATATGGACTAACAGTGTGAAAACTAAGAGGCACTCACTTTGTTGAAAGTTACTGAAAGTTGGTTCGGGCTGGAGCTGTCAAGCCCAGCGATACAGATTAGAAATCCATGATGTTTGATGTGAAGCTTTGTAGTTTGACACAAAGAGAATTCCTCATGAACCTCTGAGACCCCAACTGGGGCTCTCTGGGTCATGCTTTCACTTCTGCCATTATTTTAGTTGCATATTCATTAGTGAAGTGATCCTATGATACCTGGATCAGTTGTGAATGAGCAGTGGCAAAACTGAAGGAGTAATGCTTTTTGCTCCTTGAGGAAGTATCATTTCAGAATCCATGAGCAAGAAACCAGAGCTGGACCAGTTTATTAAGACAATTATTTCCCAGCATGAGAGACAGAAGAGCTGCCTCACTACATCCAGTGAAAATGTAATTTTCATAGTGTTATTTCTATTTCATCACCAGGCACAAAAGTCTTTAAGACCTTCAGTGCAAGTTCATTTTCTTGAACTGTTATATTCTATGTGTTGTTTTACTAAGTTAATTCTTCATTCAGGAACTGGGGCCCAAGATGTAATAAAATGTTTTCATTGTAAGGGCTTTAGATCCAGATCTGATGAAAATGTATTTATGCTTTATTCATATTCCCTGGACAAAAGGAAATAGAATATGATTATCTTCTATCTGTAACCTCTGATTCCAGAGCCATTAGTGTCATTCTGGGTGACAAGTGGAAGAAGATGAAGAGTGAGGAGAGGAGGATATACACCATGGAGGCCAAAGCTCTGGCCGAGGAGCAGAAAAGACTCAATCCAGACTGCTGGAAGCGTAAAAGAACCAACTCAGTAAGGACCAAAGTCACAGAATTATGAAACTATAACATGTAGTACTCTGGTGTCAAACTGCTGGTATTTACTGTTAACTGACATTGCACTTTTTGTTCAGTTTACATTCACACATTACAGTTAATTCACTAAATTACTATAACTCTACTTTGCACATTCCCATTTTTGCACTTTTGTCCATACAGTGATTCTACCTTTCTCATTAGTTTTTACTTTCACACATTTGCTTTTGTATATTTTTCTATTCAGTTGCTCTAAATTTTTCTTATATTGTAATAGCTTCTGTATTGTTTTTTACAATTTTTTTTTTTTTACCTATTTACTTCATCTTTCCTAACTGAGTGCTGGGTAATTGTAACAAAACAATTTTCCTGTGAGGATCAATTATGTTTTTGCTATTTTCTTTTTTTTTTTTTTTAAACAACATCCAGATTGTACATTGACTTTTCCCTAAAAGCATGTTAAATTATTTACTCCACTTTTGCCTAATTCATGTCTTGCTCCTGCTCTACATACTGTTCATGTTGCCTTTCAACAGGGTTCCCAGCAGACCTAAATAATCCCCCAGGATCCCCAAGTGCTGGTGTTTTGCCATTGAGAGGTGCTGGACAGAGTCTGATGGATCGCTCGATGCTCTTTGCTCTCTGTATTCTTGGGACTCGACTGTGATGCTGAATTCACTTTTCTTTTGTAACCCTGAAGCATTATAAAGACAAACCAGAATTATGTACTATAAACAAAACATGTAATCTAGTCACTAACAGTGCATATATTTTCTTATATCTTTAATGTCAAAGATGTCTTATTCCCCTGAAATAAGAATGAATCCTCTCATTTATTTCAGGATATTTCATCGTCAAAGTTGAAAAAAAAAAAATGAGAGCCTGTGGTGCTATGCTTCAGTGTAGAAGGAGCAGTAAACAACAAGTGTATTTATAATTGTAAAAGGGGAATTTTAGGTAACTTTTCACAATTGTTCATAAGGATTATAGTTGTAAGATTCAATATATTGCACAGATGGATAACCCTTTCATACATTTTGTAACACAATATATATTCTGCAGCTGAAATATGGCCAACAGTTTGTGATACTGCCCCACCAAGAGTTTAGGTTGTTTTTGCTCAGCCACCTGGCCATATGATGTGAAGGCTTTCGGCATGTGGTGGGGGGTTGACACTCAGTCACAAAACACTTCAGGCCTTCACTGTAAGTGTTTTTTTCTTTTGCACTTTATATAAATATGTAATCTAATTCTATACAGCCATTGTATACTGGTGGAAACCATTTGTATAAAACAGCTAGTATCTTGGTAGTTAGCCGTTTGACACAATCATGGCTCAGTAGCCATGCTCTGCTTTCAGGTTTCTAATGAGTTTTAAGTGCTTTGTTCATAATGTACAGGTTTCACAGCCCCAACAACCTCTTGCACAAAATTTCCATGTATCATATTATAAATAATTTTTTAAAACTTGCATCTTATCCAAGCGTTTGGTTCTTTTTCATGAACTGTAAACTGTAATCACAACCTGTGGAGGATGCTTGGCTTTGTGTTTGGATACATGTTAATGTTTCTGCCTGTCCTTTATTATGAATGATTATCAGCTTCCTCCTAAGAACAACGAGCGTGTCCTTAACCAACACACTGAACCAGGCAAATTTTGTCAGAAGCTTTAAGAGTTCTCAATATCCGCT
This sequence comes from Istiophorus platypterus, assembly GCA_016859345.1. NCBI lineage: Eukaryota > Metazoa > Chordata > Actinopteri > Istiophoriformes > Istiophoridae > Istiophorus > Istiophorus platypterus. Next base: position 19,480,555 of record CM029121.1, on the reverse strand, counting down.
GATTTAAAAACGTCCAACCAGTAAAGCTTGATGTTTCTAGGTAACAACAGTCAGAGTGTGCTTTATTCTCCTGTTTCCTTGCTGGTCTACCGCGTCAAAACCACAATGCACAGATGGTAACAAAAAGCCTCTCAAGTAGTAATTGTCCTGTAAGAGGATTATTCACTCGGGCTGAATTAGGACAACATCAAAGGTTATAATGAATCTAACACTTCCTTGAAACCATGACCTCTTCCCCTGGCGATGAAAAAGTATCTGAAATAAAATGAAAATAAGAACACATTACATTAGCTTGTAATATGAGACAGGGAAGACTTGTATTTTCAGAAAAATATCTGGTGATTTAGATGTGAAAGATTTTTTTAATCTGCCTTGCTGTCTGATGCTTGCACAGTCATAAAGAAATTATAAAAGCAACTGGTAATAATACAGAACATTAGTTTTAAGATATCATTTGTAATGATATGGCCAGAGGGCGCTATCACTCCATTTATGTTTTGTGAAAGACATGTCGCTTCTTGATGATGATATAAACATTTACCTTCTCGATACTCCCATCTGTAAAAGATAATATGGTCAATATAGAAATGACTCTACATATATATTGTGTACATACTGCCGATGTGGTGTAGAAAACTTTAACATGGTGCATTTGCGTAAAAATTAGCAACTGATTTTCTTTTTTCTTCGCATTCTGTAAGTTTAACAAAACATGCCTCAAATGATTTATGGATGTTAGGAATTTTTTTTTTTCATGTTCATGAATATCTTGAGGGCTTTGCTTGACTGCTAGCAGAAAATGGTTCGTTCAAAGGGATGAGATTCATAGCTATGCATGCTTCATGAAATAACAATGATCAACACCCTGCAAGCCTTTCAAGCACAGGAATCTAATTTAAGCATATATGTAGATGGCCACTCAAAAATGATCCAACTTTAATACTTTATTGAATATTTTGAGAGATGGTTGTAGTTGTCCAATGTGCCCCTGGTTTCAGAGTATTGCAAGACTAAATGGAGAACTACAGAATATAGCAGCTGTTTGATGAGAAATTAAAAGAACTTTTTCAAATCTTGTCCCAGTTTTGTAAGTTAAAACCATGTGTCACTGTCATAAGAGGCGGATCACTCAATGTGGAGGCAGAGTTATCTTTGAACATTACTTTGTGAACTAAAGTAGCACGCTGCTGTAAAAGCACAGCTATCATTTGTGTCATCTCACATCTGATTCTTAATGGATGCTGTACTGAGGTTTACATTTAAAAAATCTTACCAAGATGCTTCCAACGAAAACATAAACGGAGAACATAGAAAGACATCCATGCCATAAGAAGCAATGCTTATTCTTAAGATGTGAGGTTAGATTTCAAAAGTATTTGTAGCTATTTTTTTTATATACTGAAGATTCAAATGCAGCAAAAGTAAAATAATGATCTAATTCATTTGAGTTCAGTGAGTTGCAAGTCATTCAGGAAAGGCTTATTTTCGCTCAAATGGCTTGCATTTATGCATAAGGTCCTTTGACAGGAACAATTAAAGAAGACGTGAATACTAAAATGAACAATTACAATGGAGAAACTGACATGAAACCATCACTGCTTGCTTCCTCTTGAATCCGAAGCTGCACCTTAATCAAGCCTTCCTAATTAGGGGCAATTAGCTTTAGTAATTCGCTGACAGATAGCAGACTCTGTGTGTTCCTTAACGCAAAGTGTTTTTGCCCGTGTCATATCTGAATGGCACTTTGTTACGTCTTCATCTTTACATTCAGGGTTTGTGCTAGGTTCATCAAGTTCATCAAAAACCTTTTAAGACCTTTTTTATTACCATATAGAACGTGATTTAAGATATATAAAGATCGTACTGGACAAAATATGAAAGTACAAGGATAAATAAATAGTGAGAAATATGGCCAACAATTATTTACTATCATATAACTTTGGTTTTCAGAGCATCCCAGCTGTAATAACAAAAATTCCTAATTATACACAGTAATTAATGAAATGAATGTAAATGGGACCCAAATAAGCGTCAGAAGAAGAATTGATGAATTAACCTATTAAAAATAATAAATACACTTATCTAAAGATGCTATGACTAGATGATGAAAATTAATTGGCAACTATATTGATAATCAATTAATTGCTCAGTAATTTTTCAAGCAAATTGCCAAACATTTGCTGCTTTTCTTTGTCATATGACAGTAAAAATCTTGGAGGTTTGGACTGATCTGAAGATGTCACCTTTCTATTGGGGTTTTTCTCACTACATTATGATATTTTGTCATACTAAACAAGTAATTGTTTTATGCAGGAAGTTTAATCAAGGAGTTAAAATAATCTTTAGTTGCAGCCCTAATTCTTTCATTTTTATGTACATTTTCTGCTAAAATTGACACTTGCCCATTGTGAGGTGAGCTCCTGCAACAGCAGTATAGACAGTGTTTACTGCAGGTCTGACGGTGCTGACTGAGACTCTACTAAAAAGTCTTAAACAAGCTCCAATGACACAATCCACCACCACAACAATCCAAATTTTAGTTATATACGTGTATAATGTCTCCTGACAGCCCATAAACACATACTGTAACATTACTTGCTATGGCAGCCAACAGAAAATATTGAAGAATTTTTGATATTTTCTAAGGTCCTTTTTTAAAGAAACTGAATTCAAAGGTTTTTAAGGCTTCTCAAAACCTGCAGATACCCTGTATATAAGTAGATCATTGATCAGTTGTAGGCATTACGTTCTAAGAGAGATCCTCTTTGCATGCTCATGCTCATTTATCACTTGTGTCAAACCAAAGTGCAGGACACCAATTTGACAAAAGGGAGCTGACATTAAGATATATACTGCAGGTAAAAAAAAAAAAAAAGACAATTTCTTTTCTCTCATCACAGGCAATTCCCTGAGTCCGTGACCTTTGAAGTGAGCCGAAGATTTCTGTAGGTTGTGTATGTGATAGAGGGAAAGTATGTGGCAAAGAAGTGAGCAGCCAAAAGATGCTTTTTAGACAATCTTATGCTGCTTATGTCTTGTTGTGTGTGCAATAATTTTGTAATTTGGTTTAAAATGCATTGCGACAGTGGTTATGGTGACAAGTCTCTGTCAAGTGTCTTGTTCTTTTTTTAACTTCACCTACAATACAGTTGTAATCCTGCAGCTGAGCACTGAGATTTTGTCTAGAGCTGTATGATGGACAGCTCAACACTTAACCTCAAAAACTTCTGTCAATATTTCACGTTTGTGTAACCCATTAAGAGGCAAGCAAAGAACAGGGAATGTTACCTTGTCACTTTGCATTGCTCAAGTAGAAATTCTGTTTGAAAGGGGTTGCAGGAGTGGAAGGTGCAGTGGTCCTGCCCATCACTGGGTGCATGAGGGCGATACCAAACTAACCCTGACCCCTCATCCAGGAGAGAGCTGCTGATACAGAGCGCCCTCTGTGGCAATCTGTCAGACGGGGAGGTGGAGATCACACAGAAGAAGCTGCAGCTAAGGTCCTGATGCAGTGAGGAAAACATTTCTGTTTACCCGACTTGGACCAAAATTATGTTTTTTACATACTCTGCCCTACAAATCAGCTATTCTTTAAGTTACCACTTAAGGATCCCATATTGATACCTTTTCAACACTGCTGCTGAATATATGTTTTTCCCTTCCTTTCAGACAGCCATTTTTAGTCATGTCAGAGATTTGAAACTTTAGCTAAAGGTAATTTGTATGTTACAGTGCACATACAGCACATTATCATGCAGTATCCATGCAGCTGAACAGATTTGAAAATCTACAGACTGTTAAAACGCTGGCAGGCAGCTCTGAAATCTGAGATCTGAGAGTTTGATGGTGATATCGGGATCTCTTGAATTATCAATGGATCATATATCAGTTTATAGCCTATTGGCTAATGTATTTCTAGTTTTGCATTATTCTATACACAAAATAAAAACACCTTTAAATGCAACCGAGTAAAACAGTGATCAAAAGCAAAAAATACATTCACAATACACATGCTGTATAAAAGAGTGTATGGGGGTTTTCATAGGTTCCATATTCCTCTGCTCTTTTGTCTCTTTCCTTCTCTAACCATAATCTTTTATACTGCCCACATCTCTGTCTGCCTATTGCTCTCTCCCTTGTGTTTTGGAGCCCTAATTGGATGGTGTGTGAACGCTGTGAAAGGGGAGAAAATCATTCCATTTTCTTGGTCCGCAGGTTTCAGGCAACGGAGAACTGAATTGAATAAACCCCTGCTGATAGAATTTGCACTTCGGTCTGACAGCTGAACAACAGAGCAGCCAAGAGGACAGAAATAACATAAGAGTCAAACAAAACTCCAGAGAAGCCGGAACCACAACCGCTGCATGTCATACTAATCCACACTAATCCTCGCACTGTAGCTGCTGCCCTAGATTACAGAGCTGTTAATGTAGACACACCCAGGCCCAGCTAAGTCTGGGCTGTATCACTTTCCAGGTGACTGATTTTGTAGTCCAACAGAGAATGAATTGACAACAATTTTAGTTTGTTACGTATCAAGTAATGAATGACAGTGCTAACATGCTGATCCTGAGCGGTTTTAATGTTGAACATGTTCACTATTCTTAGTTCATACTAAACCAAAGAATTGAAAAAAGAAAAGAATTGACCCAATAACGACACTGGATTAAAAGTCAGAGGATTAAAAGGATCACAATTCATCCTGAGGGAACATGAATGCGATTAGCAAATTTCTTGGCCAATCCATCCTACAGCTGTTATAGATGTTTTGTTCAAAACCAGATGCCAACCTAAAGTGGGCCCCGGATAAAAAGTCAGGGAGATCACCAAAGTCACTAGGATATGTTGTCTGGGAAGCTTTAATGTGTGTACAAAGGTCTGTGCCAATCTGGCCAATAATTGTCAAATTATTTATCGACTAGCAAAAAATCCAACCTGCTGGTGGCGCTAAAGGTAAAGTTGATAGATCAGGAGATTCAGTAGAGTTCACCCTCCGGAAAAATAATCTTATGGCAATCCATTGGATGGACTGTTGAGCAACCGCTCAACTGACAGGCTGAAATTTCGACCTCTGCTGCCATGCCACTAGTTCTCGATTCTTAAATGTGACTATCTACTGCTTTTCCATATTTTGTATCTTTTGCTAGGGATGCACTGACCTTATTAATCAGATCTGGACTCAGAGAGGTGCCATCAGTCCAGATTAAATACTTTTTATTTTGTGTAACTCATCGTAAAAATTCTTTTATCCAATCAAGCTGGCTGGGATGTCTGGCCTCGGGTCAGGATTTAATCAAAACTCTACCTGTCTAGTACAATTTAATTACAATTTTTTACAAGCCTAAAAGGAATAATGGTGTATGAATGGCCCCTTTTTTAAATTAAGAAGTGATTTGAAATTACAGCATTATAATACTGTAAAAAGGAGTGATCCCAAACAGTTCCACCTTGGGAGGCTTACAGTTTAATTTTCGGACTGGTATCAGATATTTACCTAGTATTAGCAAATACCTCAGTGTTTGGGTAAAGAAAGAAAAGAAATGTTGGATTGGTGCATCCTCAGAAACTTTGATGAGCAAAGAGATAATCATCACATTAGTCACTAAAAAAGATAAGTGTAGGTCACTTCCCTAAAGTAATGGAGATAAAAGAGAGGAAGTTAGAAAATGGTCATAAAATGAGATGCAATGAGCTTTTATTACTGCCTGTGCATTAATTGATTAATATTTTCCGAGAAATTATAACCAGAGCTCAGACGGAGGCCCAAGCCAGTGCATGGCTGAAAACGGTAAACATTATCAGCCGCAGATCCTCATTTCCTGTCGCTACTATATCGAAAGATACAACTCAAGCTTTGATAACATAATTACGTCTGCAGGAGATCAATAACCCCTCGAGCACACAGCTAATGAGACATCACGACATGACAGAGAGAGCGAGAGACAGACACACAGACACCTGACTCTACCCACATTATGCTGCAGCGATATACTCAGTGAATAGGGGCTTAAATAAATATATTTTCTAAAGGGTGTCGTAAAATGCTGGTTTGTGTGATCACAAGATCATTTATTGATTGTTGATGAATTAAAAAGATAGACTGTTATCACGACATCACCATTGCATACTCATCTAATGTTATTGCCTTCTTATTTGCTTAAGAGCGTTTGTGAATAGTCTGAGTTGTTTGCCTGAAGTGAGCTGCAGTGCTATCAGGAGACCAATAAAGATATTTGAAATTATGCGGCCGAGTAATGCATCAAAGCAGAGGTGCAGGCAGGTCTAACACGACTTTCTATGCAGAATAACAGCTGTTGGAGGTATGACACGCTTTTGTGACCATTACGTGAGGTGGGCGTAGTTTTATTTGAGTTACACTCAACTACAGATAGGATAATTGGTCACGGACTAGTTAACAAGCTACCCACTGACTCTACTGAGGACCTCCATAGACAAGCGGTAACGGAGTTTATAATTTGGCTGTGACTGTGCAGTGGGAATTTATTTCAGTCTCCGAAGGAGGGCCTGCGTGTGCATAACAGTGTCGAATGACTAAAACAAAACACTGGGAAGGCTCAAAGACAGTTGTTTTGACCCACCCAGACATTAATGGTAACAGAGTCCCTCAGGTGCCTTACACACTCCTCCAAAAACCTATAATCAATTCTGAAAATTTTCTATTTAATTTTTTAATCTTAATCCTGATTTAATTAGGCCTGAGCAATTTACATATGAATGATGAAGGGACTGTGAGTGGTTGTGACTGTGTGTGTACTGTAGCGGCTGCTGGCACACGATTTGTAATTAGTCTGCGTACTTTTTAAAAAATGTACAGTGTACACACATAGTCCCCTTTTGCAGTATATATAATTTAATGTTGCAATATCAATATATATATTGTGCTATATATTGATAAGGTTCCCTGAAAAACTATTTAAAACATTTGAATGGTAAAATAACCAGAGATGAAAGGTGCTTGGCTAATTCAGTAAATAAATACAAATAAAGGAACCTCATCACACTGAAAAATCTCTGCGAAGCTGCTTGTAGGAACAGCAGTGCTTTGAGTTTAATGTGTCCATCGCAATGAAAATTATCTTTAGCGGGTGTAATGTTTACCATCTTAGTTTAGTGCATCAACATGTTAATATTTGCCAATAAGTATTAAATACAAAATGCAGCTGTGGCTGATAGGAATTTCATTACTTTTGCAAGCATCTGTTCGTTAACTATGGGAGAGGATAAGTGAAAAAGTTGAGGAGCCCATAAGGGATTCAAACACGATCCTGAAAGGAGCTATTATTCACTGCCAGTCTGTCCAGGAGATGTTGACATATTTTACTGAATAAGTGAAAAATTCAACCTGCTGATGGCTTTATGAAACGTCAAGGGAACACTTAAGACATTAGGATTCATCCATGAACGTTTGTATAGATTTTTTTTTACAGCAATCCATCAAATAGTTGTTAAAATATTTCACACTAGACTAAAGGGTTGGACCTATGGCTGCTACCATACCACTAGCAGGGCTCAAAATCTAACACCATAAAGAAATCCTGTTCATTGATTTATAACATTGCCCACAATGACCTAATACACCCAGCTACCAGAGTCTAAACAGTTGGGTGAAAGTCTCTGACAAGTGATGGATTTATATAGCCCCACGGAATATACTGTCCTATCACCCAACCGGAGAACAAAGTGCTGTATGAGCTTACTCTGCTTTGTATCAAAACTGCACACGCATAATGCCAAAAGCCGAGGGTGAACGTTGTAACCAGGCATTCAACTTGTGCTCCACACTGTTAATATGCCACCATGAGTGAGAATCAGCCTATGCCAAGGACAGAAGAAGGGAAGCAAGCACTGCTTTGGACGTGGGCGCCTTATCTTTTATTGAATCTTTGGAGACATCAATGAAAACCTAATAGGCTGCTGCTCTAAGCCTGCATGTGGTGTGGGCAAATCCCTGATATCTGTTCTGCCCATCATCTTTGTATATTACATCCAACACTGGTCCTCCAAAACACTGACTAAAGTCTGTTCTCAATTAAATGTTGTTTTATTATTTGCAATCTTACAGCATATAACAAAAAGGTGCTTGTCTTACAGGCTGTGATATTGAGATACCTTGTTGGGATATTGAGAAGTAAAGTGCACACTTTTTTCAGTGTTTATTTCACCATTTTTAATAATAGTATACAATAATATATACCAAGAAATAAATGGTGACATACAGTATTTCTCATTGAACTACGAAAAACCTTTTGCTAATACAATGTAATAGTCTCTTAGATGCGTTCAAGATGGAAGGATAACGGATTATTAACTTGTTTACAACACTAATGGTTTTAGTTAGGAAATTACTCAGTAATACTACAAGCTTGCACTGCAACTAATGATTTTTTTCATTATCAAATTTGTTGATTTTTTTTCAATTCATTAGTAGTTTGTTGTATAGAATGTAAGAAAATAGTGAAATCTCCTATAGATCAAGGTCACATCCTCAAGTTGCTTTTTTTTTCTGAGTGATGTGATAGTTGTAGCATTCTAGTGGGAACAAATTCAATAATAAAAAAAAAAAAATCCACAAATCACGATGGTCACGATGATCCCATCAGACTCATTTATGCCCTCACACACTCGGGGTTATGTGTGTTAGGAGATAAATGTATAACACTAAGCATGCCTATAGTACTGGCTGTCTAACGGTACCTCACCATGATCTCAGCGCAGGCTGAGGTCCTGGGTCATGTGCAGCCACCGTTTGTAGGCTTATATCATCATTATTCTATCATGTGAGCTGGACTTGTACTTGGTCACTTTGCACTTTAGCACAATACAACTGAAACATGAAAACTTACCTAAGTAAATATCGTAAGATGAATTAGTTATCATAACATGCTGAAAATTTCAAGAGATCACGGGTGATTGAGCCTTGCAGGTAATTATTAAAATGGGTCCCGAAAGACACAGAAGCCTGACTGATATACAGTAGCATGTTACTGTTGGCATGTCTGGTCTTCCTCCCCTCTGTTCTCCATCTCCAGTGTAAAAACAGACGCAGAGATGAGCTTTCGCAGACCTCAGATATCATTACTCAAACGTCATCTCCCTCTTAAACTAACTCTCATCTTTTGATGATATCGCACTTCAACTTTCAAACATTAATGTTTGCTTTCCTGGTTATTAAATATTTCACCACGAGCGACCATTTTATTTTATGTCTCCATTTGTCAGACAGACAGGGAAATCATCATTTTAATCTGACTAACTGTGCTTGTTACATATGGGGGATGGACACATTAAGAGCAACAGCTGTAATTCCATTTAATCTTACATTCACAATGCCAAATATTACTTGTGTCCAGACTATCATTTTTCTCAGACTACGTCTGACAGGTAACCTGCAGGTTAACTCCTGAGGATGTATTGGTTATATAGTCATATTTGATATCATCTTGTTATGAGGCCCACCTGCAGGTGCTAATTATGTACGTATACTTCACAGTACAATATAATGAAACCATAAACAACTGCCTAAAAAAATGAACAAAAAAGCTTTTCGAGCAGTGTTTAATGAAGGGCTACACATGTGTACACGTGTTCCACATGAAACTGTTTTGTAACAATGTTAGCTTTGTTATTAGACTGAGAGAAATTGAACATTTGTGATAAAACTAACAATTATTTTCATTATCGGTTGATTATTCCAATCCATAAACCAATACATTTTGTTGTGTACAATAGGTAAAGACCAGAGAACGTGTTTTCCTTTTTTTGTGTGAGACATGAGTTAAAACGATTGATTGATTAACAGCACAGTTGCCAATTAATTTCAGTAGCTCAACAAATCAATTAATTTACAAATCATTTCAGTTACTTTAAATAATCAGAAAGCTACAGCTATAAAGCAATCCTTAATTAACAAGCTCAGGCTTGAAAAAAAACCTGTCGTTTGAAACTTAAATTTTTACTTTGGATAAAAACTCAAAAGGTGGTGGATAAACGTTTCGTGGCACAAACTAAAGAAAGAATTCTGACTGACAAGACTGTAAATTAGCTAAAGACCTCAATATCAGCGTCAATAAAAAAAAAAAAAGAGATCACTCATTTTACGTTTAGCACTGACCTGTGAACTGCAGAGGACTGAACTGTACGGAGCTTGACATGATGACATCCTGTAAATGGATGACAGTTGAGATACTGTTCTGTAGCTGCTTCTACCTGCAGGCCACAGCCCACTAGGCAGAGTCTGTGACCTGATTTGACCATGATGGATGGCACCTGTCATCCTGTCAGGACCACCCCAAACTCATGAACACACACTCACACACACACTCACACACACACACACACACACACACACACACACACACACACACACACACACACACACAATCAAAGCATTCACAAAGAATTCATTCCAATGATATGTTATGGAAAAATTACATGCTGAACATATTAAATTAAATATTAAATTATATTAACAGAAAGAGAAAAAAAATGTGATGACACTTAGCTAGAGGGACAAAGGAATAGAAAGACACTGGAAGTAAGTGACAGTAATTGAGAAAATAAAGGTGAGAAAAAGAGACAAAGAGAAAGCTGTCATGGCAACATTCTAAAAATGGCAAAGCAACAGCTAATTACCACCTCCACCCACAGGTATGATGCATACAAAATGAGGAAGGTGACAGGACACCTGCTACAAAACCTCATCTAGTTATCACCTGCAGCTATTTTTGGAGCGCTGTGTGCCCTTGTGCCGGGAGACTAGCCCAGTTTTACTTTTTTTTTTTTCCTAAACAGATTCAGAGCATAAGGAAAATGTAAAAGTGTGAGGGAAATACCAAGAGATCTGCTGCTCTGGCTGTCATTGATACGGCTTGACACGTGGCCTCTGCAGGATTTGCCAGAGCCAGTTTAGAGAGGCTGCTTTTACTTTCTGGGTGGTTACGTTCTGCACGCGAGATATTTAAGTTTTCCCCAAAGACCTCTACAGTATAATAAAGTGGCAAAGATGGCATCTGAGTAAATTTAATAATATCAGGGAATTGTAACACTATTTACCACCATGTCATTATCGCTCTGCTGCTGTACTGTTACTATGTTGTTACAAACCAGGGGTGCTGTGATCCACTCACGAAGGCACTTAGCTATTTAAAGGAGCCTATCTATCACTGTTACTTGTCAGCACCATTGTGTTAAGACTCAAATCACTCACTAGTCAGACAAACTGCAACTTCATCAGGGATGGCTGAGAACTCTGGTTTCATTACAACCGGCAGGATAAAAGGGGAATTGACCTGCCTCATTGAAGTGACCTAAAGTCGGCGAAATGCAGACAGAGCAACTTCCAACTGCATCAAGGATGAACAAAAAAACAAAACAAAACAAAGACAAAAAAAAAAAGAAAAACCAAAGAAAAAAACCCCCGAAACAGCACGATAATGTTTTTACTCTGCATAATGGGCTGTGGGCTCAAAGAGGAAGATTTCCACATCTCTGGTAAAATCGCTGCCAGATACTGCACAAAGCAACCAGCCTGAATTAAAGGCAGAACTATGTTATGTTCTTTTATTTATTTTAGGGCAGCAAAATTTAAGTACTTGTGCCACCTGCTGAACATAAAATCATGACAACATTCATTCCCCATTGTAGTTGTTCGTAAGACTTCGCTTCGCTGCTATATGCCGATATTTTATTCTTCAAAATGTCCTGAATATAACTGGGGGAAATAAAAACAACCCTTAAATGGGAATGATCAGAAATGTACTAACAGGATTATATTTCTGATATAATGGGACCCTTTAGGTAATGCCATGGTAATAAGCATGAGCAAATTCACCTATTAACTTAAAACAACTACTTTTTTTGCTCCCAGGGGACACTCAGTGGTTGCATTTTGCATTTTACACGAAGAAGGATCTCCACATATCTTCCAGCATGAGCAACTGAATGATGCGATTCTTCATTCAGGGTCAGGAAACTCCAGAGGGGAGAGAGAACAGAGAACACACTTCAGGCCTTTGTGTTTTAAAGAAGAAGAAGTAACCGATGAAGAAGTAACTAATCTTTTCTCTTCTCTGATGAATTTCATATATTATGTAAATATGGAAATATTTCCATACATCAAAATAAAAACTGCTCAAAAACTGGACAACTGTTGGTCAATAGGGAGCGAGGCCAAACAGAACCAGTAGAAAAATGCTTTGTTTTTAATCGACAGGTTAAAAATAATGTCTGTTGGTCATTTTAACTGACAGAGTGAACACTATCTGTAACTTCAGCATCTAAAACAGTTTGGCTATAATACAGGTAATTTGTTTGCTTCAGTTTTGGGTTTTTACTAGGCCATAGTTATGAACAGCAGCTGGTATAAAGGTATTAACGGTAGCAGCATCTTATTTGAGCTTGATCTGAAAAACAATTGCAGTTTGTTATTAACTGTAACCAGCTTGGCATCTAAGAAGCCTGTGCTATGTGGGGTACCATTTATATTACTATTCCTAGTGGTAGTTGTGCCATAGGTCTCAATCATTCATTTCTAATTTGTAAATGCTGTCTTGCTTGTAACTATTCTTTTTTACGATGATGTGAATCTGAAGCTTCATTACAAAATAATAATGACAGTAATAAAAAATCATCCCACACAATATTAGTCTAGACCTTTTGGGAGGGATAAGATAATCACCAGTGTCATTATTTTGTTTTCCATGCTACATTTAATATGACAGAAAGCTAATGTCTCTTCTTACATTCATTTCTTCTCCCGAAGAATATATTAATTGTTGCTTTTTGATTTTCCGAGGCACAGAGAATAACAAAGTCGACAATGAAGTACAAGGTCGCTATTACTCATTGGCCTCCACAGAGAATATCCTACACAATTGTACTTAACAAAGAGGCAGAGGCCAAATCTAACTACCTCTTCTGTTCCAGTATTTCTCTAAAGGTTGTCCATTTCAGAGCTGTGGAGAGGGAGGATGAAAGATGAAACACCAGCATTGCCTCCTCTTGGGGAAAGAAGATCTTCTAAGCTAAGAAACAGAGCTTAGGCCACAGATGACAGTTATACTCCGGGGATGAAAAAGACGGGAAAACTTGGAGGGATCAGAGACAGACGAGGAGACTTTATCGGCGCCTTCGCTTGTTATCTGATTCCTACCACTGCCATTACCATTATCAAAAAAATGGGCCACTGTTATTTGTAGCGCAAGGGGTCAGTGATGGGTTTTTTTTTAGGACTATGTCTATGACTGCTGTTTTTGAAAGGCACACATTTCCCTGGCTAGTTCTCAACTCATGCCGACATATAAATCCCTCAAGCTTGAAGGTTCATCTTTGAAGGCACAGCTCTTTGGCCGGCTTAAGCAGCAATAAGAACTAACACAAGCTAATAATCACCGCTCCCTCCCAACAGATGGATCAACATGTCTCGGCTTTCATGCTTACAATAGATAATGAACAGTGTAATAAGTGGCCCTTCAAAAAAACTCTAGTTTAAGATGGACGAGTGTTTGTGGTGTATTGCAAACGCAAACAGCTCAGAATAGCTGAGGAAGTCTCCCCAAACATCTGTACTACAGAAGTTAATCTTCATAGGCGGCTGATGGAGAATCCCTGAAGTTTAGTAGTTTAAAGCTGTTGGTAAAAGCAGGGCAAAAAGTATACCTCCATCTCTGAAAGTCCTAAGTTTAAATCCACACTCATTAAATCTCCAAAAAAATAAAATAAAATAAAATAAAATTATATATATATATATATATATATATATATATATATATATATATATATATAAAATTGGTGTCTGTTAATATTTCTCAACAAACAGCATCTAATCAACTAAATGTAATACATCAGCCTCCAGTTCCCTTCAATTACCTAACAGGTAAAGAACATTGACCAGACCACTGCCATTATCACTATCACACCAAACTACACAAGGCAGGCCTGATAAGCTTTGGATGTCACCAGTGTTGTGATTGTAGCTCTGCTGATGGAGATAGATTTAAAGTGTTTGGAGGGCAATGTTATATTTTGGCCATTACAAAAATGGAAGACAAGATCAAATAGTTTGTGTTTGTCCGCTCTAATGTAAGCTGCAACTTTCAGCTTGACCAGCTAACTAGTTTACTGCCTACGGTGCCGACCAAGGGAATCATACAGTTTGGAAAAATATGACCGAGTATGAAAATAGAAGCAGCAGACAGAGGTACGGTTATGTTTTTCCTAATCATGTTTATAGTACTAGGACTAACTAGCTCTGCAATACTGTGCAAAAAACAATGATGGCCCTTTACTTTCATGTCCTCTACATGGATCATCAAGCAGTGGCGAGGCTGGCCTTTAGCCCAGGGCATGCAGCATACGCCTCAGTCTTTTACATCATCCTGTATCCAGACATCAAGTGCTGAGTGGGCTGGAAACATTAAAGAGTCATCTGGAATTTTTAACCATTTCATGTTAGCTGGCTAGAGCTGATAAAATCTAGCAGCAACATTTGACATTTCAGCTATCAAAACTGACACCGACTGTCATCAGCTAGAAATAAGTTTCCTGCTTATGCCCATCTTGGTATCAATCCAAAACCCACTGTTTCAAAAATGAATGAGGTAATGGTCAAGGTTTAGCCTTGATTTAACCAGGTAATCCTTCACTGTTGATCCAGGGAGAGATAAAGGTTATGGGACAGGAAATGGAACACAACACGGTGGAGAAATTACCATCGAAACAACTGGGATTTGAAGTTTAAAGTTTGATCATTTATTTTTCCTTAAACACAGCTGTACACAATCTTCAAATCATTCTGTGAGCTTTTTGTTATCTTCCCCAAGTGAGACAGATTCTTTCAAGCCTTTTCTCTCAGCATGGCCTCAAAAATAGAGTACTCAAAGCAGACACACAGACCGTCTTTGTTCCCGACAAAATTCTTATTACTTCTTATTACAAAATACTTATTACAAGTTTATGCTTTCTGATATGTGGGAGTATAACTAATAATGGCGTGTACAAGGTGCAGGTTTTGGTCTTGTAGATGACCACAGAGAAGTCTGATATTCAGATTACTCTGCCAAGTTACTGTGTCTCTACCTGTCTAGAATGAATCAAATAATGAAATTGGATTTTGGGTTAGTATTTTTGAACAAAAGAAGGGAAAATTTATATGACTTTTGTTGCATTCTGAAAAAAAAAAACCTTCTCATCACACAGTAGTTAAGTAAGTAATGGGTTGGATGGATTTACTATTGGATGGATTGATTTAAATTTTGAAATAAAGAAAGGTTTCTCATTTATTTACAGTAGTTGGAAATTTTGTGTGCTCAAGTACAGTCCACCCAATGGAAAATAATCAATGTTCTAGTATTTTTTGACTGCAGTGACTATCACTGGATATGTGTATTATAACACTGCAGAGTTTTGATATTTGACACCCAGGCTCTAAATCTTGGCAAAGGCCAACCTAAACTTTTTAGATCTAATTATGATATGAAGACTATCATAATTAGATCAACAGCATTAAGCCCTGTAGTCTGTGTGCCAAAAAAACAATCAAAAGGAAAAATTGGCTAAACCACTATATGAAATTTATCAGAATGAAAATGCTAATAACTGCTCATATATGTACAGTTTTCTAGATTCAGAAGTCTAAAAATAGTAGAACTTCCCAGTTGGCAGACACTATAACATGACCTACGATCAGGATTGTGCTGCTAACACACACTGGCAAACTGGGAAAGTAGCCAAGAAAAAATATTCCACTGAAATTGAGTCATGTGACCATTGAATTAATATATTATTCTTACAGGGGAGTTGCATCAGGATGTGAAGGTTGGACACGACACTGAGAGACACAAGCTAATTTCATGATTTCATGTATTATACAGGCATTAATCCCAATTAATAATATAGTAGTGAGAAAAATTGTGAAAAATTCATAATAATAAAATGGAGGATTTTATGTATGCACCAAAACAATGCACTTATGTCACGCAAAAGCACTGCAATGCTGCAGACATTGATTTGTAATATTATATTTACTTGTCTGTACAGTGTTTACTGGACAAAATGTTTACCATCACATAAAGAAGTCAAGCCAAAATAAATAAAATTCTTTATTAACCTCCTGTGCTTACACACTGCAGTGAACATAAAATATTTTAACGGTATGCAGTAAAAATGTTCAGCTCAGCAACTGTCCAGAAAGGACTTTTAGGTAAAGCATTAAACGGCCTTTTGAAAAACACCGGAAACTTTTCAACAGCTTGTCAAAAAAATATCAAGTGGAATGTCACAGAAACCTTTAATATTGAACTGAAAGATTTCAAAGCTCTGAGATCTGGCAGAATGAATATTCATGAATGCTTCATCGCTCTCCCCTCTCTAGCACAATGTAAATGTTAAGAGCAGAGATACTGGCAGCTGTTCAGGCTATTAAAAAGCTGCTCCCGCGTTACAGGCTGTATAAAAGGCCAGCCAAGGATATTAAAGGGCAATGCCGCCACATAAATCATCATTTATGCGGTAAAAGTTCCAAAATCCTTCTGATATCCTCTAATATTTGACTGTTAATGTAGCATTCCTATAGTCTTTCAGCAAGCTGTGGGTCCATCACTCAGAAATGACATGTTGATTAACCAAATACACAAGAGTAATTCCAGCATAATTTTTTTTTTTTTTTGAACACACAATTAATTAGAAACTACACTAACTCTACACCAAGCTAGATCCACTTAGATGTAGGTTTCTTTAGTTGTCAATGCATGCTTGCAAAAGCAACCAGGAGAGGAGCACTGGGCACTGAACTTTCAACTTTTCTTGTAGCAGTGATCCCCTATAAGAACCTCATGTAACACTAGCCAACACTACTAATTCTAGCTAAACACTCCCCAGCTGCATCAGCAGAAATAGCGTCTGTGAGATGGATGCTGTTTTATCTCAACCGTTGGGTGATCAAGGTGATTAGCCTGTGCAGGTGGTCTGATGCTCCCTCCAATGTTGTGCCATCAATTGCTCCTGCTTCACTGTGCATGTACAAACCAGCAACTATAGGCTTTGTCGTCTGCCCTGGCCCACTTTCCCCATCCCTTCCCACACCATCCTAACCAAGCTATGCAGCAGGGGTTATTAATGAGAACTGCAGAGCAATGTATCACTGCAGAGCTAAGATGGAGGTGTGGGTTTGTAATGGGTCGTAGCAACACTATGCTGACCCCAGAATTAATGATGACAACAACCACAAACCTGGGGCACAGTAGGAGGACCATAATACACTGTTTGCCCCATGAAAAATGAGGCATCGAGAACGTGCCTCTGAGTAGAACTGGGTCCTACAGGACCAACACACCGTGCATCCAGGAGGAATGAAATCTCATTGGGAGGATTGGGGACTGTAATGTATTTACATTACTATAGATGGCAGTTTTATAGCCCGGAGCCCAGAGAAATATAGATATCATTAAGTACCCCCATAGCCCTGATTAGGTGAGCAGAGTTCAGATGGCATTCACGGAGAGGCAGAAATGGCTGTCGTTAATCAGGTAACCAGGAAGTACCGTGTTGCAACCTGAGGTGGGGACACTACTAATTGTCGACAGATGAAAACATACATTTTAGAGCTCCTCATAAACCTCCCAGCAGAAAACTTAAACACAGCTTATGGAGTATCCATAGCTGCGGTATAACTTGCGGTTGCAGTTTAGCACGCATCCGTATGTGATTGATGGAGCACTATCAACATCATCTTATGTGCTCAGTCCTAACCCACAGTGATAATGAATCTTCTGCTACATACAATCATTTTATACCTTGACAGGAGAGAAAACCGTTTAGAGTCAGAGATGCAGGGGCAAAGAGTGATATCCAGAGCATAGCTTTGGCTGTGGCCATCAACAGCTGTAAACGGTGCAATTTTCAAAAAATTTTGCATATAATATACAGTCTAAGTACATTAGGCTTCTGAGCTTTGACATGATGAATCATCGAGTCAAAATCCAAACAAAATATTTGTGGATTGAGGTCTACACATTGCATCATTTTGAATTAAAACCATGCATGTATGTACATTTCAGTGGGTGGATAACCATGTATATGTATAATCAATTTTAGGAAAGATATGGAATGGAGTAGGTAGAAAAGAAATGTCACACCAGGCTGGAACCTAAGCCTTAAGTATCTATCATGTCACTCCAGTGGGTAACGTGGTAATGTGCATTAAGCAGGAGAGATGACACTTAAATAATTCATACTTACATCAATACATTAGGGACTTGCTGCTGGGCCATTACCCCTTAAATATACCCGAGAGGAATTTGCAAATTTGAGAGAACTTGAAACTACACAAAATACCAGATCAGGAGAACAATGGTACTTTTAGTCATATACTCAGCGTTAGCACAATAAGATCAGTCATACCATATGAATATAATACCTCAAAACTATGCCTGTCCTTGTTTCCGTAGGCTAGCTTCACCTCAGAATGCTATCAAGCTCTTATTGTAAGGAGGGAAATGACTCCACAGTGGAGTTCTTGAGATGAAATAGTATAGTATAAATAATAAAAGACTAAAGGAGGACAAAGTCTCATATTTTCATACAATAGATATCTACACCTCATATAATTATGTAATGCATATACAACTATTCTGTGTCTGCCTGTATCCTTTGGATGTTTCAGCTTCTTCTTTGTCAACACTTCAACGCTTAATCGTTTAATCGGCCGAGGCTTTATTACTGACTCCAGGAGGCTAGAAAAAGCAGTTATGGTAGGTTTGTTAACATTTATGGGGACCTAATGACAAATGTTTATGTTATGCACTTGCTAAAATGTCATTATCATATTTTTTAATTCCAAAATATCGGTATTTCTATCAGCCTCAGAATTCTTGTATCCATCTCTGTTACTGAGCATGATGAGATGAAATGACTAACTTTTGAAGGGTTGTTTGGATTCACATCATTGCCCTTTTGAATAATGTATGAACCTTTCTTTAAGTTATTTACAGCTTTTTCACAGGCTTAATTATAAAAAATACTCCAAATTCAGGCCAAAAGACACCTTTAAAGAATTTGCCGATCAGAGCAGCAAAATATAGCTGGAAAAATAAAGGAGCAAAGGTCTGCAGAGAAAGTAATAGCCCTGCATCTGAAGGTGAATGGAAGGAAATCATTCTATCACAATAAGCCTAGTAGGGAGGGAATAAAATGGAAAAGTCATCTAAAGACACTACAACAACAACATGTCATGCACCAAAGACAGGTGGAGGACTTGACTTCTACACCACAGGTAACATAGTTAAAGCTGCATCAAACACAAAAGCATCAACCTCCTATATTAAAAACACAGCACTAAGACCCAAATGTGGGGCATTGGGGTCCCGGTGCTGGAAAATGCTGAGATTAATGGAAGTCATGGGAAGGACCAATAACAGGTCGTGCTCCCAGAGAAACTTATTCACTAATGGCTTTCCCCTGTGACATTTCTACTTCCTTGTATTTCTAACTCAGCTCAAAGATGTCCTTACGTTCACTACCAAGGCACACTCTTATTTCATGCTACATATAAAGGGATGTCTAGAGGAGACCTACCCACAATTGTTATAGATGAAAAATGTTTGAGTTTTATGATGAAAGCAGAGAAAATTTGTTCTAAATGAATGAAATCTTGCCTTTTTCTGTTCCTCTACAAGTGCAAGAAAAATGCAAAGGAAATGAACATTGTACTTAAAGAGCATCAACAATGCATAGAGATGCTCAAAGCACAAATCGAAACAGCGCTAAAAAAAGAAAAGAACTTTTCTGGAGTCTGTGGTGCATAACTTCACAGTGTTTATACAGACGCTGTCATACTTGTCCATAGTGCACTGAAGCAAAGGCCAATAAAATATTCTTCCCCATAAAAGTGGATTCAAACTATGGTGCAGCAAGTGTTCAGATGAAAATAACTTATGAAAATGTACTACCTTTACATACGGTTATGTCTCAAGCAAGCTGACACATTGTTTTGGCTAACAATGTTTGCAAATCCCACAATACAGACAGAAAGCCTCCATAATATTATGCAGATGTAAAATCTGCTAGATAAATATGGATGATGGTATCAAAGATATGAGATGTGAACAGATGAATGTGGGTTGATAACCGGATGCTGAAGATGATGTGCAGAATTGATTTAAAATAAAAGATTCCTGCATAACTAACAAACTACAGCAGCGTGGAAAAGTTGGGGCACCCCCAGGTCAAATTTTCTCTAACAGTGATAGTTATGTGAGTAGAGGAGGAACTAATCTCGAAAAGGCATAAAGTTAGAGGTAAAACATTCTTTTCAACATTTTAAGCAAGATTAGTTTATTATTTTTGTTTCGTACAAATTTGAGAGTGAAAGGAGAAGAGAACCATATAAATGTTTGGCCACCCCAAGAGATTTGAGCTCTCAGTGCTTTTAACCAAGGTCTCAGACTTAATTAGCTTGTTATGTCTATGGCTTGTTCACATTCATTGTTAGGAAAAGGCCAGGTGATGCAAATTTCAAAGCTAAACACTCATGCCTCAAACCTCGTCCTAACATTCAGCCGCAATGGGTTCCTCTAAGAAAATGCCTAGCACTCTGAAAACCAAAATAAATGATACCCGCAAAGCAGGAGAAGGCTATAAGAAGGTAGCAAAGCTTTTCAGGTAGTCATTCCCTCAGTTTGTAATCAAATTAGGAAGCGGCAGTCAACAGGAACAAAGGAGGTCAAACTGAGGTCTGGAAGACAAAGAAAACTTTCAGGGAGAGCTACTTGTAGGTTTGCTCGAAAGGAAACTGCAAAATACCTTCAGGAAGATTTAGCAGACTCTGGAGAAAAAATAGAAGTTTTTGGCTGTAATGAACAAAGGTATGCTAGGAGGAAAAAAGGTGCAGAGTGAAAAGAACACCACTCCAGTAGGGGGTGGATCGATCATGCTTTGGGGTTGTGTTGCTGCCAGTGGCACAGGGGTCATTTCATTGTTAGGGGAATGAATGAGTTCAATTGAATACCAGCAAATTCCTGGAGCAAACATCACATAATCTGTAAAAAATCCTGGAGATGAAAAAAGGATGGCTTCTACAACAGAATAACAATCCTAAACACACCTCATCACCTACACTGGTCTACCTCAAGAGGCACAAGCTGAAGGTTAATGCTATGGCCCTCAAAATCCCCCAATCCAAATATCATTGAAAAACTGTGGATGGACCTCAAGAGAGCAGTGCATGCAAGATAGCCCAGGAACCTCACAGAACCAGAAGCCTTTGGAAAGAAGAATGGCCAAAAATCCCCGGAAGACTCTGCTGCTACAAAAAACAAAGTGTTGATACGAGAGATGATACTTGCCAAGGTATGTAAGGTGCCCAAACTTTTGTTTCAGGAACTTTTCCTTTTTTGTTATTTTGGAACTGTAAAAGGTGGAAAAGACAAAAGTGATCCTGCCTAAAATATTAAAGAAATATGTCATCTTTAATTTCATGCCTTTTGGAAATCAGTTCAGGTTTGACCAGAGGTGCCCGAACTTTGTCTTGACACTATTTATCTGCAGATATTATTACATTATTACATAAACCAATGACATGGATGTACGGAGTGGGCAATGTTAGAGACTGATCAGAGGTTATCTGAGTTATTATGCAACTAATCGACTCGAGCTATATAATAAGAATGAAAGTGATCTTTAATAAATTAATAATTAAAAAGTGCCAAAAACACCCTGTAGCTCAGAAAGTAAGCCAGAGACAATCAGCAGCACCTGTCTGAGACACAGTCGTAAAAGCTTTTACTGCGAGGTTCAGTTCGATATTAGACCTGAGGCAGGGGCAGAAATATCTATCCAAACAAGCCGAGGGTGTGAACAATTCCTTCGCCCAGTGGAGGAAGAGGAATGGGTAGAGGATGACAAGCACTGGAGGACAAACGCAGCAATCGATTGCTACAGTGGCAGCCGTGATCATCTTGCTTAAACAGCTCCAACGCTACTAGCATGCACAACATTCACTTCTTTTGACACAGATGTTTCTGGGAGATGCTCACACCCTGAGCTCGCCCTGAGCCACTATAATACAAGACATAAAATCAATTGTTATATCTCCCTCTCATTAGCGAATGTCAATCATTAACTGATAGTTTTGATGGTTGATGGTTTGTCATTTCTTGAAAGTTTGACTCATTTAGAGATACTGAGTCAGTAAATTTTGATTAAACACAGTTTGATATTCCATTCCTATGTAATGCAAGGAAATGTAAAATCCAAAATGTCCATTTCTGCTTATTGTGTCTTTTGGGCTTGATCTTTCAACAACATAACTTATGAATGCGATGTTAATTAGCAGCTTACTCTGTTCTCTGACACTAGAGATGCAGAACCGTAAGTCAGTAACAGGCACTGGGCAGTCATTTGTAAACTAAAATTCTCTAACTCAACTAAGATTCTGAAACTCAAGACTGATGGTGACAATTTGGCTCGTATAATTTTCATAATGGACAAGATGTAAAAAAACACACTCATCATACAACATTCTAGTACTTAGGAATAGATGTGTTAAGATTGTATGGTCTAGTGGTGGTCTAGTAACCCAGTATTGCAGTTTTTAGAAAAATGACAAAAAAAATCCTTAATAGACTTCTAAGAAGAAGATAACACTGTACAAACACAGAAACATTATATTTGAATAAATTGAGATTTGCTGAATAATGGCTTCAAATCTGGGTACAAGCTAAATTTAAGTAGCTTAAGTAGGTTAATCACCTCTGTATCTAAGGTTCTAACAAAACCTGTCCTAATTTAAATGGAGAAAATGCTGCTCTCAGGTTTTTGCTGCTCACTTTGAACACTGTGTCACATGTGGGGAGAAAATAAGGTTAATTAGGACACTTTGGTTTGCAGGATAAACGCACAGTTGGTGCTGCGCAGCAAGGCACAGAAGTTTGTTGTGTTGTTTGCTTTTTGGTTAGCCGTGCCCATATTTTAAATCATAATGCAGCACAGTATCAGAAATGTCAAAAGTTGCATCATTGGGCCAGTAGCTTTTCTATATTCTGGAGCGCCTTGCTCTGCATACCAGTAAAACAACAGTGCCTGCTGTCACTACTCCGAATAACACCCCAAAGTGTTTTGGCAGCACAGCATAGGGTAGGGGATTTAAAAATGCAATGAGTTTTGAAGTCAGCTCAGAATCAGGCCCTTGAAGGCAACACTGTTTTTCTTCCACTGTACCTTTAAAACTAACACCCCAAATCAGGACTATGAATGAAAAATGAGGCAGCAAACACAACTGTTTATGTATTCAACAACAGCTTTAGAATGAGTTCTGTGATGAGACAACACAGCTGAGACCAGATGAACAGACACACCATACCAAACTGTTAATGCATAAAGTGGATCCAGGAGTACACAGTGGACTTGAACCAGTTTTGAAAAACAGCTGTTTGGTGTGCATCCAGACTGAAGTGTCTGTGAAGTGTCTATTCAGTAACGTGAGAGGCAGTGGAGCATCTGTACAGGGGTACAGCCGACTCCTCCAGGAGCACAGGCTGAATGCTAATGTAGGCTCACCTCCGTCCTTTCCCCTCTCTGAAACGTACAAGGGCAATGCTGCATTAATCATGGATTCACATCCCTCCTCCTTCACTCTCACCTTCCTCTCAACACACAGACACACACACAGACACACAGACAATCACACACACACACAGCCACCTCTCTGCCTTCCTGTTTCCCTCCCTCTCTAACAATCACACAAACACAAACATACACGCCTTTCTTTCCATCATGACCAACATAATTTAAGAGACTTGTTTAACACCAACTATAAAATTTAAGTGTCACTTACCTTGAAAAGCAAGATATTTTCAAGTCAATGCAATTAGGTGGAATGTTTCTAACGAACAAACTAGATGTCTCTGAACCATACCAGAAAATATTGTATAATTTACACACATATAATCTGACATCTCTGAAAAAACCCACTGTAAACATGCACAAGTTACCCCCCCTCCCAACACACACACACACACATAAAATACAATATGGTGTACTCCCATTTTCTGCTCCACCGCTCTGAGCAAAATGAGTGGGAAAGAGATACAGAAGAACACAGTTATATCTGTGAATTCCATTTGAAAAACCACTTAAAGAGAAACAAAAAACAAATGCACATAATGGTCAAAGACCTGAGCAGAAAATGTTTTGAGTTTCAGGTATTCAAAGCATTTTCTTCATAGAGAGGTGCAGGTTCTCTATATTAGTTTCACACAGTGTAACACAACGGTGCCTGCAGACCAAAGGAGAGAATGGTGTGAATAGAAGGCACATTATGAGCAACAACACTATGTGATCGGATTTTATTCATAATTAATAGATATTACAGAGGGAGACAAATAGCCCTGTGCCAGACAGGAGAGCGGGCAATTAGCTTTGTTAACCCTGACGTGATATAATACCATGAGTACACTGTGTACAACACGGAGGCAAAAACTCGGGACAGCGATGTATTCGAAGCTGAATAATACGTTGTCCTGTCCCTAAAAATATGTACATAATTATTTCTAATAATAGGCTATGAAGAGCAATGCGAGGACCAATGCGCGCCATGAATTATCAGAGATGTCCTGAGCCAAGCCTGAGGATCAAGGCCAGTCCAGGCATATTTAAAGGATCTGCATCAGCTAAAATACAGCCGAGCAGATCCCCTGCCTTTCTTCACTGTGAGCTACTTTGTAGTGTCCAGTTCAGCCTGCTGCTGCTCCGCTTCATGGCAGCATACACTGCAAACATTTTGCTGCGTATGGGAGTAAACAAGAGTGTGGATGGGAAAATTTATTTGGGGATAGTGGTGCGAGTGACTCTAAATTCTAATGTCCAAGCTGGAAAGCTACACAGACTTTTTTCGTCAGGTTTGTGTGGTCTTTGCAAGCAGCTCTCTGTAATTGGCCAAAGATCATTTTTAAAGGAAGAAGGTCCACTGAGGAAGCTGTAGTTGTTCAGTTGCTGGTGGCTACTTCTAGAGTTTCAACAACTTCATCCGAGTGATGCATCACAGGAGGGATATATCACAAGTTAGAGGAGTTCTAACCTCCCAGATAAACTTTCAGGTAGACCATTTATTTATTTAGGCTTATTGGGAGCTTTTATCCGAGCCCTTTGGTATTTGGTTGAAGTACAGAAGCTTGTAAAAAATGAGATGTATCAAAGCCAGAAGCTACATTTGTTATTTCAGTGTGCCAGGTACATATTTGATCAAAGCTTAATATGAGCAGATAACCAAAGGACTCAGATTGGGAAGGGAACTGAAATACTTGATCAGGAAATCCCTATTAATTACACTTTGTTTCTCATATCCATCACTTTGGTTATTACACAGAAGTACTCTGATACTGATTATTTTAAATGGCCAAATGTACAAAAATTACACAAAGCTGTTCTGGGAACTTTATTGATCCTATATTTGAGCTCATCTTTTCCTCAGAAAGGTCAAAGGTCAGGATCAGGTACACAAAAGCATCCCTGTGGCTGGGACAGTTGAGCAGAGCTGTGTGTTCTGTCATAATGGCTTATAACAGAGATTGGTAGAAGGAAGCTACACCCTGCTACCCAATGGAAGTCATTTGTGAAGAACCATTTATTAATTTATCGCCAAATTCTAGCACAGTAAGCAGGGTGGTGCACCTCCATAGGTATTCTTGAAGCAAAACGTCACCTTATGCTGGCCAGCAACAACCTACACATACACATACAAAATAGGCAGCTGTCAGATGAGCAGCAGGATCAATAGACCTTTATTGCTTTACCAGGCTGAGAGCGAGAGTCCATGTTAAGGCACTGATGCACTCCTGACTCTGATCAATACAGAGAGCTGCTGATTCGGATAAAAGGGAGAGATGAGAAACAAGACGAAGATGTGATACCTTTATTTTAGGTCTTCTGAAGCAATACAACTTAACCTTAAGTAATCGCAGTCAGGACACTGGTTACTTTCACACAAATTCTTGGGCTAAGAAGGATTAGGCAACAAAAATAGAATAATCATTAAATATAGTAGGTGATATTGGTGATGTTGCTGCTGTCCTTCAGACTGGTCAGAAAAAGGAAAGGGCTTTTAAAAGGGGCAAGTATAGATGGACTTAGAAATGACAAGTGGTTCTCTGAAAAAGGGAGCACTGTGAGGGAATGATAATGGAAAGTGGAAAATGGACCTTATGAGAGGTATAATGGAAAGAAGATTGAAGCTGGGTAAGAGGCTGGGGAAAATGCAGAGTGTAGAAAAATGTGTGGTGTGGAGGAATGAGAGGCTTTAAGGAAAATGCAAGAAGGCAGTAAGGTGGTGCAATAGCAAAGGGTCTCCCAATTCACTGATGCAGTTTTGCAACATGAAATGTACTCAAATACCTCAAAATCCAATGTTGTACAAATTTAGGTGTACATTTGGTGTGCTGATGAATTTTTGCTGCTTTTTATGGACAAAAGGAGTCAAATAGTGTAGATGTCAGAGCTAAACAGCCTAAAACAACAGCCTGCTGGGTGAGCAGCAGTGGGGTGAAAAGAGATAGAGAAAAAGGATGACACTTATAGACTGAGGACATCGCTTCCTGCTGCTTACTGTGAGATTACAAAAAGACAAAAAAAAAAAAAAAAGCAACAGCATGGTGGAGATCTGTGTCCTGGCCACATCATCCCCGTTTAACCTCCACAAACAGGTACACTACCTGTGGAGATACAATTAGAAAGCCATTAGCCACTGACAGACTGAGGGCTAATTGCTGCCTCGGGAGAATTCAGCGGGAGGATAAAGTGCACAAGGACAAGAACACCCCATGAAATCCATCAACCTGCAGCATACTTTACAAGGACAGTAAGCCATCTTATATTTAAATCACTGTAGATGACAAGTTTGATTTCTATTCTGGCAGACAGAATAGCATGAAGGCAAACCAAGCAAATCTGACCAGTATGTTTTTGATGTTTCAGTTATTAATTGGGGAAGAAAATCCCCAAGGTCATAGTCAAGATGCTCTCACATGACAAAGCAGAGTGTCAAATTCTATTTTTTAATCCACAGTAAAAATGTAGGATCAACACAGAACACATGGCCACGTATTTATTATTGATGGTTCACAGATAAGCAGATGAGAGATATTTAAAGAGTAGCTCTGCAGATTTAGCACTGCACTTCTATGACGATATCAGATAGGACAGTTGGAAAAAAGGATCTAAATCAATATATCATCTTTATTTTAAACTGCAAGCATTCTTCTGCCTTGTCAAAACCTGGTGTCTATTTTGCTCACAGTGCAACTCGACAGTCAGATTGGTTAGAGAGCTGTGTGTGTTAATTGTAGTAATGGCTAATGGAGCCTCAAACAGAGACGAGGAGCAGACTACAGAGGTCTGGTGCGATCTCCTCATAAAAAGTGTTTAATTTCTCGTGAGTATTAATTAGAAAATAAAGTCCATAATAACGTGTTACTGGACGGATGAAACAATGTTTGGTAGATCAGCTGATATTTCAACAACATATTTAAGGTGTTTACTGCCTAATCAGAATGAGTGACTCACTGATTGTCGTTTCCCTTATTACACACTATATAAAACTGCAGTTGAATGTAAGCAAATGCTGTCCTAACCCTCCAGAGACTGTAGAATCAGATTATGCAGCCATGCAGCCTTCCTCTAAAACACGAACCTAACTTTGATAACATTATCAAAGTTCAGAGTCCACTGAAATCAGTAGCTTAGAATTTAATATGCCGTTGAGGTCGAGGAGCTTTAAGACTTCAAACAGCATGTTCCCACAACCCTGCATTCTGCAGGGGGTTCCTAAAATTTTAACACACGTCATCCCTTCATGCTGAAGTTGTCAGGCTTCCAGCATTTTAGACAGTGACATCAGCAGGACGCAATTAATCTCCCTAAAACTGGGTCATCTTCAGTTCTTTCTGTGCAACAGGCAACAGCAGCTGGATTAAAAGTAATTATTGTCGGGGTGTAGTGATGTAGTGGTCAGTCTGTTTCAGCCAAAAACAAGAACTATACACCAGTTATTTAAGTACTGTAAAGGGTGTGTTTTCATGCCGCTATTGTTTGTGCTGAATCAAATACTCTTGTGATTATGACTCTTCCTAAAAGTTAACTACCACGATGAACTCCTTGAAAACAAATACAAGTCAGCTCCGATTAAACGAGTTTCACAGCTTATCTCAAAACAGCACTAGCCCTTTGCCAACAAAACTAAACAAGTCCTCCAATCTGAATAACCATATAATTTGTTTGCTCCCTCCTTTGCTCTCATCACAATTACTAGGGCCACTTTTACAGGTTCCAAACTACATTAAAAACACATTCACACAAAATGTGTAACTCATTATCTTTCATTTTGTATGTGCATCTGCTCTGATTTTAGTCCTAATTTTGAAAATTACTAAAAAGAAAAAAAAAAGAATAATTTTAAATCCAACCAAATCTGCTGCCAAACAAATTTTAATAAAATAAACAAGCTGTAAGATTCTGCAACATCTTGGCCTTTCAAGAAAAGCCGTTCATTACAGACCACATCAAACTTTGAATTCTGAAGAAAAAAGTCCATTGTTTGGTTTTCTTGCTTCATGCTTTTTTCCTCTTTAAAGGTACAATGAGGAAAGTTACTCTGACTCTCTCTTGTTGGCTTGCTACCATTATATAGGCACACAAGACACAGAAAATAACATCCATGTATGAGTGGGTGGGCTATCCATGTAGGAAACAATTTGTTATTTATAAGCAATTTGTGTACGTGATGATCATGGTTGCTGATGTCATTTTGCTGATATTTAGAGTCTTATCCATCACCCAGTACCATTAGGGAGGCATCCGATTGGTCCCAAACCCCCTCTGCAGCATCACAATGACCCCAAGCACACAGCCAGAGAGCTATCTTCAGAGATAAGGAGAACCAGGAGTCCTGCAACAGATGGCCTGGCCTCCACCGAGCCCTGGTCTCAACATCATGCAGTCAGACTGGGATCACATGAAGAGACATCAAACACAGATACAAACTAAATCCACAGAGGAACTGTTGCAAAACTCTTCAAGATGCTTGGAACGAAAAAGTGTGCACAAGTGTACCAGAGAGAACTGGTGCTGTTTTAAAGGCAAAGGGTGGTCACAGCAAATATTGATTTCGTTTTAGGTTTGTTCTATTTACTGTGCTTTTATCACTTTTGAAAGCATCCTTGCTTGAATTTTTGCACCTAAAATCTTTTTCGGGTATATTTCATCAGCACACGGAGGAAAAAGAAGAGCAAAGATGCAAATACATCACAGTCAATTATAATATAAAAAATCGAAGTATTAATTATTCCTCTCTACTCTCAAGGATGTAAATACATTTTACTCTTACTGTATCTAGAGCCAGTGCCACTGTATAAAGTAATAAAAATAAACAGTAAATGGTGATTGCTTCAAGGGTTGATCGTGCTTCTAATATTGTCTCCGTTCCCCCATGACCTGCTAGTCCCACTCTCTCTCTCGCTCACACAGGCTCCCCTTTGACTATGAGGAACCGGACACGGAGGGTTAGGGTTAGAAAACTGAACGATTAAGTGTTTTAGGCATCAAGCTTCTCGTCACACACCACCCTCCCTTCTTTTCTCCCTTTAGACATGAATATACTGTATTTGAGTGAAGACAGCGACAAACTAAAAGAAGCTCTTCGTATCAATAGCACAGTTGTGGATTGATTAATATATTTAATATAATGAAAATGGGAAATATTTACTCGTAAAGAAAAAAAAATCACAGTATAAACATAAGTAACCTCCTTGTATAGGAATAAAAAAATCCTGTTCATTTTTTCTCCTTAAAGATGAATATTTACTTTTCGTTGTTTTTGCTTACCAGGTGTTAAAACGGCCTTACTTTTAATCGCTAGTCAACTTGTGAATGTGCAGACCTATTTTGGCATTCAGTTTATTGACATCACTAGTCATGTATCTTAATTAGTCTTAATTGCTAAGAACATTAACAGCACAGATCACAAGATTAGGTGTCATCCATCTCTCCCTGTTTTCCTTCTATTTTTCTCTCGTCCATTTCACACAAAAACCACCTTTGCATTTGGCATCAGAGAGAATCACTTTGTTGGCATTGGAGAACAATAATGTTCAAAAATAACAGCCTTGTCTAATGGTGTGTAACAGAAGGAAGCAGGCTGATGTATTCTTGTTTTTCTAGGCTGTAAGAGGGTAATACAATTTTGCTGCAGAATGATTAAGCACCTTCCAAAAAGAGCCACTAAGCTACTGATACAAATTCAATATGTTGGCCTTAGACCCTCTGTCATGGATGGATCCTTGCCAAGATTAATAAATGAGATATTTTTCTGAAGTATCTGTGATCCCCTTTCTAGATTATAAATCACTATAAGGTGATGTTGAGCTCTGGACTGAGAATTAATGCTTAATTGTTGCAGATGTTGAGTGATTCCATTTCCTTTCTGGAAGCCAATGGTACGTAATGGCTTTGGCCTCCAATTTGTAAATTCTGAGAGCAACAGGAAGACCATCAAAAGATAAAGGAGAACTATAATTAGATTGGAGGCAACTTCACCCTCTGGGAGCATTTTTTTCCCTTTAATTTCAAAGTCTCACAGTGAATGAAAAAAGAGCAGTCACCTCATATTATGGCAGCTAACATAATGAAAGTCATTGGTTGCTGTTGTGTTGGACACTTAATGTGAGATTGTGTCATCATGGCTTCTAATTTCACGTTCAGTGCCCAACTTGATCATCTATGGACTATCTCTATAGTCCATCCTCTCTGTCCATCCGTCCCTCTCGCTATCTATCCATCTCTTTCTCCCTTCGCCTTGTGCTTGCAAGATGGGTTGATACACGCATGCATTATTCATCTGTGTGTCCTTTCTGTCATTGCGGGGCTGAGCTCTGAGCAGAGGGGTGCAAAGCGGAACTACAATCAATCATCCAGAGTGTGATGCTCATCACAATGCGATATGTTGATTGGATGTCACAGGATATCCATGCAGACAGAAAAGTGTTGTGGGCCGTTCTGGTCACACTGCGATTGTCTCTTTGCACCAGTGACAGTTGAAGTTCATTGATTCACCAGTTAGGGAAAAGACCCGACTGCTTTCCACAGTGCTGACATTGATTTTATTTTTTCCCATACAGAGGCTCTACTTCTGGTGGCCGAACCAAGTAGATAAAAACAGTGGTTTTCCAGTTTAGGTCAATCTTACATCAGAACACCTTAATTCACCCTTTTCAAACTAACTCATTTTTAGCCACACACCTTCCAAGTTGCGTGCGCTGCAGTAACTGAGTAGTGACTAGAGGCTTCTCCGTGCATGGCTGCCTGGCAATATGTTTCAGGTACGCATCAGTAAATTGTGCACCCACTAAGAGTCTGCAGGTGAGGCATTTAAGAGACACCTGTTAATTGTAGCTACAGAAAATAACATGGGTTACACTCTCCCCATATAAACTGCGTGAGTCTCTGCGTGCACATCGGTCACGTGCGGCACCACGAGTAAATTCTCAAACCGCTGAGCGACACTGATCAAAATACTTTCAAATTGTGAGGCAGCCAGTCAGCAGGTGCAATGGAGGAACATCTTCTTATCGTCATCTTAAACATTTACCTCTTTTCTCTGTGAGGTTTGCCCATATGAATGTTCCAAGGGGAATTCACCAAACATGATGAATGTCACCCGCATAATAACTGATGCCCTCTTTGAAAAATATCACTCACAAAAATGTTACCGAAGAAAAAAATAATCACTTCAATGTCAGCTATCATCAGATGAAATCGTTACAAATTCAACAGTGTCAACAGTTGTATTAGAGATTTCAAAACATTTTAAAAGAAATTCATACAGTTGCCAAAGAGATGTCATCAGTGTTTTATTGTGACAGGATTAAGAGGGAATTAATATCGCATCAGGTTAGTTGCTAAAAAACCTCTTGCGATCCATGACCTTGACGGGA
Source organism: Istiophorus platypterus (assembly GCA_016859345.1). Taxonomy (NCBI): domain Eukaryota; kingdom Metazoa; phylum Chordata; class Actinopteri; order Istiophoriformes; family Istiophoridae; genus Istiophorus; species Istiophorus platypterus. The sequence continues at coordinate 19,448,561 of CM029121.1, read as the reverse complement.
GGTGTTAAGAGGATATGACAGACCCAGAGATAGATGAGAGGATATAGAACATCAAGTGATGCTACACCGTTGAGTGTAACAGAGCATGTTCCCTGTAGAGCATCTGGCAGAAAGACCATGAGGTGGTAAAACATTACTGAAATCATGATGATGGTAATATGGTGAGCAGAATATTATTTTCCATCAAGTTTATTCGAGGTATTAATTTTTCGTCTTGTTAAACACTGTAATTTTGTAATTCATCCACACTTTTGATTTCCCCCTGTGGAGAAAGGCCCCTGGACCATGTGTGAATTTAATTTGAGAGAAAATTTTAAGTATGAGAAAATTATAACATTCAACAAGATCTCTTAAATCATTTGTAAGTGACACTTCACTACAAGTGCTGCTTCCATGGGGATTATTGTTTTTCATTGTCTGATTTTGAAGTATACTCCCTGAGTTCTACAGGAAACCTGTTGCAGAATACAGACCAGCAGGAGGACAAATCTTGTCCATCCTCAAGCAGTAGCTAAAGAACGTCATTAGACATGTGCACTATTTTCATACCGAGTGTCATCACAACAGTTTATTAAAATGCTATTTCAGGAAGCAGAAATATTTGCTTTTACCAACTGAGTAATTTGCTGATACACTGCTTTGTGTACAAGAATTCAGTTATTTACATAAACAGTGGCTATGGTGTGGGGTTGATGCCATTACAAAGAAAATTCATCCAATTAATTTTCTGCAGCACATTTAATAGAAGACGCTAAGTTGAAAACTGGCTGCACATGTGCAAATCTAGTTGTTAAAAATTGTTAATGCTAAAATGTAATTATGAATTTCAAACAAAAGAGTTGAAATATGGAATTAAACCGAACTCTCATCTGGTCCCTATTTATCAGAAAAGTCAATTTCATGGCTAATAGGTTCATTACTGTGGTCATGCTTGAAAGGCCTTCTCTGATAAAACTAGCTCAGGAGTTGAGAGCTAAGCCGCTGGAGTACAGGTCTTAATAAGGTTCTCTCTCTAGCTCTTTGCTTCTCTTTCTCATGGCAATTTACAGTGAAGTTAAACTTTGACCCTTTTTTTCCATACGACTCCTCTATTTTAGACTGTTGTGACTGCTGCGTGTGGAGCAGACCCAATGACACAAGAGAAATCTCCTTGCATAGAAAAGGGCACAGATTTGCTTCGACTGCTCTATTCACTACAGACAATTTATCTGCTGCTCTGGGGGAGAGAGTTTCTGCAAAGGTCCAGCTAGACAAGACGGGTCTGTGCTGCATACTAATGACAGCCGACTGTTTCTACCACACAGCCTTGTCATCGTGCATTCCAGCCATGTTCGCATGCTGTCACACTGCGGTGGAGATGGAGCACTTTATGAGGCGGTGCGGCACAGGGCGCTTTGCTATGGCTTATGTGGAGCTCCGATTTCTGTTTGAAATTGAATTTTTTATTTTCATGAATACAAGCTCATCATCCAACCTGCGTCATGCTGCCATGCTGCCATGCTGCCCCCCCCCCCATCAGCAAGTTTAACATACCACACCCCGTTATCCTGATTCAGCAAAAACAGCAACCTGACAGAGGCTGATGATTGTGAAAGCCTTCCGTGCCCGCACTTCCACCTGCTTAATCCCACATGCATGTGCAAGGAGCATTAACGGCAGGTGCTTTCTGAAAAAAAATCTCATTTCGCCTCCTCTTCTCTTCCCATCTGCATATTGCAGTTTAAACTGCATTTTCCAAACAATGTGCAGTCTAATCTACAGTATGTTTATGTTCATCTGGGCTGGGCTGGTGTTCTCCCTTTCATCTGTTCTAATCTAACTCTCCCATGTAATATTCACCAGAAGGCTCTGGGCTTATCCTCATGAACCACGAGGGTGAAATAATCCACTCTTTTGTTCCCAATCTGATTACTTTCTCATTCTCCCTCACAGCTTAGATTTCCCGCTCTCTCTCTTCGTCATTCACAATTTGAACCTTCAAGGGCACCGTTCAAGATTTAACAGTGCATGCTAAGCACTACAGGTACCTCCATACACACACATTCATTGATATAGCTAATGGAGCTTGTAATGTTGTGGTCAGGACAAATGAACAGTGACTCATGTGTTTGCAGGCTATTTGTCTGAGCAGGATCAGCGCCCCTGTCTAATCCAGTATAACTGACCGGCCTCACCGGTCCATATTGATTTTCAACTTAAGTGGAAGATAGATCCTCAGAAGAGAGATGGAGTTAATATCTCTATCTGCCGGTGAGAGAGAATTAAACATATCTAAGCGTTAGCTCTTAACTGTCCGAGAGACTTCAGCTGGGACAGGTGAGACCAGTCTGTCCTTGAATCACCATTCAATCAGTACCTTACACATCTATCTCTATTTACCACACCGGCAAAATGCAACATTGGACCATTGTTTAGGGGCAAACAAAAATCAACCAGAGATCAAGCTCTTTTTAAGGAGCTTCGTGAAAACTAAACCTTCTGTTGGGTTTTTATTTGGGTAAACAAGAAAGGGAAGAAAAAGTGCTGTAAGGATTTGTGCTCCTTGGCAAAACAGCAATCAGCTCTATAAATAGCTTCCACAGACGGTCCTGGCCAATTATTTATGAATAATAATGGAATGACTTGCATGGAGACATGTCACAGTTCAAAACAACATCATCCATCTCTCCTTCCATCTCAGCTCTCACTGCCCAAGGGGAGGTAGCAGGAGTGGGGGTGAAAGAAAAAAAAAGGGGGGTGAGTAGAGTTAAAAAAAAAAAAGAGAGAGAGATGCAAAACAGAAAGATCTGTCATTTTGAGCAATGTGTGAGGTGATTGCCTGCCTGGGTAAACCACACTGACACTTAACACATCAACATCAACAGGAAGGAGAGGCTCCAGAAATAGCAAGAAATCAAATGTCTCCATCTAACAGGGTTTCAGGGTCAAAAGAAAACTCTGGGGTGATATTATATCTGGATTGAAGTTGCATCTCTGTTTCCTGCCTCAAAATGTAAAAGCCAGACATTATCACCGTCCAACTGCACCTCAGAATAAAGAGGTATTGCCTTCTTCATCCCTGCACGACTGTCACACAACAACACGGTCATAGACAGTCATACCTTCAAATGCAGATGTATTTATATTATGTCCATGACAGCATGAGCAGTTTGCCTTTGGCTTCAATCAACAAAGCTATACAGTGGGGAAACTGACAACTAAATCATATTTTCAGAAAGAAAAACGTCTTGTGACAACGTCTCCACGTGACGGCAACACAATGCCTAGCTTTAGCTGTTTTATCACAGAACCGTTATCATTAAAAGTGCTTTCTAAAGGATGCTGGCTCTGAGTATAATGACCTCAGCCACTGGAGCGTATCACATTTTTGGAATTGGACAAGCTTGGCCCATCATCAAACATTACTCAGCATCAGTGCTCAGTTTAGTGTAAATATCAACCGTGGGGGGGACACAGAAAAGCCTCTGCCGTCCTCCTGGTCCTGCCTCATTTGCATTTATACAATGTATCACTGAGATATTATTATGACAGCTGTGATGATGGTGAAGTTGGTTGGAGACCAAGTTAGAAGTTTCAAGGAAAGTACTTGAGTTTAAAAGAGAAAAACTTTATTCTAACTAACTAACAGTCTACAGTCAATGCATGTAAACTCTGCTCTGGGTGGATGGAACAGCCTCTGTAATCAGTATTTGAAGGCATGTTTCTTGTGCACTAGAACATATTTCATACCTGTGGCAGATTAGGATAGGATTACAAACGGCACATACTGGCATAATCCCATGAGACACAGTCCCCATCACTGCTTTGCAAGGCTAGATGGGGTTCTTCACATACAGTATGGCACAGAGCATTGAACAATTTGCAACCATCAAAACCAAGCAAAGTTTTAACGCCTTTATACTTGTCAACTGTTCAGCCAATCAGGGACCCATGAGAGCAGAGTTAAGACATGGACATGGATTGCTAAAAGTCCCACCTTAATCCTAATTGTGGAAACCAATGGTTGGCTGAATAATCTCCATAATTTGCATAATATCTCCAATTCTGCAGTTGCTGGATGAAGCCAGGGATCATCTCCATGCTTTTTTTCCTCCCTCATTTTTACTCGCTCTTCATCCTTCCATCATACCGGCATGTGGCATACGCCTACATCAGGGCAATACCCCCCTGAGTTCTCTTTGACTTTTCTGGGTCATGATGATAAAGCTAACCCTGAGTTGAAAACATACTGCATGACAATTTGGCTTCTGTCACTTGTAAAAAAAAAAAAAAGCTGCACATGTACATGTATTAAAGGTGTCAGGCTGTTCTCCATCAAAAGAAATTCTACGGTAAAAAGAACATGATCTTACATTTGCCCCAAAACATTCACTTATAACAATGATTTGCATGTCTCCAGGTGGAATACAGCACTATGGGCAGAGGCAACTATTCAGCAGTGATGAAACTAACTTTTTAATATCCCAAAAGATGAGTCTATTTGCTCCTCAGCCAAATTTGTTATCCTTTGATAAGACCGATATCAAAAATGGTCTTCCGCTGACCATTAGATAAAAGGTACTTAGAGTAATGAGATGACCACAAGCTCAGAAAATTAATTCTTGAGGAAAACTCTCGCAAGTGTCTCGCGAGGGCACTTATGAATATTCTTGATTTTAAGATTGGGTATCTATGGAAATTGGACATTTTCAGACTCTTGCTCTAGTGCCCCATGTGCCAACCCAATTGCTTTTTGAGTCAAATTTCAATATAAAACATAGCTGGAACTTTAGTTAACTGGTGTATGAAGGTCACTTTCTTAACTGATAAAATAAAGCAGAGGAAAGTGTCTGGGATTATGCAGTTTCATAATTTGAATCAGCAGTCCTTTGGAAGCATGTCTCAGTGTTCTGCCTGTATAAGAATAAGGAAAGAAAGAAGAATTTACTGAGCACCATCATTAGCTCTGTCTTTTGTAAAACAAAAGTTGGCCTAGGTATTCTTGAGCGAGGAGGGACGAAAAGCAGAGTGCTCTGCCTGATCAGAGCTGGCTGAAGTTTATTGGTCATATTGTTTGTTAGTGCTGAAGTTCGGTGCTAATTTTAGTCTCTGGGCGATTCACAGAATACCTCCCTTCATCTTGAAAAGATCATTTTTGGGTTATGAAATCAAAAATGCACCTACAATCGACATAACTTTATTAACAAAGTACAAAAATTGATTTTTTGGGGATTTTGTGAATAAACTCAGAATCTTCAGAGATGAAGAATTGTTATTCATCATCATTTTTATCCCCCAAGCCTACTTTATATTGTGTAGCTTTGGAAATATTACTGAGTCCAAACATTGTGCCAGAATAAAGTGCATCCATACAATCTGGTCATCCATGCACCCACAAAGTAGTTTAGATCGGCTGTGTTCGATACAGGAATAGATAACAGCACCTCCTCTTTGCTGCCTACACATAGTGTTTTCTTGTAAATGGAAAATGTGCACCACCTGCTACAGTAGAGCAAGCCAGCAGCCTCTAAGCCAGGCCCAGACACACATCTCGTGGTCTTCTGAGCGTGTGGGCGGACAAACTCCTTTTTCACGTGGTAACAGCCGGAATGTCTCCCTACATGTGTGTGAACTTCAGTGCCTCCTTCTTCAGGCAGCTTCCTTCCAATGTACAGTATGTCTAAATCATCTTTTGATGGAAAGTGGGATATATCGGCACCTCTTGCCTCCCACCATGAACCTCAATCCAACCCGATGCGATGCAAGATCACAGGTGGAGAGGGAGACAGACAGAGAGGGATACGACGAAAAATCCCCCTCTCTGTCTCTGTAACGGAAAACAGAGACGCATAAGGAAGAGCACTGAAAAGGTGCAACAAAGAGACTGCGAAAGAACATCAGTGCCGCTGTGCAGCATCCTTAAACAAATTGAGAAACGTTAAAACAAAAAAACATTATGCAACTGCCATTGTGGGATTTGGTTGCGTAAAAAGTCAAAGACAGAGGAGGTAAATGCACTGCTGTTATGTGCTATCAGACCAGATTTGAGTTAAGAGTGGGAGAGAGTTTTACACCCTCTTAAAAAAGACACCTTGTTGTAATGCAGGCAGATGGCCTGATATCATCCATCCTGACCGTTTTTTTTTTCCTTCTCTTCCAAACACACAACCCTACATTGGACTGACAGGGCCCTGTTGTTTGCCATCTGCTTGCCATGTTTGGCAGCGGAGCATGCATTTCCTGTTCGAGATGTCTCCTGTTGGGTACACCATCGATTACTCACTCTGACGCTCCTGTCATAAAGACAGTTCATCAATCTATCGCTCAAATCAGTGCACAATCTTATTCACATCTCTATCATACATTTTGCATATTACATATTTTCACCACTAGAGTAAATCAGTCTTGACATTTCAAGTTGCAAAATATGAGTGATGTTGTTGGTCCATTATTTCATATGTGAGTTTGCCCAAAATTACTTTATTTCATGCAAAAGTGATTCTCAGTCTCCGGGTAATGCAAAAAGAGTGTTTGACTCAAGACTGAACAGTGGTTAGATGTTTGTTTTGCTAATGCTTCACTGTGAATTTCTTACAGAGCCCAGCAGAAATCCAATCTCTACCCATCATCCAGCTAGCAAAAGAAATTACAGTCAGTTTGTCAAGTGAAACCAAAATCTAATCTATTTGTTTAATGATACAAGGCTCCTTTCTACAGGGCCCACTAAACAGCCTGTTTATAAGTCCAAGTGCCTTCAGGGCTTATCACACCCAACATTTGAATACCCCCAAGAACATAAGCATCAGTTTCAGAGCTGTCGTACACATGGCCTTAGTATATCATCATTATAGCCTCAGTGTATATTATTAATATATCTCAACCAGAAAAATACAGGTCATTTATCAATGGTGACATTACAACAAACTGTGAGACAATCTAAATTTTCCAAGTTGTAGATTGTAGTAGATTTTATGAATCTATGGGAATTTTACATTTTTTGGTTATACTTGGTCTCTGTGGGCAACAATGCAAATCAATCAACATTACAAAACTGGATTTCCTTGATTTTTTTCCAAGTATCTAATTCATTTCAGATTAGCCAAACAAGGAACTCCCATCATACAGTTTTGTTACTGGTTTTCTGTAGAATTTATTATATCATATAAAAAAAAAATTAAAAAACAAACACTGTGAAGCAAGAGAAGATTGTTGTTTTTTGTTTTTTTTGAAGTTTGGTTGTCAAAACAACAAGACTGATGAACAAGTCAAGTTACGGAAAGTGAATGTAGCAGAGCCTCTCCAGCTACACCTGTAACGTACAAAGGAACTGGCTACGTCATCTGCCAACTTCTGCCTGCTTGCAAAGATCATCCTCAGCCTTGAAAGTCTGCTCCATCCACTGCGGACTGAGGCCCCCAGATCAGCTGAGCAGCCCACTATAGCCCACTTTAACTTGCCTGACCCTTTAAGTAGAACATGTGCACTTCCCCTTTAAAATGTCTTTGTGGATAAATGTGTTCTGCTGAAATGTTAGTCATTTCCATAGAAGGAAATGTGTACTTGTTTATCCACTTCATGAACACATGTATGTTTTGTTTATACCTCTTGACAGGATTTTGGAAGACATCAAACTGGTTGGTCTGTATTTTACTCTCCAGGAAAATGGAGGAGGGCCAGTGATTTGTGTATTGTGAGGGTTTTTCCCACTAATTCTCTGCAGAGGAGCCTAAGTGATTGGCCTACTGAAATTGTCTTTTGATTTTCCTTTTTATGGCCAGACTGAATATATATTTTTTTAACTTTGAAAATCAGTGCCTGCATGCTGGTCCATCATTCCCAGTCACACTACCAACCATCCTCAAGTACATCTGTCATGTGTTCATTATTAACGCCTTATTTATTCAGTTACTTATTGACATTTAGCTATAAATAAATATCCTCCTTCATTTCCAAGTTGTAGTCCTGTATATTATAAAGCAGAGACAGAGATCCTAGTATTGAGAGTTCGCTACATCTGATTATAAGACTGATTCCTTTTGATTTGTCAAATTAATGTTTCCTTCAAAATGAAGGGTGCGGCACAATTTTCAGCAAGTGCAAATTTAAATTCAAGCGTTGTATCCGCTACAACAACACATGGCCCGTTGTGGTTATACATTTGCAAGTTCTGAATCCAAGAGATTAAATTTTAACATTTTTCCGTGCTTGGAAAGTAGCTTGAATTTTGGATAAAAGGTGTTTGACCCACCATCATTTTATGTGGTCTTCCTCTGAATTCAATTTCCAAGTCATCCTGCCAGTATTTCTGTCTGGATAAAGCACAATCAGTTTACATTCAACAGGAAGAGTAGGAATCGGCAAGCATCAGTGTCCTCCATGCTGACAGAGACTAATTCACAGTGGAGGCAAACATCGGCGAATGGAAAATCCTCACTAAATAACTAGACTCCACAGAGAGATCTGAATAATACTCTTGTTTCCTCCTACTTTAGACTGAACTAATACATGTTTCCTGGTGACACCACAGGACAGAAGTGTTTGATCACAGAATACAGCCCTGCATTTACCATAGGATGTACATGTTCAACACGTAAAGTGATCATATAGAAATAGGGTGGCAATCTACTTTAGCATGACTCATGGTGATACTCAGAAAAGCACAAAAGGCATCAACACTAATTGCATTTTCTCATGTTCATGCATCGGAGTACATCATTTCAGTCACGCAGATACCAGTGGTGATACAGTATGTGCCGTGACAGTGAGAAATGCTGATGGTAGTGACCAACCCTGCGCTATCTTGACCCTGTGCCAGACAATCAAGGGCAACAGCATGGTACTCCCAACAGGCAGGGCCAACACCCTACTGCTACCACCCACACAGACTGTCACACTCCTGAGCAACAGTCATCCCAATGACGCATAGGCAGTTGGACTAAACCCGTATCTCCAATGCTCTAAAAGGTCAAATAATCTGCATTGATTTAAGGACATTATACAAATTCTGAAAGTGGCGAGATAAATTTTCTTTAATTCTCAACCTGTAAAAAGTTGAATAATATACAACTAAGTATAATAAAGATCTATTGATACTATACATCCAGCTTAGTGCTGCATTTAACACTAAATCACATATAATTCAAATATATTTCCTCCCACTCAAATGGTGGAGAATACATAGGAATAGATTGTGTCTTCACATTTTGAAGTATCCAGCTCTCATCATCCCACCACATGTGAATGCTGTGTGGATCAGGACTTTGGATATTGACTGGGGCTGGAGGAGGAGCCGTGGTGTTGTAAAGATCCCCAGCTGGCGTGACAGACACGGAGACAAAGGTGCTGAGCTTTGTGCCATAGTAGCTGGAGGCAGGCCTTAATGAAGAGGTAGCAGCTGAGGAAGATAGGCTCATCCTGGCTGTCAGACCTGAGGCAGTGGCCCATTAGCGGTGGACCGCCACCAGGAGAGGCCACGCTGACAAGGTGTGACTGGGGACAGGCGCAGGACGACAGCTAGCACTGGCTAATTATCGCTAGGTGCTAGCCAGAAAAGTGAGGGGGCAGAGAACCAGGCAAGGGCAGAAGACAGCGAGGCGGACAAAATGGGCAAACTGAGGGAGGGAACAACAACAAAAAACCTTGTGCTGTGCTGTCGGTGTCTACAAGTAGGAATATTGGAACCCTTCTCTGCGGGTCTTTCATTTCATTTAAAATAGGACAGTTATCAAGAGCCAAATAAATCAATGTACAGGGAAACTACTCTCTTGTAAAATTAGGATAGCTGGAATCCCCTGGTTGGCTTTTTTTTCCATATTGATGGAGGAGTTGAGCTTCCTTGAAAAGTGTAGACCACTGTACGTCTCAAAAAGGATAACTTTTGACCGTTTTTTAATGAAAATGAATAAAGTACACTTACTTTTCCGTGTTTCTGTGTGTGTGTGGGCGTGCGTGTGATAAACGTGTACGTGTACAAGGAAAAGTAACACTGCTTATTAGTGGGCCTCCTGTTGGTGTTCACAGGCCCATCTATTTGAGGTTAATCCCTCCATTCCCCCAAAGACTACAGCTCAAAGGACATTCAAAAGAGAAAAAAAACAAGCATTGTTTGGCGTCTGCAACCACAGGGCCACAGTGTTCCAACCACAGAGCCTTTTATATATTACTGTGTGGACTGAGTGGCACATGTACTGTACATAATGTACGTGCTGTTTGCATCTTTTCCCTCCGCTGCAAACTACACTCAAGCATGTCATGTCGTCTTTAAGGGAACTTTAAATCATCAGTACATGGCAGCCAAAATATTGGGCTTTTATAAAAGCAGATGATAAAATAAAACCAGTACCAGAATAAGAGATTACAGTGTGTTCCAACCCAGAGCGAGGAAAGCTGACTTCAAAGTTAGCTCTATTTACACCTTTCTAATTGTGGAGTAACCTAACAAGAGGGAACTACTTGAAAGAAAGGCCAACTACAAACTTATAATGGCATACTACTTTTTGACAATAGCATTAAAATGGCAGCAAATGTCAATGTGCTCCATTAAGAAGTCCTTTGTCTGTGTTGCTGTGGCCTTCACAGCCTAAAGCTCTTTGTAGTCTTTGGCAGGTCATTTTCTTTCAAGATGGGAATTCCTCCTTTGTTGGGTCCCCAGAGGCTACTGAAAACAGGGATAAGGCACTGTATTAGTAGACAGACAGTCAGGAAAGCCAATGGGACCGACAGGATTAGGCTATAGACAGCATGGCAGTCGCAGCTCTTAATAACACAAACACACTAAGACAGACACAAACACACATGTGTGCACCCGGATATACAGCCTCCAGGGGTGGATATGTCCTTTCCACTAAGACTGCATGAAAAATAATACATTTTTCTTGATATGCATTTAAGACATTGTCATTTCAAAATCCCCTGCCCAAGTTATTCTACAGTTAGTCAATGAAAACAAACTTGTCACTGAAATCCATAAATTAGTGGTTGAAGGAGAGAGGCTGTTCAAGGAAACAGCACATTTCCAGTAACATGAACTCCCAGGGGATAGCAGCATGACCAGATGAAATAAGATGACAAAACACTGAGTGCTCTGGTGGCTGAGTGCCTGTAGGGAGGAGCGTGAATGTGTGCGTCTGTGTGTGTTTATCTGCAGAGTGTGTGTGGCTCTCCTCTACGTGCTTCCCCCAAGATTCAACCCTCCGCTGCACTTGCACCCCCCCTGTGGGTGAGCGTGGGGTCCCCTGTGCTCCCCCTTGCGTTCCCACGCCTTGGCCGACGCTCTTTGACATGGCTAGTGTAAACAGATGTTGCACCGTGACAGGAAGTGGCTGATGTCTGTGGGGCTGATGGAAAAGCTGTTCGTCTCAGTGACAAAGAACAGGAGGAGGTCACAGTACAGCAGAAAACAGCGACAAATCTGTCTCAGACAAGCGTGTGTTGTGTTTGGGGGTGTTGGGGATTGAAGAAACTGCATTGAAAGTCTCTAACCCTGTGGTCAGGGTTTAACAGCTGGCTTCACCTACTTCGACTTTATAGCCCTCACCTTACTGACCTCCAATACAACCCGGTCCGTAAATCAGCGGCAGAGTAGAGAGCTTATATCTAACTAAAGCAAAGGGAAGGACGAGTGACTAAGTATGCAAGAAAGACAACACAGCTAGAGAGACAGAGAGAAGATATACAGAGACAGACACATTAAACAACTTTGGCTGCTAATATGATTGTTGCGAATATGACTCTAATATAACAACATTAAAACCCCTTAATGACAGCAACAAGGCATGTTGAAAAGAATTATGAAATACTTGTAAACTGCACCTTAGGGGAGCTCTCCATTCAGCACCCCAGCAAATAAAAAACAGCAAATCAATAACAGCATTATTTTTTTCTTAAAAATATTAAGTCCACACAGCTCTACTGGCCTCTCTGGGAAAGGTGTACTGCAAGTCTGATGCAGCTCTGACCAGATCCAGCATCACAACTGGGTGTGGTCGGATGTGCTGTTCCCCCTGTGACCACACCCGACTGTGACGTAGCTGAGTATTAGCTACATCACTGGTGCACGGGGTGTAGAAAAAGCATGTTTTCACCAGTACTTGGCAAGACAAGCAAGATTATTATTAGACTACGTGAGGGTACTCTTTAAAATGAACCACATAACATTTTCAATTTAGATCAAGAATAAGATAAATACAAATAACTGTCTGACAGACAACCATCCTGCTTTCATCAGAAAAATAATTTTGCTCTGCTGTGATCTTTAAAGAATTTGCTCTTCACAAACCTTTGCACCATTATTCTTATATTTTCCTGTTTTGTTCCAATTGTGTATGACATTGTATCTCATAATTATCTGACAAGTGCACAATGATTAAAAAAATAATTGAAAAATAATTACATGACAATTTTCTATGTAGTGATCATTTACATATAGCACCTTTAAACAATATACTGCATTGGATATCATTCAGAAATGAAGCCACTTCAGCACTATCGGACCTGTGTGACCTCTGAGTCAGGTTGCATTTTCTCTTCAACTGCTTCTCATCAATTTCAAGGAGTGTTTTAATGTAGGAGGAGGTGAGGATGGGCTTCTTTTCTTCCCCTTTCTCTTCTTTTTTAATCCAGGCACTTTCATCTCTCACCAACAAAACATGATCCAAAGGGAGACTGGGACTGAGGCCAAAGCTGACTGCCCTGTGGTCAAACCTTAGCCAAAAACCATAGGACCCTGAAATGTGGTCCTCCCTTTTCTCTCCATCTTTTACTCAGTCTCCTTCTTATCCATCATCCTTGAAGTGCTCTATTGATAAAACAGAGTGGTTAAAATAGCTGAATATTGAGAGATTGATCAGACAACACCAAACCACGACAACATTTGAAACAACCACTCCATTAGTGCTGGCTAGCTCTGCTCTGGAGCAATATGGAGCGAATCACAGTGGCACCAAATTCAAGTGCATGGTGTCTGCTGCAGGGAAGGAGATTAAAGTCTTTGTGCTGGGTCCTCTGGGTCTGCCGGCTTCCATCCCACTATTTCATGATTGCCTGCTGATGTATAGCATGCAAAACATGGACTTGAAATAAAATGGCCACCGATGGCACATCTGCATCTTCTTTTCTGATGAGCTCAGGCCGGAGGGGGTCCTCTTTACAGACACACCACACACACACACACGCACGCACGCACGCACGCACGCACGCACGCACGCACGCACGCACGCACGCACGCACGCACGCACGCACGCACGCACGCACGCACGCACGCACGCACGCACGCACGCACGCACGCACGCACGCACGCACGCACGCACGCACGCACGCACGCACGCACGCACGCACGCACGCACGCACGCACGCACGCACGCACGCACGCACGCACGCACGCACGCACGCACGCACGCACGCACGCACGCACGCACGCACGCACGCACGCACGCACGCACGCACGCACGCACGCACGCACGCACGCACGCACGCACGCACGCACGCACGCACGCACGCACGCACGCACGCACGCACGCACGCACGCACGCACGCACGCACGCACGCACGCACGCACGCACGCACGCACGCACGCACGCACGCACGCACGCACGCACGCACGCACGCACGCACGCACGCACGCACGCACGCACGCACGCACGCACGCACGCACGCACGCACGCACGCACGCACGCACGCACGCACGCACGCACGCACGCACGCACGCACGCACGCACGCACGCACGCACGCACGCACGCACGCACGCACGCACGCACGCACGCACGCACGCACGCACGCACGCACGCACGCACGCACGCACGCACGCACGCACGCACGCACGCACGCACACACACACGACGCGACGCGACGCAAGACGACGCACGCACGCACGCACGCACGCACGCACGCACACACACACAAACAACACATGTGTCAAGCTCCACATCATGCAATGTGAAGAGCCAGTGATTAGAGTTGATGACAGGCTTTAAAGCGCACAAGTATTTGCTCTTCTTAATCCTACAATTAGTTGTGTTCTAAGTGTGTCAAATGAGAGGGAAATACGTATCTCAGTATGATCAGGGGTTTCCAATGCCACTAATACCAGAATGTAAATGAAGCTTTCCAATGACTTTCAATTTATGCAATAGTAAAAGGCAGCTGTTGGTACAGTATTTGGGGAGAGATTCCATCAAGACAAGATTTGACTGGAAAGCTTATTATGCCACTTTCAACATGCACGATACCAAGGCAACATTACATGTGGGCCATATAATGTTTGACTGTCAGTCAGCAATAGGGGTTGTGATGATTCCTTTTCATTATTTGTTAACCTGATATATATATATGTATGTATGTATGTATTTATATTTTTTTTTAGATGAATAAGCTGATTGTCTGATCAACAAAATGTCACAGTGTGTAAAAATGTCCATCACAATTCCTCAAAATGTCATCAGTTTTTGCTGCTGATCAAATAATTGATTAATCATTACCAAAGTTAAAGCTTTGAATCCCTTCTAGACCTTTGATCTTTGTCTAAAGTGCAGCAAGTCAACTTTAATCGCCCTGAAAACTAAGTGAAACGTCTAGCCTAGCAAAGTGCAATTATTAAACTGTCACCATCAGACTAACAACACTTGATGTATTTTCTGTGGACCTTAATCGTTAGTTTATCAGGTAGCCATGCCAGAGCGACAGATGCCCTGGTCTTCTTTACTGAGGCTGTCAGGTAACAGGATGCCCTCTGGCAACAATTGCACCTGACAAATGAGGCTTGACAAAGGAATGGAGGGTGTTCAACCTCTTACAGATCTGACAGAGCAACTTAATTGAAACTATCAATCAGAGCTGCTATCCTCTCTCTATCCTCTCTTCTTTTCTGACTTTCATTCTTTCCTAGATAATCCATTTCTCCTACTCACAGCTGCATGACTTTATCTCCTCTCTGTCAGTCTCCATGTCTCATATGCTCACTTGCACACACTATGTATGTCTGCAAAATCAATACAAAAAAATATTGCCTCTCCCTGCAAGCTCTCCATCCTCATCATTCCCCGTATGACACACGAACACATTACTTGATCGTTATATTGTGACAGAGCTAATTAATACATCATCCCCGCATTTTTCTCACGTTCTCCTTACACACTCTCACTATCCAGCTGTGCAGTAGGTTTTGTGTTTAGTGCAGTGGCAACTAAAGACCCTGTGCAAAAGCGTTGTAGAAGCTTTTTTACTAATCACTACAGCCCCACATGGGATGTCACAGTAACTGGCAGGAAAGAGAGGGTAGAGTCAGAACAAAAGGAAATACCTCCCCTCACTGGAGAGGAAAGGGTTAAGCCTATTACAGAAGACCAATCAGGACTGGGGGAGCACTGCAATCCTCCGCAGTAAGAGAGAGAGAGAGAGAGAGAGAGAGAAACGAGGGAGTGAGGGAGAGAGAGGAGAGCCAAGCGGGAGATGGAGAGATACCAAGAGTGTAATGGTTTGCACTCCTATCCACACAGTTAGGCAGGGAGGGAGCACAACAGAGAGTTGGTGAGATGAGGAGTATTCACACACCAGTCCACATGGATGGATAAAAGAAAAACAGGGATAAAGGGAGAAAAAGCAGAATCCCACCAACATCCCTGTCAGGACTAATCTCTGTGGACTTGTTTTTCTCTGTCCGGGACTCAGGGAGGAAAGAACATCTGTCAGTAGTGTGACCCTTGTCCGTTCATAAATATTCAACCATAATTCTTGGATTACTGCTGAAAGGGACAGAAGATAAACCAGCAATTTGTATCTGTCGTCCTAGATTGTTGCAGAGGTGGAAGGAGAGGGGACAGCGGGGTGTATGGACCGACCCCGGAGCATCTGTGTTTTTACCCTGCATGGTGAGCTTTGCTGTGTTTTGACGGGGCACTCTACTTAGTGATTTGATTTACAGTACTCAGCTGAGTAGAGCGTAAGTGACAGCAAAGAAAACTCAATGCCAAACATCTCTGTTGCCAGGGAGCAAATTGCACAGGACCAAAAATATCATTACCTGAATAACTTCAGGTATAATATATTGTTGAAAGACTTTTTGTGAAACCAACCAGCAACTGATTAAATTGCGTTCAGTCTTAAACTTGTAATTCCAAGAAGCTGCTACTGTAAACATCACATTCTAAAAGGCATTTGTTAATTTGTTTATGCATTAGGGCGGCTATATATTTCTATACTGTGAGCACACCTGTTTGTGTTTTACTGCTACACACACACATAGATACATCATACACCAAACTGACGGGCTCTTATAATACAAGAAACTTGATATGCAATTGTGCACTTTCAAACTGTGCACCTCTATATCATGCATGATCACTTCTCTTGCCTGGTACTTACTGCTCATTTTTCTGCTGAGATTGTAGCATAGTATGTATGTATGTCATCCCTAACTCACGCAACCTTGGAAAATGACCGACATGTTCCTCTGAAGAGATTACATGGATCACATATAGTGACATGCGAGGAGGCAACCATGTCTTTATGACAAGTTCCCCAGGGACTCACACTGCGCTTAAGCTCTAAGCAAGCCTGTCCTATCGTGAAAATTGTGCGCATGTTTCAGCACCACTGTGGCTGTACAAATTGCATACAGTAATTTATATTCAGTATCTTCCTGCGGTAATTTACACTACAAACATGAAGAACAGCAAAATACGACTATAGTTAGTGTTCCATGTGAAAAGCAGGAGTCTGAGATGTAAAATACCAGTTGCTTTTGTAGAAGCTCTGCATTAGTGCTACTGTTATGTTAATACAATTGCAAAGATGTAAAGTGCATCATGCGATGCACCAGAACAAGATAAGACATCAGAGGCTTGTTGCTATGCTAATAAGAGTTTCCTTGTTGCCTCTCTACAGAGGATATGTTTATTTTCACTAACACATCCTCCACACTTCCCTCTCCTACTCCTCCTACTCTCTCTCTCTCCCTCTCTCACTCTCTCTCTATCATCCACTACCTTATGTTCTCTCTCTCTTCAGGTCATTGTGAAAGAAAGATGTGGGACTGTAGGACAGACAGATGCTGTAGGGAGCTCCTCCTTCCCAAAGTCCAATTATCGTCGGGGATCTTTCCGCAAACCTACAAGGTGGGCTCGTGAAGATGACCTTCTCCCGAACTGCTGAATCAACCTCCCCTCTGAGCGCATATAAATACTGGTGATCAGGAATGTCACACTGATCACACATGTCACGGTGATTGGACACATACGCACTCTAATAATCTGCTCCGCTCAAGCCATCTCCAGTGATTGAGGGTGCAGCATGTCAAGGGGCAAACTGGAGACCTGCGCTCGATTTACAAGTCAATGGCGGCTGGAGCCAGGCATACAGAGACTGATGAGAGAGGTGGAGAGTGAAGGCCTGTTCCATTAGTGATCCCGGGGGAGACATGGGCCCGGACACTGCCCGGGTGCATTGACCTCTTCTGGACAGATTCTGGACATTACTATGCTGTATACTGGGGAATCTACATGGCTGACTGACAAGCACAGGATAATGGATATAACTGTTTTTTTATATTTTCAGATGTGACTAATATCTTCTCACAGGAGACAAAACGTAAAAAGCAAGGATTTGGATCATACTATGAGCGGGACATTCCAGCCCTGTGCTGGGGAACGGGTCTGTATTTCTTTTTTTTCTTGGTTGGCTGTGTTACTCCTGCCTGGGAATATCATGAGATTATAAACAGGAGGTGACTCCGACATCTTTTCCCTGTTCCACTCATCCGTCAGTGCTCCCACCAGCACCAAAACAAACGGACCAGAGATCTGAGAAAAAGTCTGCAGAGGACATTTGCCTATTTTTTCTGACATCCCCTGGGTGCAGGTGGCTGATTTCTTAGCCTTCTTCCCGTTGAGGTCGGGAAGAAAAAACTGGTAGCTTACTGACAGTCTTTTGCAAGACGGACAGGTGCTTTTCTTGCTGTCAGCATCTCTGGGAGGACCAAGCAGCGAGAGGAAAAGCCTCGTTTGGGGGCTCTGCTGGAGTGGAAACACTTTTCTACTGACTATGTTTGGAAGTGATGCTTGTCTCGGTGGATCTAATATGGACTCAATGGCCTGATTACACAGCCCTCGTATTCAGATAGTGCTGGAGGGAAGGGTAAATATTACAAAAAAATTTGTTTTTCACCTACAATGCCTTTCAGATTGGATTTATTTCTCTACGGGGGCTTGGGTGATATTCATATCGCCCAATGCTAATCAGTTAATTTAATTTATTCTAGAGTTCAAGTTTATTAGACCCCGAACCCCCACCCTGCCCCCCTAACCAAACATTAATTACAGTCCCAAATAACAAGAGTTTGGTGTCCTTTTTAGTCCTTCAATTATTTAAGTCCTGTCTAAACATAGTGTTTTTTCAATTGATAACTAAAGACTGGGAGACTGCTGGTGATGAGGTAGACGGGATTTTCTGGCTGAATATTCTTATCTGCTGTGAACCATCTCTAGTTGTCCTTATTTGGCTAGAGTTTATTTACCAAGGAACATAGCAAGTATTTTATCCTCTACCTCCCCACTGCAATATTAATCTTATCTGAATGGGGTAAATCTGCTTTCTTCATCATTCCCTTCATCATCCTCTTTGCATGACTTCTGGTCCATATTCATTATGTATGTGGTAAACGCTAACACATTCAAACTGTGTGTGTTTGAATGTGTTGTTCAGTAGAGGCTCAAATGTACACCTAGCCACAAATAAGCTGCTACAAAGACAAAACATACCAAGCCTTTGGGGCTGTGTGGTAGTAGAAATTTATTTTTTTTCCAAAGGTTTTCTGTTAAATATTATTTCTCTGCTTTGGCTGCAACTATCTGATGATCAAGGATGGTGATAGGAATAGTAGAAGCTGATTGAGGTGAGAGTGTTACTAGTTAGTTATGCCATGCACATAATGAGACAATATAATCCACAGGGCGTAGCAGGAAAAAAAAGGTTCCAGCACTATTAAAGTGTCTACTCTCAGAATTTCTAATTTTTACTCAAAAAGCATCCTTATAATTTGACAACTGGCAGCATTAAATCTGACAAGATTTCTGGGATGTGTTTTGAATACAACTTTCTAGAGATGCGCACACACAGACATCATCTTTTTCTCCTCATAAATTCTCTTTCTTTCTCTTTCCTACACACAGGATAATGCATATCCTTCCCTACCTGGAACAAAAAGCCACCATGAGCAACGTCACGGTCACCGACAACACTGAACCTATCAGCCGCACCATGAGTCCGGCAAACCCCAGCCCGTATCCCTATCCCATTAGTTTTCAGGTCTCCCTGACTGGCTTCCTCATGCTGGAAATCCTTCTGGGCCTGAGTTCAAACCTCACCGTGCTTGCCCTCTACTGCATGAAGTCAAACCTCATTAGTTCTGTCAGTAACATTGTCACTATGAACCTCCATGTGCTGGATGTGCTGGTTTGTGTGTGCTGCATCCCCCTCACCATTGTGGTGGTGCTGCTCTCCCTGGAGGGAGACACTGCCCTCGTCTGCTGCTTCCATGAAGCCTGCGTCTCCTTCGCTAGTGTTGCCACCGCTGCTAATGTGCTCGCCATCACCCTCGATCGCTATGACATCTCAGTCAAACCGGCCAACCGGGTGCTGACCATGGGCCGTGCCCTCGCCCTGCTGGCTGCCATTTGGGTGCTATCCTTCGTCAGCTTCCTCGTGCCCTTTATCGAGGTGGGCTTCTTCGCCCAGGGCCACGCTGAACTCAACCACACAGTGGTGGAGAATGTGGTCCACGCTAACCAGTACTACACAGAACTTGGCCTCTATTACCATTTGCTCGCTCAGATTCCTATTTTCTTTTTTACTGCCATTGTCATGCTCATCACCTACTCAAAGATCTTGCAAGCACTCAATATTCGCATTGGCACACGTTTCCACGCTTCACAGAAGAAAAAGGCTCGCAGGAAAAAGCGTCCATCCATGACGGCCATGACGACGCAGCAAGAGGCCACGGATGGATCCCAGAGCAGCGGCAGCCGCAACCCCACTCTGGGCATGCGTACTTCTGTCTCTGTAATCATTGCCCTGCGCAGGGCTGTTAAACGCCACAGAGAAAGGCGAGAGCGCCAAAAAAGGGTTTTCAGGATGTCCCTCCTGATTGTGTCTACCTTCCTTCTATGCTGGACACCCATCACGGTACTTAACACAGTTATCCTGAGTGTGGGCCCCAGTGACCTAATGGTCAAGCTGAGACTGGGCTTCCTGGTCATGGCTTACGGGACCACTATCTTTCACCCTCTACTCTATGCCTTCACCAGGCAGAAGTTCCAGAAAGTCTTGAAAAGCAAGATGAAGAAGCGAGTGGTGTCCATTATTGAGGCAGATCCTACACCTAATAATGCCATCATCCACAACTCCTGGATCGACCCAAAGAGGAACAAAAAGGTGACATTTGAGGACAAAGATGCCCGACAGAAATGTCTGTCTTCTGAGGATGTGGAGTGAAGGAACTCATTATCTAGGATATACAGTCAATAAAAGCAGCTAAAACTGACGTCATGTCATTATGAAAAAGGGAAAATATTAATCCAAAGCAGTAATGTAAATAATGTGTGTAATAGAATGTACAAAAACAAGAAGTGGATAATTTATTACTATTTATTGAGAAAAAAAGTAGGTTTCATAGATATATCATATACTGTACTGTAGATATTGCATGGCTTTTTGTAACAGTAGCAACAGTACGTTGTGTACATATACAATACATGTACAGCATAGGGTAAACAAGGTATAAAATAGAGAGAGAGAAGTAGAAATTGTTATGTATATGTATATTTATAATAAATTACGTGTTCACCCACCAAACGCAGCCAAAGGCTTCCTATTCTCCACCATGTAAAGTGTTTGTGATTCTCTAACTGCTGTGAGATTACTCCTATTCATCACCATCATGTCACTTGCCCCAACACCAGACCTTGCAGTCTTCAGTGGCCACTGACCTTATTGCCTGGGAGCCCCCGGAGGGGAGGCCCTCAAACTGAAATAAGACTATAGGTATGGGGATGAAACAAAGAAAGACAGGTCCTACGTGGAGAAATAGGAGTTAAAAGGAAGTAGTGAAATAGTCTATGTCATTTTCCTATAGCAGAAAAGCTACGTGGGTACTGTTCGTGACCACTGCTTTAAGAGTTGAAGAAGAACACTCGCATTCCTGAAACACAAAAGAACACCATGGTACTCATCATCTTGCGTTACATAAACCAGATGTAATCAAAAACCTAGTCTGTTTCATTTTAACGGCCTACACTTTGAGCCAAATGGAAAATTTACAGTTGCCTGATTTTGGTATGATGAATAATGCATGACTTATGCAGGGACAGGGTCTGTGACAGGGAGTGCATATATGGAAAACAATGAAAAAAATAACAAATATTGTTTTAATTCCAAAAGAGAACTGAATCCTCAGATTTGTGCTTTTATATTGAAACTATTTAATCAAACTAAAGGAAAACATTGAAAATTGTTCTTCCCTGTCTGCGTATGTCTACCAGTAGTGCGTGCCTCTCTTTGTTTTTCAAGCAATAAGATAGTAAAACTGTATTTCCCAAATGGCTGCTGCTGGTAAATAATAATGCAGGCAATCTTGTATTTTTGGCTCAACTTGTCTGTGAGTTTGCCCTTAATAAGTAGGAATAATTTATTCGTACAGCTGCAGAAGAATTTCAGAAAGTATAATAATAATACACAAGAAAAAAAGACCTCACAGCTTATTACATCGAGTCTGCACTCTAATACTGAATCTAGATGCAGAGTTACAGTATCCATTAGCACATAAAGGAACGCTCCGCTAGCCCAGCGGCCCACTTCATTACAATACCCCAGGTCAAGGATTACATCCTGTCTAAGATATGGATATATACAGTGTATTCACATGCATCCGTAAAGGTACGCACGCACACAAATTCATGGGCGCACTGTTACTGCACAGTACATCTCAGTAATGAGCTTATTACGCCTTTACTGTCTCAGGTACAGTAGAAAATTGAAGAGCCCTTTAGTTCCTGAGAGCATGGGGCTGTGTGATTACACAGTCTCGACGCCTCTCTGGCTGTCCAGTGTGTGGTTTGTAGCACGACAGAGAGCGCTGATATGGGAATATTGATGCAGGCGAGGTTCTTTATGACCCTGCTGTAAACAGGCCGTTTGGATGTCATGGTGCCTTGAGGGCACGTCTGTGATTGAGAGTGGAGATGGGATCACAGCCAGCAACAGATTAGCCGACAGGGGAACGAAAATGACCTATGAGATGAAACACTGAGCCGGAAGGGATGAATTTATAACTGTAATGTATATGAGTCAAAATTTTAGAAGGCAAACTTGAAAGGTGGGGGTAACAATATACAAATGTATGGATGTATTTCTGTCACCGCTATAACAATAATACACAACTGCCAGCTATGTTCGGTTCACGGTGAATACATAATTTAAACCTCTGTTTAATGTTAGGTACTCTTTCAAACTTCATAAGTGCTACTGCGAAAAATCATTTGTATTGATTAGTTTCTAAAATTACCTCTCAAAGGCCAATACCATTTACACCAACTAGCCTTTGAGGCCACAATTTGTTTTTCATCCTTAGCTGCAGCCTCACTGACCAAACCGAGAAGAACTTTCAAGGACAACCAACACAGTCTAATGTTCTGACTGACCGGATACTTGAACATTACAATACTCTGTTTTGATATTCGACTCCCTGCTGGGGGTGGGGTCATTTTCAGCCAACAGAGGAACTGTGGGATTAATTTGTTGGAGCAGTAGGCTTAAAGTTTCTCATGATAATTGATAAAAAATGGACTTTTTGTAACATTTCGAGCAATTTCCCTTCAACTATTTACTGTTTTATTGTCGCTTTGGACACCAAGTCATGCTATCTGACAAAAAAAGGAAGGAAATGGCAAATACCCCTTTCTTTGTAAATGTGTTATTCGGTGTCTTCATGGCGTTGTTCTGACTTAAGAGCTGTTTTTGGTCACTTTCACGCACAGTCTCGACAACTCCACCTTTTCTATCAATGCCTGTTGCTGTGTTTGTTTGGATCCTGGCTCTGGCACAGTTAGATCAAATTCCTAACCTTGGTCCTACCTGTGAAAGGTACCAACTGGCTCAGTAGTTTCTCCACCTGGGGGGAAAGACATTCAATATTAACAACAGAGCTTTGGAATACTCAGAAAATCTTTTAAATGTGAGCAGCAATTCAGATATTATCCAGAGCTTTTGGGTATATTGTGAAATGGTGTGGTGGACATCAGACAGTGACCTATGATTCCAATTTTGGCTTATTGTCATTATTAGGATGAAACATAATTTTATTTCTAAAGCTAAAAACAATTCTTAACCACCAAAAGCAAGGAAAAACAGCAAAGCCAAGTCATATCCTTCCTTATTAACTCTATACCAGGGACTAGCCTGAAACGTTATGGAGATAAATATGAAAAAATATAGAATAAAGAAGCTTAAAATCAATGTGACATACATAATATGCTCTGTTTAGATTGTGACTGGTAATTTTAACAAACGCTGTACAATTTTCACTGTCCGTTTCATCTCGTTCTTCCTTTATTTTTATATAGTTTCAGAAAACGAGCCCTAATCTTTTTTTATTACCGTTTGTAAAAGGCAGGTTTCCTCTGAATGAATCAGTAACATTGTGAGGGGAAAGTGTGTTACGTTTAAATTCTGAACTCCACTGAACCCCATCTACCTTTAAGGCCACAATAGCTACTATATTGACTGTCTAGTAGTAGGGGGACCTTGTGGAACCATGTTCACTTAAGTTTACATTTTCAAGCAGCTGCTAAGGATACAAATCCAAAGGCCAGCATTTATGGTTAGCATATTGGATATGTTAACAGGCCACAACCACACCTCTAACCTGATGTGACCTGCAGAAAAAGAAACAAACAAACAAAAAGGTCAATACACTAACATAGTCAATAGCAGAGGTTCAGTGATGCTTCATTTTCTACCTTATTAGAATCACTTGACCCTGGTGTGTCCTTTTCCTCCTCCCCAATACACTGCATGAAGGCTGCTACTTGCTGCTGCCCCTGTCACATGCATTATGTCCTTCCTGCACTCGCTCCATGGCCGCCTCTCTTAGGCAGCCATCCCCAATTCAGATGCCATCTCTTCAGAACCCCTCTCTATCGAGCCACAGACACAGAATAAAAGCCTTGGAAATCACATTACTCTGTCCGTATGGAGCCTCTATTGCATTAGGTCAGCGAACACTCAACTGTAATTCTGCCATCGTAGAGGAGAAGAAAGTTAATTGAGCACACCAGCCAGCACAGCTTGACAAATTGTTGCTTGTGGTCATTTTCCAAATCTTACTCTCACCGAGCCACATTTAGAGAGATGGAGGGACACTTTATGGAGCTGGAAGATATATGACTCTGATATACAACCTATAATCTCTGTACGAGTAAATCTATGGCTGAGAAAGAAACCAGGAATCATAGGAGGAGGGATGGAAGGGGCACGGCCTCTACTGGCTATGACCTTAATGGAATCATTGTGTGGTATTGGAGAAAATAACAGAACAGTTTGCCTTTAAGTCAGTGTTTTGTGGATTACCGTTCTCTGTCATTATCAGCTGAGAGCAGACGGTTCACACCACTTCAAGTGCCCTCCTTTGCTATACATTCTACATCAGGGAAAAAATGATTTCTGGTGGTTAAACAGGGATAAACAACTTTATATGTATGTTAAAAGTGACAATATAGGAAAATGTAGCATTAAGATTTTTTTTTTAAATTATATTCATGGACTAGAGAAACTGGTCATAGCACAGGAAGGGCTTCTGCTATCAAGCATGGTTATAGAGACTAGTCTAGTGTTTAAGAATTTTACATTCAATGAAATTTACCTTTATTTTGTAAAATCCTAATCATCATCATTTGGGAAATGCGACTCGAACAAAAGGGACTCACTGGCATACTCTTATCACACTAAACCATAAATGTAAAGGACAAAAGAAAGTCAGAAGTCCTGTGCTGACATGGCTGCATGCCCAGTCCCTGTGTGTGTGTGTGTGTGTGTGCACCTGCCAGTCACTGTGCGAAATGCATGTGTGTATACTCCAGCATGTGCATGAAGCCATGTGTCAGTCCGATTGTTTTATCAGGCAGTGACAAACTGTCAACTGCAGTGTGTGAGAGGGGAGACGGCAGAGAGAAGACTGCTGCCCTCCAGCTCCCCATAGTGATGACTGTGGTCTGGTGATTATATTGCAACTCTTCTCTCCACAGTGAAAGATATGAATGGGCCCACCACAACAGAGCTCACTGACATAGCCTGGCAGCTTGAGTCTGACACTACAGGGTGAGCATTTGTATTTACTAAAAATAAAATAGACTCTTACATTTGAAATAGAATCCATTCTCCTCTAGGTGTCTTCATGTCCCAGTAGAATTGCAAAGTGGCAGAAGTTATTTTCGGTGTCCTGGGCTCCGGAAGCAAAGGTCCCATTAATTTTCTCGACTGACAATTCTGGGCCTGGATGGATTTAAAACTCATAGTTGTATCATCAATATAAGGGATGAGCACTAGCTTGCTCTTTAATAAAAAAAAAGTCTAAGCTACTAACCTGTGTGTTAAACTTGAAACTTGACATTCTGTTGTGTGGCCAGTGTCAAACATGAGCTAAATTTCAACCTTGGCAGAAGCCCACTAAACTCACCAGTTTAAATCAGTTCACTTTCAGTTTCTGGGTAATTTTTGGAGAAATTCAGTAACTTCTATGTTGCAATGAAACATTTTGACTGACAGTGGATCACCTGGAGGCATTAACTGGCTTCATCTTAGGTCTGTGCAATTAATTGAAAAGTTACCAGAACCGAAATTATGAGTCTCTAACCAGATTGATTTGAGTCACAGCGATGGGTTTTATTAATCCATTCCTTCTTGCAAACTACCTCTTAAAAGTATAGTAATAAACATAACCCTATAAAACTTTAATTAAACAACCATTGTGAGACGTGGGTTTACTTCATAAGATGAGTCTGCATTGTTCTAACTGGTAGTTTTAAGTGATGTATTTAAACGTGTGTCTGGCAGTGAGTATTTTCAGCTTATCAATTAATAGCGTAATCATTCTGTTTATAAATCGTCAAAAAACTGATTTAAAAAGATGTCTTCATTTGTCTCACTGAGATTCCAAAACTCAAACATATTCAGTTTACTAGCATAAGAAAAAAATATATTAACAATTCATAGACTGAAAATGATTAATCCACCGTCAAAATTGTTCCTGATTAATTCTCTATCGATTGACCAATCAATTAATTGACTACTCTCTGCAGCTCTATGATAAACTTAGTAAGAAATATTTCATACTGCTCACAAAGCAGAGTTCCAAGCAGACCCAAAGGATTTAGCAACAACATAGTCCTTGGGCTGTAATTGAGTCTCCCTGCTCTTTCTGAAGCTGGTTGTTTCAAAAACAGAAAATCTATTATAAAAGTGTTTGTTAAAATGTCCCTCAATACCCAAAAAGATCCCGCTGATGGAATGAGATAACAAAAATTTCAGTCGAACACAATTATAAAAATGCTTGATGTAAAGTTTAGCTTAGTATACTTTGATTTTCCTGTTTCAGCAAACAAACCCATAAAGGACTTCCTAATGACTGAGTATTTTTAAATAAATATAACTTAGTCTTAATTCATAATTTTCTGTTCTTTGTTCGGTACGAAGAATTAATAAGAGGTCGACTGTGAGGACAGAGTGTCTTGTGCACATGTTTGATTAGTAAGATATTGTTTCATTAATTGTTAGCACAGTAAATGGGAGAATTAATCACAGACTTAATTAGTCAATTAATCAATGAATCATATTTTAATCATTAATTAAAAAAGGGGTGGGGTTAGACATCTGTAGCTTATTGGTATTTATTTTACAGTAGATTATTGATAGACATTTTCAGCAGTTTAAAATAGAGCTGTAATGATAAGTCTATTGACTAAAAGTAATTGGCAGCTGTTTTGAATTGTTTAAGTACTTGATATATTTACTATTTCCTGAGAGTTCATACACAAATTAATAAAAACAAAAAAATTGAGAAAATAATCAGTAGATTCTTTGATAATTAAAATAATTGCTTGTTGCATCCGTCATTGATATTAGCACAACTGGTGGAAAATTTTTTAACAAGAGCATTTGTATTGGATAATGATCTTCACTTTTCATTATTTTTACATTATGATGCTTGTAAACAGATGATACCGCAGCTCTAACATGACATGAAATGATTTATCCTGTTCCCAAAGATGTCAGTCTGCTTCGGCTATAAAATCTGAAATACCTGATTACACCATGTCGCAAACTAAAACTGTCGCTCTTTAAAGCAGCAGCTGTCTGAAAAGCATTGAGAGAAGCCTCTCTCCTTGTAACTAAACTAACTAAACATGCAGCAATAGTGTGTGCTGGTTTACCAAAGACCAAATGTTTTTCTTCATTGCTTTCTGGGCAAAAACCATCCACCACATTATGTTCCAGGGATCTGACCATACCCGCGGATGCATGTAATTATGCGCTCTGCGCTGAAAGGGGTGTTAACCCCTTTAATATTGAACATTTTCTAGCTATCATTTCTGTTAAGCACACAGCGTCTCCCCCTGAACTCCTCTTACCATGACTCTGTAAAACCCCACATCTATATGTGCATCTTGAAGCAGCACTGTTGGAAAAAGGATTATTCAGCAAGGAAATGTAAACATACTATTAAGATCTACCTGTATGTAATTAATGGCATGTTCTAGTCCTGTATACTTTATGTAGCTGTAGTCTGATGTGACTTAATGCAAGTTTGCAACAATGGTAAAAATAGTTCAGTTCTTGATTATCCACTAACTGGATACATTAAGCTTGATCTTATAAAAAGAAATAACGTAATGTAATTTTTTCACCTAGAGAAATTCACTAGTGTTGAATTTTTAATATGGTCAGTTTACAGTTCAGTGCAGACTATTTATGGATAAAACAATCAGACAGAAAGCTTTTATTGACAAATCAAGCAGAGGATAAACGCCAAAAGGCAAAGTCCAGTGTCCTGAGTCCTTAATTCAGAGTCAGATTTAAGTATTGAGTCTCTGTTGAACTAGCCCAAGTCAAGCCTCAAGTCACTGGGTTAAAGTCTAAGTTTCAAGTCTCCCTAATTGTTTAGACAACAACCCAACCGATGAGAGTGGCTGGTATCAGCTTATCAAAGATATATTATTGGTATACACTGTGTTTGCCAATCAGTAACTAGAAATTGCAGCACAGTAATGCCATTACAGTACTTAGTTTGTCTACCAGAGAGCACTGACGAGTTCAGTTTATGCTGTAAAATGTTTTGCTCCACACAAAAGCTGGGACAATTTCATTAAAAAGCAAATATCTCCCAATATTCCTATTCGACTTCTTAACTGAGAGATGGTTATCAGTATCAGCTTCAAAATCCAGTGTGGGCTGGGCATTAGTTCAAGCCTATGACTTTTATCCCTTTTTTTTTTTTTTTTTTTTTAATCAAAATGGGACCGGGTATAACTGATGACTATAAAACACTGTTCCATATTGAAACCGAAGGGAAACAGCATTTTGCAAAGCTCATGTGGAAAGTGCATCCAACAAATTGCAAACATCTGAGGGACACAATATTAGCTGCAGCTGTATTGTCATAATCTGATTCTGCATATTAGCAGAACTCAGTTTCTAAACAGATGACTCAATGTTAACTGACAGTTCTTGAGCGAGTTAGCGAGCCACCAAACGACTTAACCGCCTACATACTTAAGCAAAATGCTATATTTTGAGTTTTTATGAACACAATTAGTAAAACAAACAAACATCCGCCAAAATGCTAGACACACATGCAGCCAACAAAAATGACAGTTAGCCCTGCTAAATAAGAGGCTGTCTTCATAGTGCAAGTCCCCCACTAGCCCAATAAAGGACGGTTGCTGTGTACAGGTCCACCTGTTAGGTTCGATGTAGTTTCTAATCTGAACTTCTGGACAGGAGCCACCTGTAGACAAAGAAATGAAATGCGCTGCCAGTATCAAACATTTTGCTGCTTGTTTCATTCTTACATCAACAAAATGTATTGAAATGTTTGTGTTATTTATCTCTTGTAGTGTTTTCAGTCTATTCTGTAATCACACTATTTATTGCACGTTGGGGCTCGACTTGAAATTGAAAAAAATAACCAAGCACAGACCTAGCTGATCTGAATCCCAGCTTCATTATCGTGCTTCAACTCCACTTTTCCTGCAACCTGGTGGAGCAACACACTAAAAAAGAGAAATCTTCTTGATATTTGGCCCAGGCACAAATATCCAAGAAAACTACAAACTCTCCAGTTGCAGATAAAGATAAAGCTTGATTTAATTTAATTTAATTTAATTTTTAATGATAAAACATTTCTCGCTGCAGCTGGAGCGAAGAGATGCTTCAATAATATCAATCACAGCTGCTCCTCTCATGAATAATAGTTTAAAGAGCCAAGATTCAAGCAGGAAAACCTTCCTCCAAAGACAAAAATGTACAGTTACCTTCTGTAAATGCCGTGTGTTATTGTTCTACTTACATGATGCATAAAGTGGGAACTGCTTGCAGCAATTTTGCAGACATCAACGGACTGATTTGGATTATCCAGATTTTAGGTTTCAGAATTTGCTTTAAATTTCTCGATATCTATGATAGAGTTCAGGAAACATCCTGAGGACGGCCCCTGCGCTCCAGATGATCCGTGTTAAATGTGCATGGAACAGCTCATCAAAGTGGAAAAAAAAAAAAAAAAATCTCACAGAGGGTCAAGTTCAAGAACCGATAAAACCGGCATGGAGCCGTTTTGAATATGTAATAAGTCAAGGATGAAATAAGGCAAAAATGAGAAATTGTGGATACATCAGATACATGTATGTGTTAATGTAGTATGACTGAGGGGTGCAAAGTAGGAAAAAAGCACAGTACGTTCTAAAAACAATGGGAGGACAATATTGGTAACAATACTGTCATCCTTGCATCATAAATATATATATATATATATATATATATATATATATATATATATATATATATATACACACTTTTTTTGAAGTCTTGTTTAAGCCAATCGCATCATCTTAAACTTGTGCACATTTTGAAAGCCAATCACATCAAATATCACTGTGTTATTGATGAAAGTTGATGGCACGGTGCCTTTAAAACAGTGAACCTCTTAATGAGCAAACACGGGAAAGGCTCATGATGGACGATGAGGCCGCGAGTCTGTCAGACATCATGCGACCGTCTCAATTCAAACAGTCGCCAGAAGATCGTCGACTGGACTGATTTCTATTGTGCAAACAAACCTATCGGCATCAGGTGGAAGAAGCGTCCCGCTGCAGGACAAGAAAAGAAAATGACCACGGTAGATATATAAAACCGGCCGATCCAGTTTCATCTACTCGCTGGTTGGAGGCGCAGGGACCCAGTCGGGGATCGTACCGGTCCACTTTGACCTCTGCGTGTACCATTACGTATTTCCGGTTCTGTCACGGGGTTGCGCTCCCTCCTGAGACCGACGACAGTCTCCCGTCGCTCCCCGGTGCAGATCGTGGGCGCTCTCCTGAGCCACGTTACACATTCAGCCCCAGTTGTCCTTGACACCTTAAAAAAAATAATCTGGCAGATATTTAGACAACATTATTTATCTGTATCAAACTTGGCTCCAATCTGAAATACAGCCCCCCCCCTCACACACACACACACACACACAAACACACACATACCTTTAGATTAAACTTTCTCTCACTGGTACAGAAAAGATATGAAAAAACACCACATCTTTCCAGTTTTCCATCCCCCTCAAAAAAAAAAAAGCTGCCATGAGTTGACCCATTTCTCCAAGTCCATATATTAGATCATCAATTTCTGAAATGCATCAGCCCCTCGAGCCATTTAATGATACTCGTACTACGAAAGCCAAAACTAAATGGGAACGGGAGCTGGGGATGAGGTTAAATGATGGGTGGTGGGAGGCGGCCATAGGCAGAGCCGTAGATATATGTGTATATATATAAAACCATGATAAAACTATCACCGTAGCTTTACCATCTGTTTATTGCAGGTGTTCGGCTTTTATGACCTTTCGGCTTTGTGAGCTGCGACCTCTTAAGATGGTGAGCAGAAGAGAGCAATCACGGCGCATTCAGCTCCGCTACCGTCATTCGCCCTCTCTCAGAAAGCTGTCACAGGGTGCAGCCGTAAACGTTTTGCTCCTCAGCCCTCCTGAGACGTGCAGTCAAAGAGGACGGCAGCCACTGGTCTCTTACGCGGAAGAGGCCTGTGTGAATACAGTGCAAGGGGTTAAAATACACAGAATAGTCCAGGGAACTGAATTAGGTTAAAAAAAAAAAAAAAAAACCCTTATTATTCACAAGGCAGAGTGTAATTAAAGCTATGATGAAGAATTCCCTTAGTCTCTGTTGTTGATGTGAAACAGCCATTAAAATGTATCTGTTTGTGAGCAAGCCAACAACTGTTGTTCCTTTTTAAAGGCACACCAAGACAAAAAAGAGCAGTCCTTTCACATCTTTTTGTAATGTATGAGCTTTTTGGAAGTAGCCTATATCTGCTATTTCAGTAAAAACTGTAAACTGAACCCTTTATTCACACAGTTGCTCGTCTGTATAACAGTTTGACAAATAATGAATATTTGGATTGAATTCACTGCAATAATTGCAAAACATACAGGAGCACCTATGTCCTGCCCTGAACAGAAGCTACTGTGTGTTACATCATTAGGTAACATTGCCCCCTTGTGGACATGTGTTTGATCTGTTTCGTGCCCAGTCAGAAAAGTCAACATATCCAAAGTGATATTGAAAGTATTAGGTTTGCTTGTTTATTTCAGATCTTTTGATACAAATATAAAACATTATATCTCAGTCGCTGTGCGAAATGACAGCGAGCTTCCCTTCTCACATGACTATTTTTGTACCGTGACGTGAAATGTGAGAAGGCACCGGGGAACGCACTCACATGAACAGATGCCAGGGGAAAAAAAAAAAAAAAACTGGTCCAAAAGTACAAAGATGAATCTTGTAGTTATTCTGTAGACTGGAGATAAAGCATTTGTTTAGTTTGAATTTATTGGCCTTTAACAAATCCAAAGGGGCTGACCAATGAGGTCAACCAGCCAGCAGAGTTTTATTTAGGTCTGCGGGATCCTCTGATGCTACCCAGCAGCTGTCGTGAATGTGTGTGAGCACTTGTGTGTGCGCGGCTGAACTTTCCCATTCCTCTGATCATTCATCTTGGTAAGACAACAACTCTGTTTATTCCTCAGAATAGATTAACTTGAACCCTTTAACAAAATGAGAACAGCCAGGGATACTTGTTCTGAAGAATTTTACAGAATAGATTAAGAGGTAAAAGTCTATAAATAGCAAAAGGCTATGAATAACTGCTGCAGATTTCCTGCTGTATGAAATAGGCCTTCGGAAAGATTTGTGTGTGTATGTTCAAAAAGTTTTTCCACGGTGTAAAAGAGTAGCATGTAGTACAACTGAATATTGCGTATATAGTTTAATTAGCAAAATAAATAAGAATATAGTAAAAATATAGTAAGATTTTTGCACACACACTGATTCCCGCTGCCCCTTGTTTGGTGAGAATGATAACTTCTCGGCAAAAATGGAAAATGTAGTATGTATACTAATGGAAGGATTTGTCTCGAAGTGTAAAGCTTTACATTATTTCAGTTGTGGTTTTATTGGTTCTACTACACATCGAGATAATAAAATTTGTGAATTTTAACATGAAATCACAGTCACAATGACTCTCCAGTGGACGGCTGTGGCTTTCTTCCTGTATGCGGAGATAGCAGTCAACCTCATCCTTTGTATACCCTTCATATCGGCTCAGAGGTAATGCAATTTATTACACAAACCCAAAACATATTCTAAAGTCCATCCAGCAACTCACGGTCAGCATCCTGTGTAGAAGCCCTTCAATCAATCTATCTGTGCAAGAGTTTGGTTGCAAATAAGAAAAGTCACAGAGGCAATTCACGCAAATAACCAGCAGAGTGCATCCACATCCTTTCTAGATAGATCTGTTTGTTTTGACAGCTACACTCACAGTGTCCTTTTGACCCACTTTGTAGATGGCGTTTGGTTTTCAGCTGGAGAATATGGAGCTGGTTATCACCATACTGGAACAAATGCTTCTTTACTATGATCATGGTCCTTATTGTTCTTTTCCTCGGTAAGCAATCCGCTGTGGGTGACAGACACTGAGTGGCACTAACGAGGCTGACACACTGTGTGTCCGGCCCAGGCGGCGACAGTCACTCGTCTGTCCTCCCCGCTCACCCTCAGATGCTGTCCGTGAGGTGCAGAAGTACTCGGGTCCCGAGCCCATGCAAGACGCCAACGTGAACCCCAACGTGTACGACCACATCCACATGAAGCTGTTCAGAGCCCAGAGAAACCTCTACATATCTGGCTTCTCTCTCTTCCTCTGGCTGTTAGTGTCACTTCTTTCTATATTCCTTCAGAATGATAGAAATATAGAAAATAGAAAAATACCACAACTGCCCACTTACTTATTCACCTTTTTATATGACAGGTCCTGTCTTGTCTTGTCCTGCCTTTATTTCTTCCGGTTCTTGTCTTCTCCTGTCCTGTGAACTCGTCACAGTATCATGCGTCGGGTTATCACCTTGCTAAACCAGGTTGCTGTGACTTTGGGGAACAGTGAAGGCCTTCAGGCGCAGATGGACAGGGCTGTCAAAGCAGCCAAGCAGCACCAGGAGGACAATCTGATCCTCAAACAAGTGAGAAATAGAATTATTCAGAACTTGATGACAAAACTAAGAGTCTTTTTTTCTTCCGTCTTATAAAGCCAGTTCATTTTCTTTTTTCCTCGGTAAGCAATCCGCTGTGGGTGACAGACACTGAGTGGCACTAACGAGGCTGACACACTGTGTGTCCGGCCCAGGCGGCGACAGTCACTCGTCTGTCCTCCCCGCTCACCCTCAGATGCTGTCCGTGAGGTGCAGAAGTACTCGGGTCCCGAGCCCATGCAAGACGCCAACGTGAACCCCAACGTGTACGACCACATCCACATGAAGCTGTTCAGAGCCCAGAGAAACCTCTACATATCTGGCTTCTCTCTCTTCCTCTGGCTGTTAGTGTCACTTCTTTCTATATTCCTTCAGAATGATAGAAATATAGAAAATAGAAAAATACCACAACTGCCCACTTACTTATTCACCTTTTTATATGACAGGTCCTGTCTTGTCTTGTCCTGCCTTTATTTCTTCCGGTTCTTGTCTTCTCCTGTCCTGTGAACTCGTCACAGTAT
This sequence comes from Istiophorus platypterus, assembly GCA_016859345.1. Classification (NCBI taxonomy): domain Eukaryota; kingdom Metazoa; phylum Chordata; class Actinopteri; order Istiophoriformes; family Istiophoridae; genus Istiophorus; species Istiophorus platypterus. Next base: position 19,414,210 of record CM029121.1, on the reverse strand, counting down.
CATGCGTCGGGTTATCACCTTGCTAAACCAGGTTGCTGTGACTTTGGGGAACAGTGAAGGCCTTCAGGCGCAGATGGACAGGGCTGTCAAAGCAGCCAAGCAGCACCAGGAGGACAATCTGATCCTCAAACAAGTGAGAAATAGAATTATTCAGAACTTGATGACAAAACTAAGAGTCTTTTTTCTTCCGTCTTATAAAGCCAGTTCATTTTCTTTTTTTCCTCCTAATAAGCACTATCTACCATAACATCATGTATTCTGGACTGTTAGTATAATATTTTGCATTTTTAAAGTGTTTGTGGGTCATGTCTACCTACTTGATATACTGTAAGTAATAATGCATACTGTTGTTTTCCGAGCGTATTGTTTCTATGGTTTCAATTTTGTATGTATTTTGTTTTCACCTATTAAAATAAACCACTTAAACCATGTAATTAGAGATAATCCTTTGTGCTCAGGCTCTCTTGGATGATGAAAAATCCATGTCAGCAAAAAACCAGCAACTGAAGCTGGATGTTGAGAAGCTGGCAGGTCAACTGAAGGCTGCAGAGGAGGGTGAGTAATCATCCCTGCTTCCAACAGGGATCTCTGCAGTCATACATTTCAAAAGGAAAGGAGTGTTCATACCAAAATTATTCATAAAGAGCATGGCCCTTTGTAGGTTACTTCTTGCATACAGCATTGGTATAATAAGAGAAGCTAAGTTTTACAGAAGTAAGACTGTTTGTGTGTGCAGCTGTGTACAAGTCTCGTGCTGAAGTGGAAGCCATGAAGAGGCAGGCGAAAGGTCTGGCACACGAGTATGACAGACTGTTGAGGGAACACCATCAGCTCCAGGTAACACAAACACACAAAGGCAAACAAATCATACATTTGCATGCAAATACAAAATCAATACATTTTTAACAGAAGATTTTTATTTATTTTTTTACTTTTATCTGATCCACAGAATCTCCAGAGTGCTGAAGACAAAAAGGATCAGTAACCACAGGGATACAGTGACAGTTGTTTCCAGGGGTTGTTTCTACTCTGTCTATGGATGCCTTTTCTTCTCAGTAGACCACCAGAGGCCATATTTGTATTGTCTTTTACCATCTTCCTTTTTTTTCTGAACCGAGTCACATATTTGAATTGATAGGATAATTCAAAAGATTGGCTACTGTTTATAGGATACACTCTAGTATTTCATGTTTTCAAATGCTAGAAGAACTTACTATGATCTGCAATATGAATATACGTTGTGTAGTTTGGTATTTTGCGCTAATAACTTTTCAGTCTACAAATTAATGGAAAAAAAGGGCCTTAATTACTTTAGGGGCTCATGCTTATTGCTAATACTAAAATTAAATAATGAGTCATATCAAATCAGACCACCATAATAGCTTCCCCTTATTGGCCCATCATGACCAGCTTTTACATGCTGCTAGGAGTTATCAACAGTTTTTATGGCAATCATGAACACTAAATCACTGCTTCGACAAAATTAATAATCAATAATGGCATGTCTGTCACACATGTATCTCACATTTGTTTGATTTTTTTGTGTAACCCTTGAGAAGAAAGTTGTGACAGGTCATATTAAAGTAAGCAAGTGATGTGCATTTGACTTGATATGATGGCTATCAATAACTTTATTAACAGACATTCAGATTGTTACAAATACTGTAAATTATCTCTTGTTGACTGGCATCTGCCTTTTAACTCTACAAAACTTCCTGGAATGGTAGATCTTCTTCTATGTAATAAAATATTTTTAAGTAATTTTGTAATTTGTTGACAGTTTGGTTGGTGTTTGACAAGGCTGTGAGCATTGGAAATTAAAGAAAAAAAAGAAACCTGATAGTGTGTTCCTCACTGTCGTGCTGAAATAAATCATGGCGTCACTGAAAAGGTTGATATCATATAGGATTCAGTTTTGAAAAACAAATGTAACAAGCCTCATATAGACGAGGCACACTGGAAGCTAGATAAGTACACACTGTACATTCTGGCACAGTATTTTCCATGGAGTCTGTAAATCAATGCTGCAAAACTCTACTCTCAGCTCAAGGTCCACTTACATACTTGTTCAGGCGCTGCTGACCATTTCGCACTGCACTCATCAGCAGAGTGAGTTTGCCATGAAACTATAGATGTTCAACCTCTCTTTGATTCCGAGTGACTGTAGGGCTTCTCATTGCCACATGGTGTGATTAAATAGTGATCCTACTAATGATCCAAGGAATGAGATCTGAAGTAGCCATATACACAGATCTTCCAGCAGGTGTGCCACAGAAATAATCTGCAGATCTGTTTAATGTATCTATCTCCTCTGAAATGAAAGCGAAACCATGAAGTCAAGACTCATGATGATGCATTTTAACCATCTTATTTAGACACCTTGATATATGTAGAATCTGAAAAATGATTATATTGAGTTTAATCATAAAAACAATGACCAACATAGAAAATACAGCACAATTACCTTGTATTGTCCTACAAAAGTCTTAAAGTCATGAAAAACACAAACACATTAATTTATACATTCCTGAAGTTGCATGTTTTGTTTATAAAATGACTCCTGTCAGATATCGTACATCTATGAAAACTGTCCACAGTGTTCATTCCTCTATACATCTGAGGTGTTCCATGGAGCATAGTCAGAACAGAAGTTGTGCTGAGGCTCATAAGCAAGTTTCTCTGTCTGGACTGCAGTCCAAGGCCAGAATAAACTGCTCACAGTGTATGGAGCTGTTCTCCTCTTTTCTTAGCGATTCCAGCTCTGCGCTCCCATGGGTCAGAGTATTCTTCTCCTCTCTCTTAATATGTCTTTTGAGTAGAGCAAAACCCAAAATACAAAAGAGGAAGGAGACTGTCCTCAAGCCAAGTGTGAGGCCGAGGTACACTATCCTGTGGGGGAAAAAAAAATTAAAAATGAAGTATTACTGTTAGCATGTAAATTGGGGAATTGTTTTTCAGGAAATATCAGGGTCAAGCTAAAGATTTGCTGAGGACGAGTCACAATTCGAGTCTGATTAAGTCAAAGTGGTTTAAATGGTATTTTTTTAGGGCATTTTAATTAAACTTTTGCAGACTCTGAATTAGGCTGGAGCTAACTTGGCCTTCCTTCTAATACCATTCCTGTGGCAAGCTTATGTGTTGTACTTTATTTTTTGCACCACTATTAGTAACGATCTGAGAATATATTTTTCGATCATTAAATAATTTTGTTAATGAGCATTACAGCCTCACAGTGCTGCTTGGGTTGTTATAAACAACTTTTTTTTCTGTGAACTCAAAAAGAGTTTAAAGACATCTTAGTGGATAATGCATTCAGTCTTATTTACCTGTAAGCTGAAGTGTTATATATTCTGCATGCTCCTCTTCCTCCACACATCTTGTAACCCCATTTGAGGCAGGATGTATCGATTATGGCTCCAAAGTATATAGGAGCAGGTATTCCAGCTGTTTTGCAATTTAAATGAACTTGTTACTTCAAATGAGCAGCAAATACATGCTTACATTTTTACAAATATTTAATGATGAGCTTCAACTAATTATTTATTTCCATACAAATATTTTTACAGTGATTCTCCTCGCTCCGACTTACACTGAATGTCAGTTCTGAGCAGATATCTGTGCGCCCGACATCTAAACTAAGTGGACAGAATACAAATATTGGTTCTCACCGAGTGTGCGAGTAGCCAACGTGTGGATTCCAAGTGCAAGGGATTTTAGCTCAGGTTTAATGCACCTACAAAAACAAGACTGAGATGTTAAAAGGAGACTCGAGTTTCAATCTCACAACTGCAAAAAAAGACAACACTATAAATGAGCATTATATTTATAAGATGCTTTAAAGTAGAAAAGACAAAATTCTTAATACAAACTTCTTTTTTTCTGAAAGCTTTACTTATTTATGAAAATATCTCTAACATGACACTATATTATAAGGAATTGATCTTTTTTTTTTTCTAATAACAGCAGGAAGTGTAATCTGTTCACGAATGACAAGATGATGCACTGGTTAAAAAAAAAATTAAAAATGGGAAACGCATGTGAAAAGTAGTGTAGTAATTCCTTTCTCATAAGAGCCAACGAGGAGGTTGTCGACAGACCTGACGAGCAGCACAAAGCCAGGTGTTCCCCCGAGAGAAATAATGAATGAACTGAGGACGGACAGAGCCAGGAAGTAGGGAAAGATTTTGTCACAGCTGTCCATACGTGGACACTGGCCCAGAGTGACCGTAAGGTTGCCTGGTTGGGTATTAGCCAGCGCCACACAACTGCAATTGTCAAATACCTAGCAAAGAAGAAAACAAAGTATGTTGTAATATCAGCGATGAGGAGCTGCAACAGAAAACATGCATCCTTTAGGTAAATTATTGTGTTTGTTAGCCAGCAGTTATACTAAGAAATATAGATGTGTAATTAAGATAATGGTGTGTGACTGACCATGTTTCTCCCAGAGCCTGAGGAGGAGGTGCAGCCAGCCAAGCATGGAGACACGTAGGTGATCCCATTCTCTCCACACACTGGATCCCACTCTCTACTTGAGCACAAGCAACCCGAATTACAGTCGGAGAAGAGAGACCGTTCCTGATAAGACCTGCCTTCCACTCTGCATGTGACAAGATGAAGAAAATGCATATATTATTGACTGCTCATATGAAAAATAGATCACGTAAAAAGCCTTGGCTTTTGTTGTGCATGGAATAAGGAAACAGAAAGACAACAAAACACAAAAAGAACCTTAGGAGGTGTGCTAGCATTGACAGAAACATATACAGACATCACATACCCGGTATATGAAACAGTGACGCCTGCCACCTTGGAGTTCTCACAGCCCATGGCTAAGAAAAAGAGCGACAGAAAGTAGCCAAGCAGAGAGGTCCCAAAGGCAAATTTAGCTGCTCCCATGATACCAAGCTTGTACTTTTTCATGATCACCCCTCCAGAGAACATCCCAAGGGCCACAGCCGGGATGTTGATCATGCCTAGCCAAAGCGCAGAATACAACACATTGTTAAGGAGATAGGGGATCAGAAAATAACTTGTATAAGCAACATCAAGCACCAAGGTCGTTTCCGGAAAAAGGATCAAAGTCAGAACACTCATTCATATCAAAGCGATCTTATTCATTTTTCATGTAAAGTGAACTGAAGTCATGTTATGAAAGATGAAAATGACTTTTGATGGTTGAGAGGTTATGGAATGGAGTTCTCATCATTCAAAACCCTATTCACACCCTATTCAATCATGTGGATGAAAAGAGCTACATTATAAAACATCTTTACTTCAAACGTTTAATTGTTTAACGTTTATTAACAGGTTTAATCAATGTGTGCATTTTAAACTAGCGTCTAAATGTCATTTCAGAATGTCCAACAATTGCAGTAAACTTAATTGTCATCCTGAAGCTGCAACATTTACTTAAGAGGGATGTAAGAGTCTGAGCATAAAAAATTCATCAAAAGCTAGCTCATGAAACACTTATGATTACCATCCAGCTCACATCGCTTAGCATCCCCAAATACTTTTCTTTCAGCAAAGAAACACATGTTTTTAACAAGCTTATAACTCTGCTGCAAAGATAAAATGACCATAAGAAAATCACTGAACAAGGTAAACATTATGAATTATCAGAGTAGCCTGCTTACCCATGAGAAAATTGGCTTTCGATGCAGACTGGCCATAGTGTTGCTCAATGTATTTGGGTTTGTAGGTGACCATCCCGATGAGGGAGTTGAACTGAATGATGGTCACGCATAAGTAGATCGTGTACACAGGATTACCGAGGAGACTCTTCAATGTGGGCACAAACTCTGTTTGGGGAAGTTTAAATGAATGAATACCACTTCTTCAAACACATCTGAGTGCTTTGGGAGAATTTTTAAGCCTCTATTACAAACACCGGAGAGATGACTGGAAATGAGAGAGAGAGACAGATGCAACAAAGGTTCCTAGTCAGACTCAAAACAGGGCTTTGTGGTCCATAATCAGCATCTTAACCCCTACAAAATGGGGGCGAACTTACATAAACTATAATGGAATTGCCAGCAGGCAAAGTTGCTCTTACATCTGAAAGCAATTTAAATTCATAAGAAGAAATAAAGTTCTTTACAAAAAATCAGCTTGCAGTTGTGGTAGATATTTGAGAATAATGTGGGTCTCTTGAGAAATTGGTCACAAAGGAGTTAGCTGAAAAATTGTTGTGATAGCAGTAAAAGGCAAAGTTATTAAATCCTTAAAGAATCCACTAACTGAATACAGATTAATGTTTTTCGTACCGTTTGCCATCTGATGTAAATTAGTCGGCTCCTCGGGTCTGAACTTGTGCTCCATGGTTGGGGAATCTTTGATGAACCTGGTTTGCTCTGGAGTGCAGCTGGTATCGTGCTTATCAACAGGTATTGGCAGTGATTTGGGCAGGAACCAGAAAGGAACAGCAGACATGAGAGTGATGGTACCAGCGATGAGGTAGCCCAGCCACCATGCCCCCACCCAGCGGGCATCACCAGGAGTAATAGTCAACGTCTCTGTGAAGATATAAGGCTCTCTCAGCACAGTATGTGAAATCATTTGGTATTAGTTATTTCTCTGAGTCCTTTACTAAAGATGCATTTTGTTTGTAGTTATATGATTTTTTCCAACGCAAAGCAAGACAAATTTATTTAAAAAGTACAGTTTACATACAGGTTTCAGCCTTACATACACTTAAATCTTAGGGCTGTGGTAAATATTCAAAGGCAACATTTTTTAGCATGAGGACATGTCTCCTCAATTGTATTGTTAAACAGAAAGGTTTACAACAGCTTCAAAGTGTTTGCTTCCCAGGCAGATTACACTGCATCAAAGGATTTACACTGTTCTATTTCAGTGCCTCTTGGAAGGTGTGTTGTGAGTTTGCAAAGCTCCAACACTGTTATGTACAACAATCAATTTCCAAATCCAGCTCTCCACGGTGGAGTGTTGTAGCATTTTGGTATTGTTAACAAATAATAACCAAAAATAAAATCCTACAATATAGTTTTTTCTGTCAGTTAAAGTTTGTTAATGAGTCATAGTTGCCTGAGCCTACTCACCCATGTCCACATAGCCAATGTCAACGTAGATTTTGGCACAAAGTGACCCCAGCAGGTACCCGAAGACAGGACCAATGATTGATATTGTTTGGACACAACCTTTAATACACAACAGAGAAAGGCATACTATTTAGCTATAATCAACACCTACTGATACCTGTTGTGTTTGGGAACAATTCTGCAACAATTTAGTTCTCAAGATCTGTTGGCAACTGTAACATATCCTATCGTGTCGTATACAGTCAATTTAATTTTTATTTTATTTTTATTTTTTATTTTCAAAACTTTGTTTTAGCAAAAGTGTGAATGTACTGAAATGTAGAACATGTAGGAAGTTAGATTAACTTAGACCCATCGAACCCTTAGTATAACCAATATCCTGCCAATACATACTGTACCCAAAACACTGTCACTTTGGCTGAAAGAGCCTCCTTTGGATGTGTGATTCATATTGCCTCCATTGTACTATTGTACTTTATATTCTCAAATGTTTATGTTTATTCTGGTATGCTTCTGGACAAGAACAAGGTAAGAATTTACTGTACACTTGTATATGGTTGGGCAATGTTAAAACTGATCAGAAGTGACTGTTGCTCTGCCTGAAGGGTTGAAAAGGCTGGAAGAAGCATTAAGATGCTATGTATTGTGTCAAACAAAATAAATATATGAAACATGAGACTGGTGAAATATCACACTATAATTAAACCACAGCTTTATATTTGTAAAGTACTAGGTATTACAATATATAGTGAACTATAAATATTTAAAATATTCTAAGCACAACAGACATAACCGTGGACATAAATCCTAAGAATTAATTTCTATAAATACAAACAAAAAAGTTATTTTCTGGTTGCCTGAATATAAGACATTAGCAAGTAAACTCTCTTCCTAAAGTAATTACTTTAAAAATTAAGTGACTTTAATCATGGTACATAGGGCCCTAAATTACTAACATAAACAGTGAGTAAAGTGCATTACCAATATAGAGTGCAGCATTCTCCGACTGTGCATAATCATCAATGTAGGAGATTCCTAAAGGCTGTACTGGAGTCTCTCCAATCCCACGCAGGACATTTCCCAGAAACACGTAAATCCACATCGAAACACTGGACTCTCGCTCACAGCCTAGAGCACGAGAAAAGAAAGATGAGCTGAGGATTTAAAATTCAAATCTCTTGACTATTCACATTGAGGATTCTACTACTTATCTTACCTCTAGAGGGCAGTATAGAGGGCCTGTCACCTGCCCTGATGGATTCAGGTGAGCTAGCTGGACATGGAGAGAGGTTATTGGTTGAATTCACTGAAGATCTAATTGATGTTTCGATCTTATAGCTGCGTACAAAATACCAATTTAACTGTTAAACAAGGGAAGGGAGAAAGCATCAGGTATTGTTAGATACTCTCAATATGAAGCACAAACACACAAATCAGAGGCTGCATTTCCAAAGTCTAGGAAACACTGTCAAATTGTGTTTACTGTGCTCGAAGATATTAAAAAAAAATATTTCTAGAATTTCTGAACTGCAGTGCATGCAATCAGAACATAACACTTTGCCTACCGGCCAATGATGAAATGCGGCATTGCGATCAAGAAGGTCCCAAATGACATCAAGACACATCCGACTGCTATGATCTTGGGTCGGTGGAGTTTGGCACCAAAATAGCTCACAAAGGCAATCACCAACAAATTCCCTATAGGGGTGAGAAGATCAGAAGAGGAGATGCAGATGAGTCATAGGCATTAAATATGAGACCTACTTTCAAGATAAAAGGCAGTTATAGTATTTTATAAAGGCTGTATAAAGTTTTTATATGCATGAAAAGGTCGTCTGCTAAGATGAAATAAATTCTTTGAAATTAAAATCAGTCATCTAAATGATACATGTTGATACATCTAACCTCCTGTAAATACTGACTCTGATCTGCATTTGCCTTTAGAGAAACACCATGGATTACTATGTGAGACGTATGTCGGCTATTGTACTGTGCTGATCAAAAAAGAACACTCATACGGGGAAAACCAGTCTTTGATAAACAGTCCACAGCTTTTTCATGACATGTGTTTGTACTTTATCATGACACTGGTCTGTGTATCTGTCTTTCAATGCAAAACCTTTGAGGAATGCTGTGTGTCTTTGCTCTGATTAGTCCTTTTGAAAAATTACACTGATTGGACTGGGGGGGCCTCTATAATTTTTGTTGTTGGCATGTCACCCACGATATCTTGGTCACTGCAAACTTGGTGCTCACAAGATGCAAAGGACAGATGTGACTGATCCCAACCAGAGAACTGTATAGATTTTTATTAACATCACTGTGAATATTCATATTTCTGTATGAATGCAATATTACATACATTCAGCATTCTCATTCTGTTGGACATCTACACAAATCATTACAAATCTTTCTATTCTAAGCCAACATACTGTAGCTTCAAAGAATTTTCTGCTCCTTAAGAGTCAATAAGTTGTGTGACCAATGACATTTCAAAGCTCAAAGAGGTTGCATAAGGCCAGTGTCAAACTGGCAGACATGCTGAGGACATATTCTTGGCTTAGTTGCATTAGCATCCAAAGGCTTCAAATCATATACAGGAATAACTGCAGGATCTACAGTGGAACACGGACACAAAATGGAGTAACTCACCTACTTCAAAGCTCCCGTCTATGATGCCAATAAGATAACTGGAGACGTCAAATCGCCTTTCTAGTTGTGTAATTGTGCTCTTCATGTAACTGCCAGTTAAAGCCTTTGCAAAGTATGCGAAGGACAAGGCTGCCAGGAACATCTGTAGAGATAGACAGTAGACAAAACACTGTGTCAAACAAAACGGTCCTAAAACGCTTCTCCTCTCCATTCTAATAACCTTATATATAACCATATATTAACCTGTATTCTTATTCTTTCAATGTTATTTTAGGTATCATCTCAACATTTTTACGATCTTAGCAAATAAAATGAAACAATGAACAAAAAAGCGCGCTTACTTAGCTGTGCACTAGTTTGTGATTAAGTGAATGTGTGTCTCTATTTGAGTGTGTGCATATGACATAAATTTACCGTGCAGATACACCTTTATAAAAGAAAAGCTGGCAATGTGCTGTTTAAGCTTGGGCCAGAGGGTGTACTGAGCTTCCTCCTCCTTCTGCTCAGCCACCCGTGGACACTGACAGTCACTAACAAAGGGAGGATTAGAGAAGCCAATCCTACCTGGACACAGACACATCCAGTGCACTATGAGCTGAAAGACCAAATGACACGCAGCATAATTAACAGGTGAGAAGTAACCAAAGCCTCGACTCTCAGGGATGAAAATAGCCCTAGCTGGGTAGACACGCACACATATTCCACATATTTTTCAGACGACAGAGTTTATTCTGATGCCATTTGAAAGCAGCGCTGAATTCACATACACCTGGTTCATTTGATAGTGATAAATTTATTATTAGTAACCTATTTTAAGGATACATCTCTGGTATTGCCCCAAAATCTCAAAATTATTGAAAATTAGGATTAAAAATTGTTAAAAAAAAAAACATCAAAAGTGAACACATTATATACAAATGACTGCAAGGACTTACTCAGCCAATTAATCTATTTACAGTATATGAAACATTATATTTTAACACTATGCAATGGGCCCAGTAAACAATGAACACAATTACTGTTTTGGTACACCATAGACATACTTATATTAATACAGCCTATGATCCAGGTGAGACAATTCATTAGAAAAGTTCCAAATTTGCTAAACAATTATCTTCATTAATTTTCCCTCGCTGTCTCACTTCCTCTGAAGCTGTTGTCTCCCTTAAGGTGCTGAAAATGAAAACAAAGCTACAGGCAAAAGTGAGGATAGATTGTCAATCGTGGCAACTACACGAGAAAAGTATGAGGAGCAAAGAGGGACCAGGCGAGCCCAGCGCTTCACCTCTCAGTTCAAGTGCAAGCTTTTCTCTAATGTCAACTTCATTATTACCATTCCTACCGTAGAAGATAACGGGGTTCTAATGCTTCTGCTGGAATGCAGAGATATGAAGGTTCTCATATGAATATTATTACAATATAATAAATATTTTATTAATGATAATATTACATCATATTAAAAATGTTGATTTGGTGCAATTTGCCATTATTTAAAGGAACCTTCACTACCCTTTGAAACATGGACCGGTGGAGGTATGTGAGGAACATCTTCAAAGCATTTCTTAGATCTCTTCTTAAAACTTACTTCTACCAGTGTTTTTAAATCCTGCTTGCTTCATCAAGACTATGGCATTAAAAGGTGCTGTATCGAAGTTTCCCCAACCACTATATAGCCAACATAAGCAGTAACAGCTGTTTACTTACCCATCTGGAAGAATTGTTGGAAGTTCAACATAAAAATGTATTCCTTTACTGGCCAAAACCTGTCTCTAGTGGTGGAAAGCAAGACCATGGCTAATTTTGCTTCTAATTCTATCACCTCTTTTCCTCTAATGAAGCTAGTACGCCAACCAGCCAGCCTCGGCCTGTCTCGTAATGCCACTTTGCGATTGTGAGTCGCTGTAGCCTCCAGTCTGCCCTCAGTCCGACGTTAGAGGATGAAGAAGCAGCACTAACTGGAGGACATCGAGCTGGTAATGCTAACACTGGCTACGTAGTGGTAGCATAAATTTAAATATGACAACTTTAACTCTGCTATGGCCATTATGCATTCATCCATCCAAAATCTATGTCTATTATGATTAATGTGTATGTTACTCTTTGTTACACTGTGGTTAGGTTTTTTTTATCTGGTTTGAACCAAATTTGTTCTAACTGTGAGGCACTATGTACCATTTATTAAAAGGAACTTATAAAAATTAAACTCCTTAAAAGCCTGTTAGTTTTATTTTAGTATTCAAAATGTGGCTTTACACCCCTTGATGGAACTGATGTAATTAGGAATTAATATATGCTAAAATTTAGATTAAAACTAATAAAGTCACTTTAACGTAATGGCCAGAATAGTCATCTCCTTGTGAAATGCACTGATTTGGTGGAAAATATTTCACTTCTTTGATTCTGAAACATAAAGTTGTGAAAGATTTCTTATTGTTACCTACACTATGATTTATCACTTAAGTAAAAAAAGAAAAAAAAAATCCAAAAGAGTCATGATGTGACAAAAGTGTAAATCTTTCTGATGGTATTACACTTTCAAACCAGAACTTGAGAAATTAAAGACCTGTGAACAAGAATCTAAAATGCCACAGACAAAAACGGTTTCTTTAGATAAACTAGTGAACGCTTTATCAGGAGCAACACACTGAGAGGTTCACTGTAGGATTATCACACAGAGGGAAAAAACACACATGAACAAAAACGGCAGCATGAATGGAATTCCTTATTATTGTTACTTGTAGCTGAAGTATTTTTCTAAGCAGCTTTTTAATTATTGTCCAATGTGCTTCTTAATCCAATAATAAAGTGGTACAGACCCTCCATTCTGACCTCTTTTAATGAAGCACAAACTTCGTCTTAAGAATTTCTCACAGCGCCTTAATACCTAGTCCAAAGGGCACAGAGAGCTGCTGCACTCAACACCTTCCATGGTCATCAACTAGGCCCACCAGAAACATGCAGCAAGCTCAGCTCAAACATTCAGTGGGTGTTCAAACATTAATGCATTTACATCAACATACACCTATAGATGCCTTAAATGGCTCTATTCAGCTAGTCATCTGTAGAAAGTCTGCTTCTTAAACAACCTGGCTGAGCATATCATGGTACAGCAGAGGTGCTTACAACTATACGTGGCTATTAAATATTCTCTTTATGTTTTACATGACACAAACAGACAGACACACAAGCGGGTGCATTCACCAACACATGCACTCTGTTTCTAAGGCTCTTACACACATGTCATTCCAGTCATATTTCTGTACCCCCTCAAGGCCAGTCAGATGACTTTGAAAACAACAAACATATGGGCCTTCTGTCCGTTCAAGCTGAAACGCTTTGTACATGTTCATATGACCATTCGCTGGTATACGCTGCCCCCCACTGGCCCGAGTAACTGTACTTCTGTAGTTTTTCCCCTCTGCTATTTTAAAACTGAATAACTGAATGATCAAAAGTGTTTCCAAGTTCAATAGACGTACATAACATTTTTTTCTGAAATGTTGGCATTTTGTACTGTCTTTACACAAACCATGAAAACAAAAGAGTTCATGGTCACATTTTTCCTCATATCATTAGGAAAACCATTTATAGTACACTTATGTTTAAATAAACTGATGATCAACAAAGTTGACCCTGAACTAAAAATGGGCATCTCATTACACTTAAAATGGTTGTGATGTCATACAACCAGGAACTGTCTCAAATGATTTCATATTGTTTGGTTAAAGGTCAAAGAGCTTATCAGTGGGGAGCTAGTTTTTCCACAGTACAATACCTTCAGGTTTGGGTGGCAGGAGTTCTTCACTGCTGAGGAGATAGGGTTGTTGTCCAGAGTCCAGCTGCCTGTCGGTGTGTTGTCCATCTTCTTCATGGCAGCCTCCTGCTATGCCTTGCCTAAGTTGTGGCTTCTCTTCAGATGATTTACTATGGCTGTTCTTATTCACACCTGTTGAAAGGAATTCAGATTTATCAGATCAGCTGAGATCTGTGAACTTGCCTGTTGCCCAACAACAATTATTGCATTCATCTAAGACAGCGAGTCATTATAGTTCTATGTTTTCCTTGGACTAAAATAAGATTAAACAACATAGAAGGAAAGTCATTATTATTTTTATATCTGTGCACTGACAACAAATAGGTCCAAGATGTTTATGGCCTAGCTTAAAACAAGGAAAAAAACTGGAAACGAGGATGAATGGCTACGCTAACTCCATAAACTCATATGCAAACTGCAATTTGTGTATTTAACACACTGTACAAAGCATTTATCTTTAGGAGTGGCGCTATTTATTGCACTGATGAACAGTTGGGTACAGTGACTGTACACAGCATCTGCGAACTTTTGTCCTTATCATGACATTGCTGGATTTGCACAATGTCTAAACTCTGAACTAAATCCTGGTGATTCTTGGCTGTGCTAGTAACTAGCATGTTAGTTATTCAACAACATAATTTTCCGCCGACAACTTCAGCATGTATGAATGTACATGCTTATTGTATTCTTTGCTGTGGTTATTAGCTTTGTTTACTGCAAGCATGACATTCGAAATTCCTTTAATTGCCATAAGTAGTCATTTTTTTCCCAGGACAAAAAGATCCATGTGACCCTGGTGATACACGGGCTGAAAGAATGAATGCCATCACAAATGTCATCTGATTCAAGCTGAGCAAACACAACTGACAGCTGGTAGTTTTGGCCAAACAGAAGAGAAAAACACTTTAATTTCTTAAACATCAGTGATATGATTGCAGGTGATAATTCCACTGTGTGAGAAATGTGCAGTACCCTTACTGGAGGTTAAGCAGATGTCATGACATCGTGACAGTATCCCTCATTAGTGGGATGCCCACATCAACAACACACAGTGCACTCAAGAACCTACTGGGAAATACCAACAAGCCTTAAGCAAAGGGTCAGTTCATTAAATATATGAGCTACTTCATACTGGAGAGGAATTTTATTAAAACTGATGTTATAGAATCTAAGTGACAAAGAGAGAAAGATGGCATCATGGCAGTGAAAATGGATTTGTTAGTCTTTTGTGTCTTAATCAAATGGAGAAAAAAATCTTTGTTTGAAGAAGCTCTTTGAAGATCAGAGCTTGCAGAAAAACTAAACCAAGTTATTCCTATGTATTCCTATGCGTGAACTATTCTGGAAGAACAAGAAATAGTGGTTCAAGTACATGTGCAGTATAGGAAACTCGTGATCATCTATCTACACAAGGCCTTTTATCTTTACCAGTGGTCTGACTTGAAACAAAAGACCAGAGGCATCATATCATTCTGAAGGGACATGTGATTATATAAAATGTTCTTTCATCTAATTGTTGGAATAATCTCTTCAGTAGCATTGATGATACTAAGGCCTTTTCTGGAAAAGGGGGGTAAACTTTGAGAAGCATCATAGAACTTGATGATTAACAGAAGCGATATTTAGTAAATTAAGAAATAATTCAGTGAAGACTACAGTGGTATTATCAAGCTGTAAATCACTGAGTTTCATGAGAAATTCGGAGTTAGACAGGTTTGCTTCAGGATTTCTGCTGAATTTGACAAGTGCTTCTTTTATTTCTTTTTCAATTACAATTATTATACCATGATAATATTTCATTAAGCATTCACTTTTTTACAAGTGCCATCTGACCAATAATGGGAGAAGCACACAGGTGCTAGGAAAAATACAAATACACTGCAAAATGTAGTGTATAATGTACTAAATACAATCGTGAGCCGCCTATAGAGCAAACCAGGAAGGAAGGAATCCATGTCAGTATGACTGTGAACGAGAGAGTTGTCTTAGTAACCAAAAGACAATTAATGTTTGCACTCGTCTATTTTCGTTAGGTGTTTAGAACGATACAGGAACGGAGAGAGCTGAGCAGTGCAACGAGCAGAGCTGTGACCCTGTTTAAAGGCAGACTGCTTTTTAAGTGGCATGACAACTCCTTATGGATCCCTCCTCCTTGCACCAAACCAAAGCAGGGCTTTGAACTCTACAAGAAGAAAAAAAGTAGCTGGAGCTGACGATATTAGGGCTTTTGTGCTCATCTAACATTAATAAACATGCAGTAGAACAGCAGTTTTGGACAGAAATACTGTATTAAATACTACTCGTGCAGCTGTGCCCTTCTCTAAAACTTCCTGTTTCTTCACAAGATGCCCTCCTGGTTATCATCATTATAATTATTTTTTTTACTGAAAATTGATATAAGGCACCCTCTATGCTGCCCTAAAAAGGTTTTTAAATTATTAGCCTTTTGTGATCATTAACCATTAAAATCTTTTTTCCCCCCTCTTTAAAAGCAGTGACTCGCTCCCTGATCATGATTCCTGACAGAAATCCACAGGTGCTTGGCTGCTGTGGAGAATGGCCTTTAAGCTTAAAATCACAGGGCTGCATGACAACAAACTGACATTTTTTTTTCATGGGAACAAACACCGTGAAAACCACCGATTGGGGGTCATTTCAAACAATTATGTCTTTCACACCAAGTTCACACTTGCTTCAAAGGGAATTCTAAGTAATATTCCCTGCCCAGGAATAAACCCAGCAACGATCACGTGGTCTCTGTTGAATTAGTGGCGACACCACTTGCACTCAGGTCAATTAATCTATGCATATTGAGCACCGACATAAGCCTTCTCCGGATCCCGCAAATCCCCTTGTTTGCGCGGACAGCTCCGTGCGGAGCGCCGGTCCAGTGATGCGGAGTTGATGCTTCACTGATACCTGCGTGTTTTCTCTCTTGTCACTTCATTCTACAGTTTTCTGAAATCAGGACGCAAGTACTTCAATAGAATCAATAGAATAAGGAAAGATTTTATTTCTTTTTCCCACCCCCAACAGTGAATCTTTACTAAAATGGAAACATCATATATTACTTACCCAACTCGGGAGATTCAAACCTTTCCCTTCTGTAGTTTCATGTAAACACTTGTTTTAAATTTAAAAAATAATAATAATAATAATTAAAGAAGGAATATCCCGTTTCACTAAAAGGCGTCAGACGCACGAAACGCTCCTGTTCCCGTCCAGTCATTTACTCGCAGCCTGCGCGGCGGAGACTGGGTGGATACCGTGCGCCGAGGTCACAGCGAGGCACACGTGATGCGCAGTGGAGAGCCGTGATTTGTACTCGCCCAACCGTATCCCACCTTTCACTCAGCTCTAATAATCTGAAAGCGGGCGAAGTGCTGCTGGAAACATCTGCAGTGTGTCGGTAAAACCCGGAGCCACGATTCCCATCCCCGCGACGAATAACCAATCGATTAGACCCGCGGCGTGTCACGGCGTTAATTGGCCCGGGAGGACTGTGGTAACCTGCTCTTCACGTCCCTCAGCTCAAACAACGCCAGCTGGAGAAGTCGTTGCCCTGTGCCTGCCTGTGTGTGTGTAGTGTTTAAAGCTTTAACGGATGCCACGGCTGATTAAAAAATATATATTCCCAGACAAACTATATCCAGAGGTTGTAAGGATTTTAGTCGAGTAAAAGTTGTCATCACTGTGAATCTGTACTTAGGTAAAAGTAAAGTCACTTATGTAAAAAAAAAAAAAAAATCCACCCAAACAAAAGTAAAAAGTAACTTGTTTAGAATTTACTTGGAGTAAAAGTCTGTGCGGTCGGTGAGGTGCAGACAGATTGTCCTCTTGGTGCTTTACGTGCCGGGTGCAGACAGGCCGAGAGTATGCATATAACATGTTTTTAATTCCAGATCACCTTCATAAAATCAAGTGCATTAACGGGTTAACTAAAACTGGCAAAACTGAGATAAGAAGTGAACGTGACATACAAGAAAGTATGCTGACAAATCAAAATTAAACATGTCAATGTGTGGCCAAATTTATTAAATGTTTGCAAGAACTAGAAATGAAAAGCTTGAAAAAATTATCGAATCAAAAATCATTTAAACCTTTACCCTCTTGGTGTAAATCAGGACATTGATTGAGGAAAACACGACTGGCCCAAATAACTAAAAGAGGTAAAACTGCTAGTATATAGGACTATGCTGTATATACTGCATGGGCGGACTATGTGACCATTAAGAGAAAAAGGAAACCGTTTAAAACGTTGATATTAGCCCTTAGCTTATATATCAAAAATCGGTAACTATGGAAACCTTGCAGATTATTACTCTGTAAATTTGCTGCTAAGTTTGAGCAGGGGGTGGTTTTCAAAGTTAGTACTGTTCAGTCTTACTCGCTCTGCACAGCTGAACAGATGGGCAGAGGCAACAGGCGCAGCTAGGCAGGCGCAGGCAGGCCAGTGCTGAGTTTTAGAGACCGTTTTTTGATGTAGCGAAGGGAGTTTAGTGGGTCCTTTGTGTCTGAGGCACAAGAAAGATACCCGTGAAGCTTCCCCTTACTCTGTGGCCTTCTGGATTTCATTGAGAAGAAATCATTTTCATCTGATGAATGCTGCCCAACGTTTCCCGCGTCCTCCTGTGCCATTTGTTCAAGGAGAGTTTTCAGGTCGGCTAAAGAACAATAGAAAAAAAACACAGAACATCAGCATACTGTACTGAACAGGTGTGAAAAATACAGTAACTTACGTTGCAACATAATTCTTCAAAATCATGATGCACATGATGCTATTTCATGAATGCATGGTTATGTGCAGAGCATGTGTAGAGACAAAACTTGGATTAATAATAAACATGGGACTATGACGCACTTAATCATATAGTAATTGTGCATGTAATAAAATGAAATAGCAGCAAATAGGTTTTACTCTAATTTTCAAACAGAACTGCCCGACATTTCTAAATATAAAAAAACTAATTGAATATAGATATATTTTATTAGTGTAATGTACTGGTCACCAGCGCACAGCATAATCACCTCTGCAGTCCATCAGCGCTTGATTAATTATGAAGAAGGACAAAGCGGCGCATGCTCTTTCTTAGCATTGTGTAAAGATGAAAGTGGTCAACATGTTGACATATCAATAAATCTTTTGTTGCCACTGTTTTATTAATATAAGAAACACTATAATGAAGATATATCCACATGTTCTTGTTTGTCTACAGCAAATTCAAACTTGATAGTATATACCTATTATCTTCAGGAAAATTTGCCACTGATACACACTGATGCCCACTCTTGCATACCTACAGTTAGTCTGCATATACCTGCTTCTATTACATCAGCTCTCTCCTTCTAAGTGGCATTGAACTTGGCAGGATTGCTGCATCTATTAGCTCAGGGTCTTTCATCATCCCACCCAATTGCTTCTGGTCACCTGGATGGCTCTGATGAGTGGCAGACCCATCCTGGAGGAAGCTTGCATCTTCTGAGTCTTGCTTGAAGCTGGAAGGTCACGGGAAGTAGCCATCCCAGGTGTGTGTTTGTCACAGATGGATGTTTAAAGCCTTCACCACAGGCTTCATGGCAATGCAAAACTTCCACAAGGGGGCGATTTCAGCTGAACTCAGCCTGTACAGCCCAAAGCAAATGTTAATGTAGGTCTGTGGGATTCTTTGATATGAAAATTTAGCGTGTAAAAGAATGTGCTTTATTCTTGATGCTGATGCAAGATGGGAGATAACCACCTGCCGCCAACCAAATTCAGGTGATTGTATGCAGAGGCCAGTAAGATAGTTCATTCCACTACCATTTGATTTGGCCAGGGGAACGTGCAATTATCTTCAAAAACTTCTGGCCTGTTTCATTCACATTTCTTGGCATTTTCCAAAGGCTGCCGGTGATAAATGTGTGTATGTATCATTCTTCCTTTCTGCCTGGGTAGTATCTGTTTTGAGAACTAAATTAAACAGGTGGGCAATGCCTCTTTGATGTGGAGGAAGTTGATATTCAAGACAACTGCCTTCCTCCTAGATGCTTAATGTGTCCACGTAGAATAACCTAGATCCAACTCTGCCTCCTAAGACTGGTCTTGATTACCAAACACACTGACTGCATCAATGAAGTTTGAACCGCTCTCAGTTGTTTTCACCACCTTTCCTCTTTTCTTATACTGTGAGTGAGTAGCCGAACATCAGAGATGTCAGAGATGGGATCCTCTCAAGCTCTTGCAAGTAGGTGCAGAAGATTGTCTTTCCAATGTGTCTTCATCTATCCAATGAGCAGTGAAGCTCAATATAACTTATGTGCTGCGCTGTCCATAAATCAGTGTTGGTGCCAAAATAGCTGACTCCATTAGTATGTGACATTGAATTTACCTTCATTCAAGCGGCAGCTTCCAGTATTTTAGCTTGAGGAGTGGGTCTAGAGATGACCTTGCATTAAGCATTGACAGAAGATTTTTGAAGGCAGGTTCAATGACAACAGAAAATGGATGAAGAAACTCAAAAATAAAGTTGATCATAAGCTTGCCAACTTTCTCCTTTGCACATCCCTGGAAGTACCATCCATCATTCCATCTTTGTTTGCTTGCTTGGGGCATTTGCTTGTCCATGTTCTTTTTCCAGGGTTCACTTTTGTGCTGTTATTAGGTCAGTGTAGGCCTTCAGCTTTATGGATGTTTCCTCTGTTAAAAAAAAAAAAAAAAGTTTCCATCAGTGTGTATGAAGCCTTAGCTGAACATGATGAGGATTGAGATTCATTAAGTCTTTTTTCTTTGCTATTTTTTAAACTGTATCAAAGAAAAAAAACTTAAAATGATAAACATTATTATGGAAAAAGTAAAATTACAGTTTTTGTAAAATACTCAAGCAAGTACAAAATAATCGACTTTGTTACATAGCAAGAATTACTGTAATTTGTTACTTTTATCCCTGACCATATCATGCCGATTGCTCAAATGCACAATGAGGACACATTTAAACTGAGAAAATATGATAATGTTGCCGAGATGTGGACCACATCATGTTTGTGTCTTTAATACCAACTTTGTTATGTCTAATTGAGCGCATGGAGGGTTTTAAACTATTCGCTCACTATGAAATTGAAATTATGAGGTTATTTAAGGATTAAATATGGAGTACAGTTCTTTGCCTGAAAATTAAATTGGACTATTAACTGAACTTGTCTTGACCCGGGAAAGGCATGAGGAGAAGCTGACAAATGAAAGAGCGCATTACAGCACAAAATGTGATTTAAAGTTTTGATTGATAGTTCTTTTAAAATTTGTTTGTGTGAATTTCCTCAACTAACCTCAAAGCAATTATAATAAAAGTAAGACAGATAAAAAAAAACAAAGAAAAAGATTTTTTTTTTCAAAACCTCCACATAAACAAGAAGCTACCGATGCACCTTCATTGCCCCCCCACCCCTCAATAGAAATGCATCATTAGATCAGGTCATACAATAATTCCCCTGTTGAGCCTACTGACACACCAGGTGGTCAGATCTCATCTTTCAAGTTTCTCTGTTGCCATGGGGATAACTGGTCTCTATATAGCAGACCCACTTGTTATGAGCATTTCCACACCACTCTCTGTGGCTTCAGGGGTAGGTTGACGTTGCCCAAGCATCCAACATGAGAGGCCTGAACGGCTAAGGTGCTAAAAATGCCCCTATAATAATAATCTGCCTCTGATATATTTTATCATGTTTCCAGGGCCTACAGCATGACACTTCTATGCTTTGTGCTTAATAATTGATTCATAAAAATAGAATACATTAGACAGACAAACTTGATACTAGCATTTTTTTAATGTCAATATTTTAACATCAATGAGAACCTTCTATGGGAGACACACTAGCAGGTCTACTGCCCTAACTTAAAACTTAGTAAACGTGACAATGGATGAAACTTTGTCATATTGTGATTATGAACGGGCAATAATAATAAAATCTTCTATCACTGTATAGGTAATTCCAGGCAAATATTGGTATTTTGATATATTACATTCCCAGAAAGTTAAGTGTTAATAAATAGAAATAATCAGTCGTTGTTTTTGGCTAATCCAGAAAATTAAATACCTAAAAAAAAAATCAACAATGATAAATCAGCTTCTGATGACAGAAAATGATCTCAAAGTGTATAATATCATATTGCTCAACCCTAACTGTGATACGACCTTATCTCTCTTGTAAAATTATCAGTCTTATTTTCTCTTTGGAGATTAAAAATCAAATTTAAACTTTGCATTTTCTGGTTGTGAGAACATAAAGGAGAACAGTCTTAAAGTAGATGGAGATTGTTTCCTATGATCAACCGAGATAAGCAACTGTAGCAGACAGTGATAGAGAGGTTTCTTAAACAAGATGTAATCCTAAGGGTCAGGTGAGGTGCAAATTCAACAGTGATCAATAGTCGAAGAGCAATGATTAATATTTTTTTTTGGAAACGGTCACACATGTAAATGAAAGTTAAATAACGTTGCGGACCACGCGAAGCGGACAAGCTAACGTTGCTACATTGTCGGTTCGATGTAAACAGTAACTCTTGTTTGTTCCCTCTCAGGTTGGATGGAAATTATTGACGTCACACGGCTTTTTTTTCGGAAAGGTAATTACAAGCCAGTCTCCGCTGGTCAAGTCAAAGAATTTACCGCTTGTTTAACGAACTTAAATACATCCCGTGTTGAGCAATAAGCATCATTTTAGAAAGTTCTCCTGTAGAGACGAGACTGTTAAATTAAACAAAGATGGCCGCCGGAAGTGGCATACTTACGCTGAACGCGTTTACTTCAAGAATTTTTTCTCGTACGTTCACATTTTGGTTGCTACTTTTACTACTGAAATGTAAAATAGTAGTAAACACAAAACAGTAATATAGATGAATATAACAGTTACGTTGGTGTTATTTCATTCGGATTTGTTGTTCTATTCTCATTGGGTACATGAAATGAACAATATAACCGTAGTGTAAACAGCAATGGATGTTGCCCCAAACTTGCGATATCATAGTATATTTGAGAGGACAATGAAAAGAGTGACTTGAATGTGGTGATTATATGAGAAATTGCCAAGTAAATTTTCAGTGGTAGATTATTCTTTAATTTTATGGACAGTATCCTTATATATAAATGTTTGTTTTTTTTAATAGCCAAACCTTAAGAATGTTTGAAGGTATCGACTCCTGACCAGCAGTTACAACAAGACCATAAACATACACTGTAAGGATAAAATAATTTACAAATTACTTTCATTTATGTTATAAATAATTCCCTGCACTTGCAAAATGTACTACTTTCTATATAAGTGAGATTTGTATATTAAAGAGAAAATCATTATCCATTTAGGGGCCAAATAAGAAATTCATTTTAAAATATTTATTTTCTATCCATACCTTCAACCTTAATATAAAATGGGCAGACATATACCATCTGTACACAGACTTGTTGAGTATCTGTCATGCATCCAACCAATTTGATATGGATAAATATCTCATAATTGCACTTTAATTAGGTGTTGAATGTGATCGTTCGGGTCTCAACAACCCCCAAGTGTATTTAAAGATGCTTTAACAGCAGATAAGGATGCGCTACTTGTGTGTTATTTCAGGTATTTGAGACAATTAAAAGAATCAAGGAAAACCAAGCAGCCAACAAGTAGTTGACAACTGACCAAAGTTGCTCAGAGATGTGAAATGTTCACGTATCCCGCTGCGTTACAACTAGCATTTAAAGGAACACACCCATCCTGAGGAAATCGATAAATTTCAGTCTAGGTTCAAGAGTTAAACTATGAACCAGTCCTGAGGAAGCATGGCACCTAGAACCAGATGGACCATTACCTTGTAGATTTTAATATGAAGGAGATTTAGATATGGATCAAAGGATGAAAAATAAACAAAACACAGACACAGGAATACCACAGAAATTATAGTCTTGTAATTCAATGTATTCACATTACAACATCCACATGGTTCAGTTTGTGACAACTTCTAATGATCTTCAAATATATTCACTGTATGATACATAATACCAATATAGGCACTTCCAGTAAGTCTGGCAATATTGCAGCTACAGTATAGTGTCTAAATTACAAAATGGTAAAAATAAATAATGTATATCTAAAAGAGTTTTTGTAGTTTTAAAATTTCTTTACTGTACAGCATATATGTGTATTGTACAAAATGGAGCATCAACCTGCAAGGAAATTAATTATTTTACTTTCACAAATACTGTGTATTTGGACACTTTTTCCTTGTGTAAGTATTAGTACATGTGGTAAGTGCAAGGTACTAGTGAGAAGAAAGCAATTAATTATTTAATCATGTGTCAACTATATAAAAATACTCATCTCAATTTTGTTTACATAATTGTAAAGCTTGTTTGGTTCCCATGGTTACAATTATGCTACATGTGTGAATAAGTATGACAATCAAATAAAACCAATTAAGACATAAAAATACAATATCAAAACTGATATACTGTATCAGCTCAAATACAAGTATTGACTTGAGACTGATGTGACTGCTGGGGGCAAAATGCATGCATCATCCCAAAAGAAAAAACAACAAAAGAACCCCAAACAAACAAAAAAACCCTTGTAATCATAAACAAATTAACATAGTGGACAGAATCCCATCACCTTTAAAGATGAGAGATGGTTTGTGATGAATGCTCTACTACTGTTGCCAGTGATGATCTAGGATCTATTGACTAAGCAGCACGTAGATCAAAGAGGAAGCGCAAGGAGAAATGTGCTATAGGGCCTTCTGTGAATAACAATTTCAACTGAGTATCTAAGAAGAACTGAAGAACTACTAACTGCATCACCATCTCCTCTGGTGAGTACAAGCAGCATCCCCTTCCTCTCAACAGTAAGGACAGAGTCATATTAGAGAGGCCAGTGGAAGAATTCAAATAGACAGACAAACACAACCACACGCTCTCTTACTCTCCTACACAAACTGTTTATATACATTCACAAAGCAGGAGCTGAAATGGAAACCATAAATGGGAGTTGCATTATCCCTATGAATGATTCAAAGAACAAGTGTTTTTTTTTGTCTAATTCTGGGCCACTTTACTAGAAAGGTGTGTCTTAAATCCAGTAGTTTTCCTATAAGACATTGGTGAAATCAGGGGTTTTTTTTAAAGCTGAACAAAAATGTATCTATTGTGTCCATAATGATTATAGCTCGTCTGGGATGTAGTGCAGGCAACATGCAGAAAACAGCAGGCATGTTTTATACCAAATACAATGGGTGAGGCAACACATGATCACAAAAGGCCCAAAAAATTGAGGTTGTTCTGATTCAGTGGCTGATGGGCAATACTGGTCAGATACAGGGTTCGGGGTAAATGATTCTCTGTCTAATTCCATGCTAATCAGTGGGTTAACCAACTACCTCATGCCCCCTCATGCCCCCCCCCCACCACCACCACCACCACAACCGAATCCATCAACACAGACTGTATAAGAGTCAGGGCAGAAGTAAATGGGCCATTGTGAATCTCTTCTGCTATTCACCGAAGACAGGAACATTGTGTGGTAACAGAATATGTTAATGCAGGATCTGCAAAGCTTCAAGTGAGAACGTGATGTTCTACACCTATATCTCACAATCTAATTTCAAAACCTCTATCATAGCCTGCTGATGGGTTGTCGTGTGCTGTTCTGCGTTTGTGAGATAAGTTTAAAGATATAAAATTATGGAAGGAAGCAGTGGTACAGGATGAGATACCAACCCATTAGAGATTCAGATGTGCATGTAGGTCATGAGAATTTGACAAGATTAACAGTGGATAATTCATTACATTTTGCCTCACTAAACTTGTATGTGACAGTAAGTTGACTTGACTACCGAAGCATTTCACTAATATAACTTAAGATCTACCTATCCTTGCTCATATGTTTTTTCTATGTAAATTTGAAAAATTAAAGGATGGTAGGATCTGAGATGTTTTGCATCCTACTTGAGCCACTGCACAGTTACTTATGACACTGGTTTACCTCATGGCCTTGTCTCAGTGTAAAGTAGATGCAATCATGTGACTTTTTTAAGTTTTACAGCATACTGGAACATATTACAGTTTGTCATGCATTAGGTCCTGACCTTATCACTCTTATCATGTTATGTAGATAAATGTTATTATGTCACGTCACATTTATTCTCGTCACATGAACGAGTCACATTTTATGTCAATTGGAGATTCTTACAATGCAGTGTCTTACCACGGTTTCAACTGCTAAATGCCTGGGATGACTAAAACATTACATTTAAACATCACTACCCTCATTTAAAGAAAAATCTTAGTGATTACTGAGCAATTAGAGAACCATGACCCAAAGATTACAGACAATGTGACAATATCTGAATATAATCACATTGTGCTGCTAACAGAGTTATATTCCACCATAAAAAAGTGATGTTGTGAAAATTTTAGGGCCATTGTGGAGCCAAAACTCACATGGCCCGAGCACGAGTGACAAAACTTTGAGCTATTTGGGACTCCAAATGATGACTGACATTTCAAGGTATAAAATCAGTAAAATAATGCAAATACACCAGGCATCACTGTTATCTAGGTTGATACTTAATAATTTTTCTACCACCACCAAACAGCTATAGTAGTTATCCTCAGACTCTTGTTTTGCCTCTCATCACCATGTACCACTACCACTGTGAGAACATTTTGAGCTGAGGACAGGTCACTTGACATACTTGCGCTCCTGTCAACCTTGACTAGATTTCAAACTATATTTTCATTTCATCAGAATTATTTCACCATATATCATCAAGGTAAGATTCACTCTGAAGTCCTGTTGCTCATAACTCTGAGAGAATGACTTTCTCCCTGAGGTGCCAGGATAGGAATTCAGACAGATTAACTGTGTTTATTTGCAAAATGATGTTATAACAGTTAAGGCAGAAAAGTCGGGGTTGGTGGCGTAAACTTCAGCGTTGTTCTAAGCTTTATCAACATATTCTAAAGTAGCATACTATCCCTGCATGTTATTAACTTACTGTCCTCCCAGGTGATATAAATGTTTACTCTGAATTTCAACAGTTGAGGGTTTCCTGAGGGTTAAAGGTCAGCATCATTTGCAGGCATTAACATAATGAGGACCAGTAAGTGTAGAGTATAATACAGCACAAACGAGCCTAAATACATGGTCAGATAGTCAGAAATGGATAGAAAAGACAAGAGGACATTATATTGGTTAGTCTACCTATGGCCATTATAGATTATACATTTAATTTATTTAGAGGATTTTTGTTTAGTAGATTAAACTTTATGATTCTATATAATGTTTTATGAATGGATGTTTACTTGTTTTTTTTTCCCTTTTATTTTTCTAACACTTTGGTAGAGCTAATGTATATCCTTTGTGCTCCCTTTTTTTTGTCTATTTCCAGCACAGAACCATTCCAGCCAACCTACTGCTTTGTCAGAGCAGGCCTCCGGACTAAAACATTTGGAACAGTGAAGCCTTCAATGACCATTTTTACATATCTTTGGAGTGGAGACTAGAGATGCCACGAATAAGAAGTAATCTGCTGACTTTATCTATGTCCTCTGCATAAGGATTTTGCATATGAGCACATTAGTTTAAACACAGACCCACACACCCACACATGCACAAACAGACTATGAGGAGCCTCAAGTCTCCCTCCTTAAACTAATATGGCTACAATGAATGGTATAGTGTACTTAATTTGGCAACAAATGTAAATCAAAAAAATGTATGATCATTTGTGATTTTATGCTAAAGCCCATGGGTGAATGATTAATTTTGGCAGAAGTTGAAAGGAAGAGAGATACACCAATGTTCCTCATTTGATTGACTCCCTTTATAATCCATATGTATAGAAAAAAAACATATTATGGCCCATGTGAGACCTTAAAAACTCTTGCTAAAATTGAAACACAAGTACAAGTAAGTGTGATGTCTATATATAATTGCATTCTGAAAATAATTATGTATAAATTGGCAGCAAATTTCTGCAGTCCTGTGTTACCACAATGGGTTGAGGTCTGTGCAACCAGTCTTCCTCTTCTCTTGACAGTAGCAAAAGAGTCTGTATCCCAAAGTTCACGAATCATCCCGTATTGCAGTATGGAAAGCTCCTAAATGTTTGGTGAAACCAGATATTCAGATCAAATGTGTAAAGCACAAATTTTCCCACCCTGTTTTTTTCTGTATAGGCACACATTTCCCAAACATCTACAGTGTTGTGTCTAAGTGACGTGCTGGCAAAAAACAGGAGTCAGTTGATAGGATAAGAAACAAAGAAACTCTTTTTCATGTCCTTGCCCTGACTGACGCCATATTTCCAATGGGCTGTTTCACTGTGGGTCCCCCTCCTCTAGTTCATCCTGAGGTTTAGAGTCCTCTTTCAGAGAAATGGGCCACTCTGGTTCCTCTACTCCCTCCTCTGGATCCTCTCCTTCTACCAGCTCCTCTCTGCTCCCCGGCTCCTCTTCTTCCTCGTGAATAGCCAGAATAGGCTCAGCTACATTGTTTATATGGACAGACTCTGCTCCTTGGCCCTGTTTCTGGGCCTCCTCTGCAATCACCTTCTTCCACATCTCGTGGTTCTCCAGCAGGTGCTGGGTGATCTGACAGAAGACTTTCCTCCTCTTCTTGGGAGCTGCTTTCTCTGGAAAAGAACCCCTTCATTATTATTATTGTTGTTGTTGTTATTGTTATTATTATTTGCAGGCTGCTTTACACAGTGCAAACCTGAACTTAAAATAAATATACAATAGCAGTCATTTATCAGTTAAGACATGATAAACTCAGTGCATCAAGCTGCTATAAAGAAAATAGGTTTTGTGTCTAAGGCCTTTTTGACAGGGTCTGCACACATGAACCAAAGCAAGCTCACACTTCGTCATTGTCATTTACCTTATTTAAATGTGTTTTTGAAGTCTTTTATGTATTTATTTAGCAAGTTAGAAAGTTAAAAATACAAAATAGTGCCCCACAAGAAAAACTTTGCCTTATCGGTATTATTGGTTACTACAACCACTTTATATTTCCTAGTGAAATGTAACATAATGAGTTATTGTCTAATAATTTTTCTGCAGTCACATTACCGTTCCTAGCTGTCATCAGATGTGTTGTATAAAGAAATAACAAGAGAGCTGTTTTTAAACATTACATCTAATGGCTAATTTATTTGATATAAAAATTGAATGTTGCATTAATTATATATTTATTGTATACAATATATTTCATATGACTTTTTTTCATTGTTCAGTGGTAATACCACTGGTTACTCTTGTAATGTTGTCCTGCAGTACTGTCTATTATATCATATAATAAAATTAAATAGTGTTTGAATGGCAATAGCAAGGTTTCTGCTCACTTCCACTCTGTGCTTGCACCGCTACTTCAGGTCAATGGCTTTCTTTTAGACAAGAGTGCTTACGTGATGCTTCTGAGCTGGTGGACGTGTCCTCTTCTGCAGTATCCTCCTCCTCATCCTCCTCATTCTCCATGATCTCTGGCTCCTCTGCCTCCGGGTTGGGTTCCACCCATCGTCCAGGAATGAGGCTAGCTGAATCATAGGAGTTGCACAGTGGTCCCACGATGTGTGTGATGAACGATTCCTGGAGTTTGGCCAACTGTGGTGCCGCTCGGTCCATGAAGGGACTGATAGGAAGGCCAAGGCTGGACTCCTCATCGCCCTACAGAAAGCATTACCCACATTAGTGCAAAAATTCTCACCAGCTAAGTGAATGCCAAGACATGGAACGATTCACATTCCAACACAATTATTATTCCAAAAATAACTGAGTAATTAGCGTTAAACTGAGTGAATAGGCGGAAATGTTGTCAAGGTATGATGCCCCAAATTATTTGTCTCACAATTACAATTAATAACTCACAAAATCCTTTTTTTAACAATTCATTTTGAGTCTTAATAGTGTTATGATCAAAACTTTGGTGCTGACTATATCAAAGAGTTGAAATCAAAGAAAATAATGTAGTGCAACAGGAGGAAATAAAAAGGGGAGCTTAAAGATGGGCATAAACCAGTAGTTCTCCATACCGGTTCTTAAACCTAATTGATTTTAATTTAAGCAAACGATCAATGACTATTTTACACATGGGATGCCATGTAAATGCAATTAAACTAGCACTGCTATGGATCCTTAGAGCCAGAGAGCCTATGCCACATGCTCCAAGCCCTGATCTACCCGCACCTAGAGATGCCAAAATGCATCGCTGAGTCTTTTGACCCACTGCAAATGAATGAAACTAAGGAGGAGGACTATCCCACTGACATTCACCATAGCACAAACTCAAAATGGTAATGTCAGAGATTTATTTTACATAAAACCTTAGTAACACTTTATTTCACATGTCTGTAATTTCCAAATAGGACTTCTAGAAAGAACTGCAATGAAAAAAGTATTATGTTTCAGTTTAATAAGATGCGTCGGGTTTGGAGGCTGCTATTAATTTCCGGAGATATTTCAAAAGGACTGCCACATTTAAACCTAGGTATTATTATCATCCATATATTTATTCAGATTTATTTATTATTTGAAGACCAATGTGCTGTTGTATCTGCTGTGCTCTGACACAATAAAGCAGTTTAAGCTAGACGTTAATTGAAAATAATTAATGTACGAACTGAACACTTTCTCTACTTTCCCTATATTCAGAATATAATTACATAATCCTTTTCAGGGACCTTCCTGCAAATTTACAGTGACGTATCAGTTATTTTCCAGGAAATTATAAACACACAAAAATCATAAAGGCCTAAAAATATAGGATGATAGTGGGCAGGCTGAGGGGCAGCTGCATGGATGCTGTCTATGACGTCTGTATAGATGGAAATGAACAACAACTATGGTGAGGTTTCCTGGTTGCCTTGGTGACTGACCCCAAGTGTCATCTCATTTACTATACAGTACAATGCTTCTGTTCCTGCATTGAGCTGCTCGTGTAAAGCACAATGAGAGTCATCAGAAGATGGGATTTCAGATGTATCAGTAATTTGATGGAATTTTCCAACAGGTGAACAGACATAAATGGATGAAAAAAAAAAAATATAGAAACAAGGTGGAGAGAAGCTCTGATATCCAGCTGTCACCATGACTACATCCTAAACAGAGTTCAGAGGCATTATGAGGTGAGCTTTCACAAATTAACAGTTTGCATCTTTTGATATGTTTAAGAAACAGTCTTTTGAATACAGTAGCCAGATATATTCTAACTTAACAATCCAAATGAATACACACTGTTCAACTGTGGATGGCAGCAGGACTTCAAGTATTTATTAAGTATCAGCCCCTTTATACTCAGGGATTTATTCAGTATTAGAATAAAGATTTAAGACACTCAGATCCTGGTTCACATTTAATCATCAATTTCAATAAGCCTCTCAGGATGCTGAAGCAATCTCATCCTCAAGCATTTCTCGCGCTCCACGACAAACTGTGCGTGTGTGTGTGTGTTCGTGCATGTGTGTCTGTGCATCTGTGCTTGTGTGTGTGTGTGTGTGTGTGTGTGTGTGTGTGTGTGATATTGTGTATGCTTTTCATACATGCCTGAACATGTATTGTGTATTGCTTTGCTGATTCTTTTCAAGGTTACTGGACTCTCAAGACTATCAGCGTGATCAGCAGCTAACTGTACCTGAATGACAGTTGCCTGGGCACCATGCTTGCGTCACCACATCTAGCAGAGTGGCTTGGAACAAAGTGGTTGTGTCACTTAACTGAAGTAGCAGGGTACAAAAGGGCCTGAGCATTTTGTGCTTTACGCAGAAGCAATTAGCAGCTATGCAGTGACAAGGGAACAGACTGTAACAAAGTTCGCTGAGGGTGGCAGTTGGCTGAAGGCATAACTTCTATTTGTCACAAAACTACTGTATATTAATAGGTGAGGCCGGCATTAACAAATGATTTCATTACAGTGACAATAAATCTGCAGATAGAAGCCACACATGTAAATCCTTAGTCCATTCTTTAAGCAAAAACTACAAGTTTCTTTTACTGTCTCTACTGTTCCCTTGGCTTGTATATAAATTCCACTTCGACTTTAAATGTAGAAGTGGAACAGATGTGTGAATCGTGTCATTCATTATGACCGCTCCTCGCCTTGTCTTTAGCACTGCCTTTACTACCTCAATATGTCAGAAAGATTGAATGAAAGATTAATTAAGTGGAGTAAAATCAAGCTTGGAGTCCAAACTCTATGTGGAGGAAATAAATAGAGAGGCAAGAACTGTATTTCAGTGTCGGTACTTGCTCGTATGGGTTTTGAGACAAAATAGAGTGAAACCCACGGCAGTTATTCTGTCCTGTGTGTCTGCTCTCTGCTCTCTATTTCAAGGAGTTGAAATATATTTACTCCCTGTTTGCGTAGTGAACAGGACGTTCTGGCTGGTTCTAACTCACTAAAGGATCTGATTAAGGTGAGGGTTCAGAGATTAGTCTTGGGGTTAAGTTTGTCTTAGGTTTATTTCAATTTTAGGATTAAGTATGTTAATATTAAGATAGAGCTTGTAGCTGTGGAGTCGACAGGATAAGGCTGGAAATTTTTCTAATCTTTTTATTCTATATTTTTGTCTAACAAATCTTGTAAAAAGATCAAAAAAAATATTGAATTATTCCGTTAGTTATTTGGAAGAAGCAAAAATTTATATTTTATATGAATATGTAAAATAAAATAAAAAAAATAAAAGATGGATTTAGATTTGGCTTCAAATACACTGACATATTCACAAAGGAATAATTTACTATTTCAGAAATACTGTATAGAATTTTAGTGAATTATACTGTGCAGGTTGGTTGTGTTGTAACATTCCCCCTAAATACAAACACAACAGTTTACTGATCTTCAGTTTAGTGAAAACAAACAAGGTCTCAGTTCCCATCAGAGCCGGTTCACACACCTGTTCATAGAACTCGTTGACAATGCCCTCTGTCCACTGCAGATGCAGGTCCTTGCACTTCAGGGGCCCATTGATATCAGCCAGTTTAATGCACATCTGGCAGACCAGCAACCTGTCATTCTCGTTGGACCAATCAATACCTGTAGACGGATCATCACCCACCTGGAGGATCAACAAATAGACACGTTGACTTTAACATATTCAAACATGTTGGCAGACACAGTGTGGGATTTGTAGATATTATGTAAATATGATGGCATTAATCTGCTGTTCAAAGATTGTGTATTCATATCAATGTCTGGAGGGTTTACTAATTAGTTGGAAGACATACAGCTACATTGGAATGCACTGTGAGTGAGACAAAAGCAGTAACGACTTAAGGCTTTTTACATGTAGCTTCTACCTCTGCTAGGAAGCACATAAGCACAAGCATCATCCTGTGAG
The DNA here is from genome assembly GCA_016859345.1 of Istiophorus platypterus. Taxonomy (NCBI): domain Eukaryota; kingdom Metazoa; phylum Chordata; class Actinopteri; order Istiophoriformes; family Istiophoridae; genus Istiophorus; species Istiophorus platypterus. The sequence goes on along the minus strand of CM029121.1, from coordinate 19,381,326 downwards.
GAAATGTGCTTTATTCAAAAATTTTGAGGAAACAATCACTATGCTTTATATATATATATATATATATATATATATATATATATATATATAAAACTATTTACGAGGTTCTATTAAATCAGTGCAATTTTTGATTATCACCTCATTCCAAGGGACATGGCAGCACTGTTCCCTATGAAGTTTAAGGTTGCATTAATCTAAACAAAGATCTAATGAATTCATTATTTCTAGTTATGCTTCACGATCCTCAGACCTGGAGATGGATGACCATTGACACCCAGAGTTTTATCACTCTAACTCTAACCTAATAACCCCGGAAGCTGAGGAGATCAAGCTCAAAACTTGATGGGTACTTCACAGAAAGACATTTGCTTCCAGGAAGAGCAGGGCAGGGTGCACCACAGTGAGAAACATTGCTTTTACTTCTGCTTCCAAGCCAGCAAGCTGAATGCTAGCTGACAGGCCCTGGCCCTTGCGCACCACCACTGTACTAATACTCACAATGGAAAAACCCAAGACCCTCAAATCCAAAGCCAACATTCTGTCTGCACTTAAATGAGTTCTTGAAAAGCTGCAGGGCGCTACATACTGCAAGTGCTGCAATGTTCTGCGAAAACAGACCTGTTCCTTGAAAACGACTGGACATTTCCCTTCCCATGAAGCTTTTTTTCAATATTTAAAGAGCTAAGGTACAACACCCCTACAGAATACAATTACTCACCCAAACTCAACAAACATGCACTGAGAAATTGAATAGGACTACTACCATTTAAAGTCTCCCAGAGAATTCATTATTCATTCAGTCAATTTTCTAAAGAGAGTAAAATAAAAGAACTATTCCCACATATACCTTTCACTTCATATCTGAGGATAGGTTCTCATGACCATTTTTGGCGCTTGTTTAGGTTAGAAAATAAGATCAATTTTCAAGTTGATGATTTTGTCGAGTTAATATTTGCAAAGTATTTAATCATCATATCCATAAACTCTCCAGATGTAAAGGGCACATCTTATCAATATTTAGTGTAGAACGGTTCTGTTTTTAGAACTACCTTAGCATTGAACTCAGCAAGGAAGTCAAAGTGCTTCTTCAAGTCAGTAGCAAGTATCGCCTCAATGACAAGGAAACGAAAACGCTTGAACTCCACATGGTCCAAGTTGACAAGGAAGTTGTACTCTGGCCGCGACATGAAGAGGTTCCAGGCGGAGGCAGCATGGTGGTTTTCCAGAACGGATCGATCATTGTAGAGCACTGCCTGCGAACACACGCAAACACTTTACCTTTACAATAAACTAGCACAAAAACGTCAACGTATGAATCGAACAATCCTGAACAAACAGTTAGAATAAAAGCTGTATTAAAATTGAATAATGTAGAAGATTCAAATGTTGCTAAAAGAAGTTACTACAACCGGTGGTAGAAAGCAACTAACTGTATTTACTCAAATACTGTATTTAGGTATAATTTTGAGGGATATGTATCTTGATTTTCTCCGACCGTAAATTTCTACCCCAGCACATTTGAGAGGCAAACATTCTACTTTTTACTCAACTAAATTTGTTTAATAACTTTAGTCGTTAGTTTGCAGATCAGATTGACAATAATAATAAAAAAACGTAATTAACAAATAGGTTAAATAAATAAGACAAGACTTTATTGATCCAAGGAGGAAATTCACAAGCACCACAGTTATTAAAAAACCCCTGCCTTTGCCAGCTGCAACCATAAAAATCATGCACAAATATCTGCATCAATACTTATGATCTCAAATATAATATGCATATTCTGAAATGGGCTATTCTACATGATCAGTACTTTCACTTTTGGCAGTTTAAATATATTTAGCTGTTAATACCTGTACTTACTTATACTTTTTCTAAAGTAAAATTGTGAGGATTGGAGGATTTTTAATTTTAACAGAGTAATTCTACACTGAAAGAAATGGGAATAGCATACAATGCTTCCAAAGTGTTGTCAATAAGATTTAGGGCCACTGTACCACTTTGTTGCTCTGTGATATAAGCTATCCTGTTCCCCCAACTTTAAGAGATATGCTAAGACAAAAAATACAGTCTCCATCCAGACAAAACCATACAATTCCAAACTCATGACTTGTCAGACACTGACAAGTCAGTTGCTGTAGTTGCTGATTGTCTGATTACACCGTCAGAGGCTGATTATTCATTTCAGCCTTGCCAGAGCAGTCTGGCAGTGAAATTGACATAGTGGAGGAAATTTGCCAATCAAATGATCATCTTGTTGATTCCAAAGAAAAGATGACTGTGTAACAGTAAATCGAGAAAATGAAGTCGTACGTACTTTGATCCAAATCAGACACTGATCTATACCATAGACTAAACAGCATGAGTACCTGCGGGGCGCTGGTGGCCACGAGGAAAGCGTTGGTTCTTCCGGGGTGGTCGTAGTCGTGCATCGCGGCAGCCACATACAGGGCCATGAGCTCCAGAGCAGGTATGAGGCCTGACAGGCAGCCATAACCATCTTCTGACACAGTGTAGGTCTTTGAAACCAGGAATCCCATATGACTGTGTGTTATTCCACTGTCGGAGTCTAGCCGCAGGGTACAGACAAAGCGAGGAGGGTGAAGAGCAGGGTGACAGAATTTACGCAAACTCACATACTGTACTTTAATGTGCACATGCCTAAACACACGTACATGCGCTCTGGAGCACATACACTCACTCGAGCATTCAAATCCACTTAAATGTGGATCAAAGGGATGGCCCTAGTAAGGCATACAAATGAGGTTATGGAAATATGGGTGAGAGGGAACTCTAATCTGCCTTTAATTTCATGCTGTTGGAGACTTCAAATAGTGTTTGGTACGTAAACGTACTTGCCAAAAGCCTTAGAACGATAAGACAAACTGTGAGTGGGATAAGAACACACACTCCTGCAGGTTTGATGCTCTGACATTAATGAGATGGCTCACAGTGAGGCTGCAGGCAGATGGAAAAGTCTAAATTAAAAAGGTCTGGCCTACTTCTGGAAAATCTTGACAGTCGTGAATCGCTTAACAAAAGTTGGAAAAACTTGACAATAAAGTAGCAGTAACTCATTTGTTCTTGTGCGGCATCCTAGCTCGATGAACTTTCAACACACTTTTATGGACCTGATAGTTGCACGTACAGACTAGCAACCCGCCTTGTTCACACAAATGTCTGCACGCATATACTATTTGTCACACCTGAGTCACTGGCAGAGCCATGGTCAGTAATGAGGCTGGGCAGGCCGGGCACAGCCTGCGTGGTCAGGTACCAGACTGCGTGAAGTACGTCTGTGGCGTGGACCCTGTTGTGATCTGGGTCAGGAAGGAAAACAAGTCTGCTCAGGATGTGTAATCTTCTCCACCAGGGTGCACTGTTGGGCTACTTATGTTTCTTATAACAACATGAAGGCTGCTTTACAACAACATATATATATGACTAAAAACTGGAAAAGAAAACCTGTAAGACATTTCCCTCT
>CM029121.1:19320661-19377342 GCA_016859345.1 Istiophorus platypterus | reverse complement strand
ATATACCTCCAGTATTGAGACAAAACACATTCCTTTATGTTTTTGTTTCAACCCTGTCTCCTAGAAATGACATCTATAGACTAATAATTTGTTTTGCCTGATACCTTTGGGAAGAACGTTACTGCTGCCTTCGAATATGTTTGTTCAGTGAAGGAAACATCTGCATCCTGCAGCGTGGTTAGGTTTAGGCATCAAAAACACGTGGGTTAAGATTAGGAAAAGTTCATGGTCAGCGTGAAGGTTTTCTTTAATATACAACCAAAACCAAGCCCTAAACAAGTGCTGTGGGTGCAACAATAAAAACATTAATTATACTGCAGTTGCTACAAGCAGATACCGGGTTTCTCTTGTATTTCTGGTTACTGTAGGAAAAAATTATTAAATCTGTCAAAATGTCAACATTTTGTGGATATATTTAGGGTTGTAACTAGAGATTATTTCATCATGGATTAATCTAGATATTTTCTCAATTAACTGTTTAGTCATAAAAGATTAATGACATAGAGAAAAATGCCTTGTAATTTCCCTAGTATATAGTTTAAGTTGCTTGATTGTGTAACCAACGAAGCCAAAAATGAGTTCCCTTGCATAGGTGACACAAAAAGCAAACAATAAAATGACTTGGATGATTTATCTCTAATTAAAATATTTCCTAATGAAACTTATGTCAATTTACTGATTAATTAATCTACTAATCTTTTTCAGTTCTAGAAAAGTTCTGTATAATCATTTTGTGACTTTGCAGATACTTTTGTTAAGCAAAGTTTCCTCATTATGTTGATATAAATCAAAATTTGCTGTAAAATTAAAAAAAAAAAAAAAATCTGTTGTAAATGCATAGTATCCAAATAAAATCTTAATGGGTCATGATATTTTTTTTTGCTCTATTGTACAAGACTAATCACACAAAGGTCAGAAGTCAAAATTGGTTTCTTATATATACACAATTAAAAAAGTATATATACCCCAAGTGTTGTACAACCTTTTCCTGGAGTGGAAAATCTCTCCTTTTCTCACAAACTCTAAAACAAACGCACCTTGACGTTGGTACTGTAAGCACAAACCTCAATCAAGTTAATTATCCTGCAATAGGAAATACTGTCTAAATTGCATCATTGTCTGCTTTTTCTGAGAACAGCCCCGCCGCCTCTCCTCCACCTATGTTGCTTATCTTAATGTGTCGAGCCATGTAATGAGCTCTGACTGGTCTCTGCCCGCTTCCCTCTCTGCTGCAGTTTACTCCCAGATTTTATATTCCACCACTCACAGCAGGTTGACAGATTACCTTTGGTTCAGGGCCCAAACGGACAGTGTCCAAGCCACGATAAACACAGCAGCCATTATTTCTGATTCCAGTAATCTACCTACTCTGGAGCCAGATGACGTGAAGAAGATAACAGCACAGTGGCCGGGGCCGAGGGAAATGGAAGGTATTCAATCGCCCCCTTTTACCAGGTCTGTCCGATAAAAAGCCGATATTGCAGCTTTGAAGTTGGTGTTATTCCTTCTTGACGCTGTACGTCACTGAAAGCTGACATGATGGAAAAAGGAGGGAGAAAAAAGAGAAGCCTAATGTCCTAATTTAGATTGTACAGATTTGATGATGGAGCAGAGAGAAGGCAATTGAAGCTATGTGTTCATTTTCTCCCAGCCTCCCCTCCATGTGTTTTCTCTCTCCCTCCCCTCTTCCCCAAACATCTCTGTCTCTCACTTTTCTGAGAGGACTCATTACATATCAGGAATGGTTATTAGTGTTTGTTTCATCTGTAAATGAATTCATATGTGAACTGCCGTCTTGGCCTGGAATCAGCGGGGGTAAAACAGATAAATACAGGTTACAGTACGTAAATTACAAAACACTCCCATCTACTCCCCTAAAACTTGGGATTGCTGTGTTAAAGCCTACTTGAGAGATAATGTGTTGGCAGGTTGCCGATTGCTGAGAGACCATCACAGGTTTGATCCCATCAACGGGGAATAGTTGGCTTTGGGTATGGGCCCTGCTTTAGTGTATTTTAGCAAAATGCTGAGGCCTTATCAGTTCTCATTTTCATTTTACAAAAACAACATTTAAATTCAGTGTTACTCAGAAGAGAGACCTCTCTGCAGCAGAAATCCAGACACTCTCTGTCCTCTCCCATTGTGTCTTCATAATCCCGTGCCAGAAGAAGCAGCTGTGACAGTGTGTGTGTGTGTGTTTGTGTTTGTGTGTGTGTGTGTGTGTGTGTGTGTGTGTGTGTGTGTGTGTGTGTGTGTGTGTGTGTGTGTGTGTGTGTGTGTGTATGTGTGTTAATAGTGGGGTTCTGGTGACTGGGGAGAGGCCCAGGTGTTTGTTTATACTCACACCACCATAAGTGGCCATAGCTGGGGCCCACTGCCGGGCTGGACTGGGCTTTAGGACCAGGCGACAAGGCTTTGTGTACAGAAGCTGCTCTGAGTGCTTACATTTAGAGAACTTTCTCAAGCATCACACTGTCATTGTGGAAACAGACCCAAACAAGCTACTGGAGGACTCCACACAAAACAAAACAGCTCGTTTTTAAATTTGCAGTGCTTTACTCAGTGTAGTAAACAATATAATTTAGAACTGGAGCTTGGATTTAGGCATCAGTTGTAGACTTCTCTGTAAGTTTTCTGGTATATTACATCAAAACTGAAATATGAATAAGGTATAAAATTGGATTTATTGCAATTTTTAGATAGAGGTGTAAAAATAAACCTTTTTTATCAAACGAGTGGGATATAGGAGAGATGGTTGAATGTATTTAAGATTATCTGTGTAATACCTACTGTGATTAAATCTGCTTGTCACAACTTTAACTTAAGCAGAGGTACAGAAGTCTTTATTTTGTTGTCATGATTCTAGTAGGTTTTTTTCCCCGGTTGATGCCTCAGTTTTACACATAACACCTTGTTTTTGTAATATGTGTTGTAATATTTTTTATTTTATTTTCTCTCACTCTTTCTTGTTTTTTGTCTCTGCATGTCCAGGTCCAGGTTTGATTAAATCTGTCTTTTTTTAATTGTTTTATTCTTTTATGTGAATATTTAGAAACAAACTTAAAACCTGTAACTTTTTTTTTTACCTACTAGCAAATACACAATATAGCTGTTAATTGTCAGGATTTTAATAAATAACTATTTAATAACAATAAAAATAATTTTCTCTTGAAGAGTTCTTCATAAAGTCATTAGCATGAGGATGTCCATGTCCCAGAGAGCTCTTTCTGTAGTATTTCAATACTTCGAAGAACAAGTTTTGGGAACCAGATTCCACAAGTGATGTTTTTTCTTAGTGATCAGCAAAAAAATGTATTCTGTGCACACACAGATATATGCACAAATTGCAGGGAAAATAACACCAACACACAATTTGCTATGCAAGACTGAGATGGCACATGTACAGTCTCACAGAAATATATGATATATCTGATAACAACACACAAGATCATGATCAACCGCTTGAATGTGAAACTTTGGATTGTTAAACATCTCAATCCAAAACCATGACAATTAATCTGCAACTGTATGAGCCACCACTCATCGGGGATTTCTTTCCACAAGATTTTGGAACCTGGCTACTAAGATTTTCTCTCATTCAGCCAAATAAGCACAAGTGAGTTTGGGCACCGTGTTGGGTGCAAACTCGGCATTCAAATGCATCCAAACAGAGTTTTAAGGCGATTAAGATCAAATATCTATGCAGGGAAACCCAGAACTTCACTCAAAAAAACAAAACAAAACAAAAAAATTGGCAACTCTTCTGGAAACATTAAATTTCTCCAAAACTATCCACCCAAATTTGCTTCTCAACGGAGGGAAATAGTCAGCAGCTGCAGATTCATGCCTCATTTTACATCTAAAACACCTAAGCAACAATGTTGTTAAGTGTCTAGCTATAAAAGCAGTGAGTTAGTTTTATCTTAAAAGTTTGTTAATTTGGGTCCTAGAATAACATGAGCAAGTTGATTCAAAATCTAGTTCCAGAATAAAAAAAAAAAATTATAGTGGAAAAGTGAGCTCCAGAGATCTAAATTGGATAAGCCAGATTTTTCATTTTGGAAAGAAAGGAAGAAAACCAGAATGTGTACTTATAAGGGCGCACATGAAACAAAAAACCATCTGAGGAACACAAAGGTTACTTGCCAGAACTGTATTGTTTGAGTCCACAGGCTGTTTCACGCAGCATCTTTGAGTAGAGATGGATTTTCTTAAGCTCCTTTACACATTAATACTGCTTCTGTATTAAGATCACAGGAAATTCATATGCAACATTTGAAAATTAACTAAAAACCACCCACAAACACAAACACAAACACACACACACATGCTACCCACTGTCACACACACACACACACACACACACACACACACACACATCATTTCACATTTACACCAAACTCACTGTACCATCCCCAGCTCAAATAAGGTTAATAAAATAATCTGTTGAGGTTATTTTGAACACGGGAGCAAGTAATGTCTAGTACTACTTGTGCATCCACATTTTAAAAACATTGCATGCATGATGACTCATATCCAAGTACACGCAAACATGCACGGAGGAAAATTGTCAAGCTAAATCTCTGTTTTGTACCCCTTTGAAATTCATAAAAAACCTTATTTCCCCGAGCTGTTCTGTGATTATCAAAACATAACGTCACAGTAAGTAATTAAGTAATTGTAAGGAATACAAGCTCTGCACCGATCGCAGTTAATTAAGCTGAAATAGTTCACTTAGTAATCATAACTACTCTAATAAATTAAGGCTGTGTTTATTTAGGATTTAATGCATCAAAGTGATTTACTAGCAAAATGAAAAACCAGATGGTTCTATATGTATGCACATGAAACAAAACCCATCTGAGGAACACAAAGGTTATCGCCAGAAACTGTATTGTTTGAGTCCACACAGGCTGTTTTCACGGCATCTTTGAGTTAGAGATGGATTTTCTTAAGCTCCTTTACACATTAATAATTAAGCCTCTGTATTGAGATCACACAGGAGTTCATATGCAACATTTGAAAATTAAGTTAACTTTGCAAAACGACCGCACAAACACAAACACACACACACACATTTACACAAACCTACACTATGTACTAACTGTCCCCCCAGTTCAAATAAGGTTGATAAAATACACCTGTTGAGGCATAATTAATATTTTGAACACTGGGAGCAAGTACTGTCTAGTACTACTTGTGCATCCACATTTTAAAAACATTGCATGCATGATGACTCATATCCAAGTACACGCAAACATGCACGGCAGAAAATTGTCAAGCTAAATCTCTGTTTTGTACCCCTTTGAAATTCATAAAAAAAAACCTTATTTCCCCCGAGCTGTTCTGTGATTATCAAAACATAACGTCACAGTAAGTAATTAAGTAATTGTAAGGAATACAAGCTCTGCACCGATCGCAGTTAATTAAGCTGAAATAGTTCACTTAGTAATCATAACTACTCTAATAAATTAAGGCTGTGTTTATTTAGGATTTAATGCATCAAAGTGATTTACTAGCAAAATGAAGAAACCAGAATGTTCTATATGTATGCACATGAAACAAAACCCATCTGAGGAACACAAAGGTTATCGTCAGAAACTGTATTGTTTGAGTCCACACAGGCTGTTTTCACGGCATCTTTGAGTTAGAGATGGATTTTCTTAAGCTCCTTTACACATTAATAATTAAGCCTCTGTATTGAGATCACACAGGAGTTCATATGCAACATTTGAAAATTAAGTTAACTTTGCAAAACGACCGCACAAACACAAACACAAACACACACACACACACACACACACACACACACACACACACACACACACACACACACACACACACATTTACACAAACCTACACTATGTACTAACTGTCCCCCCAGTTCAAATAAGGTTGATAAAATACACCTGTTGAGGCATAATTAATATTTTGAACACTGGGAGCAAGTACTGTCTAGTACTACTTGTGCATCCACATTTTAAAAACATTGCATGCATGATGACTCATATCCAAGTACACGCAAACATGCACGGAGGAAAATTGTCAAGCTAAATCTCTGTTTTGTACCCCTTTGAAATTCATAAAAAAAAACCTTATTTCCCCCGAGCTGTTCTGTGATTATCAAAACATAACGTCACAGTAAGTAATTAAGTAATTGTAAGGAATACAAGCTCTGCACCGATCGCAGTTAATTAAGCTGAAATAGTTCACTTAGTAATCATAACTACTCTAATAAATTAAGGCTGTGTTTATTTAGGATTTAATGCATCAAAGTGATTTACTAGCAAAATGAAAAACCAGCTGAAACAAACATTATTTCTTGTGTTTTCAAGAATATATGACTGTTGTGTCTTTATATTTTTACTGATTCACTGCTGATTTCAGATTTTTTTCCAACATCTTTTACTAGACCAATGCATCCAGGCACAAAGCCCACCCACACACATATATATGCTTACATACACATGGGTCCCGATGATGCACACAAACACTAACCTGCAACCTTCTAAATCCTACAACACTTTTGCCCCAAAATGCTCAAAAACCTTCCATAAAACCAATCATCTTACTTCATATCACATGCATACAGGTCAGCAAGCACGATACTTCTGTGTTAGCCTCAGTCTTGTTCTGCCTTCTGTGCTAATATACTGAGAGTTGATGTGTGGCTTAGTTATTCAGGTTAATGCATTTGCCTGTGGGGCATATTTCTATTCTGGCTCCCTTTGCACACACGTTCTTATCCAAGCTGCTTTGCCATTACTGTTCACTCATGCTGCTGTCTTTGGTAAAACTATGGCCACGCTGCCTTGACTAAAGCTCATAACCTTCAGAGTGATGCGTCATTCTGTGGTATCCAATGTAGGAGTCCTCCTTAAAGCATTTGTACCACACCCATGTGTACTGACAGTACAATGTTGTGCAGTATGTCCTAATTACTATACTGCAACACAAAGCTCTACGGGCTCTGCTTCAAACATAGAAATTATACAGCAAGCAAACAATAAAGTGAAAGTTTGACTGCATTTGCATTTTAATCTACAACTTGAACAAAAGTGCTTGATGAAAAAGGATGTATATGCTGGGACTAAAAAGAACAAAATAAGAATGAGGCTTTAGTCATTCAGCTCAGGTACCTGCAGGTGAGTGTTTCATGGTAGGGTTTGATGCTGGCGCTGCGGTCCCTTCGGACAGGCCCCGGCTCGATGGTGGGAAGGCCTGTGGCGGAGGTGGTGGTGGTCCACGTGGAAGAGATCCTTCTCAGAAGACCAGGGTGGAGACTACGCCTCAGACGCTGCACACACATACACACACAAACACACACAAACAAACACAGAAAAATATGTATGCACACACAGTTAACACTACCAGAAAATCCTTCCCATCATTGTATTGGAAATGAATACAATCTTCACCCATGATTAACTGTGGGAGTCAAAAAACATGGCTGTAATTGTGTTTGTGTTCAGATAAAAGCTCTAAAAGTACTCCCACCTGTAAGATAAAGTAAATTCTTATTTGCTTTGTCTCCAGTCAAATGGATCATCTAGATGAGACAGTTGTTTTTCCTGCATCTACCCAAGATACAAAAAAATGATGCAGGTGATATAACTTGGAAAATTTTTCTTGATTAATCTTTATCACAGAGAATCAACACTGCAGTCACTGATGATGACCAGAGGATACTGGCGGGCAACTGTTTTAAGAATGCTACTCATGATACAATATTAGATAGGTTGTAGGAATTGCATTGCACAAATGAAGGGATTCTGCCTGCCTGCTAGTGTAAATCTCTTCTGTCTCCTTCTCGCTCCTGCTTTATCTGCCTTTTTCTTTGCTATTTCCCTGGGATTCCCTATGGTCTGTGCCCTTGTGATGCCTCAATCTGTTCGGTGCCATGCAGCAGCTTGGCACAACAGCTACCAAACATGGCAGGCTCTCTCTCCCTCAATCTTCTGCAGGGTGACCTAGTAAAGATCGCCTCAGAATCCTGAATGGGCCCATTCACAGTGAGCTGTCATATACTTAACGAAAGCCTGCAAACTCCTACAGGGTGTTAGTTTAGGTCCCTTTAGGGGGCATTTTACTGACTTACATTAACTTTGGAGCTGTAAACATAACCTTAATTTAAGCCTAATAAAGAAAGAATGTGATTTTTACTTAAAAATGTGATGAATTTGGTTGAAGATTAACACCCCTACAAAAAAAGCCATGCACAATGAGTGGATATGAACACATACTGACAAACAATGAAACATTTATGCAGCACAAAATAGCATCTATGCAGCTCCAAAAAAACAAATCCTGTGTTTGATGCTACAATGAAAAATGTGTTACCAATTTGTTTGTATAGTGTATTCTCAAATTGCATGAAAATATATGCATTACTTCTTAATATGAAAGTTGAATAAAAATACCGTAGCATGATTTCGCAGCTCCACTCTTTAATGAAAGCCTTGGAGAGACACACCCATACACATGCATAAATCACCATCGGCAAAGCCTGGCAAAACCAGGCCGTCTTCATGAAAAGGGAAAAAAAGTTAAAGCCGTTGCCTGCTGCTGTCAGTTTTGATTTAAATTCATAACTGGGCTTATTCATATAAGAGGAAACTGAGATCAGTCTAACTTCAAACATTTTACAGGTAGTTGTATGTTTTATCAGTCATGTTTTTTGATGTTTGTACAGCATGTGCTTCTAATCAGTGGCATTTTCGCAGCGCACAGAACCTGCCCTGTGTTGAACAATAAATGAGTTTTGGAAAGGTGCTTGAAAGGCGAATCTGTATGCATAATGATGGACATCAAATCCTTAGCCAGCAGGCAGAAAAGCAAGCACAGGGCTTTCCACTCCTCCGCGAATCGCCTTCACTCCCTTCTGCTATTCTCCTCACGGGCATTTAGAGCTGGGCATGTTGTCTCCGGGGAGTCATAAAGAGTGGAGCCTCACTGGCCACTCCATGGTCACAGTTTGCCTTAGCTACTTTTACAAAGTTCAGACGATGTAAAAATACACCTGTCAGACAAGGGAATGGCTGAACGGCACAGCAGCCAATGCCACACACCAGCTTCCAAGACAGCCAGGATGTGTGTCCAGCTCAGATTAATAGCTGGACACATAATTGTGGTGTTGGTCCAGTTTTGTTGACACATACTTGTCCCTCTTTGTAACCTTTTGAGGGATGCATTCACCCTCATGTTGCCTCTTCTTTTCTACTTGACAAACACACACACAGACACACACACACACACACACACACACACACACAGACACGCACACACACACACAGACACACACACATACACACACATACACATACACAGACACACACACACTGTCTGCCTCTGCACATCTGTCATGTTGACACAGCTGTGGCTATGAAAGGGAGAACAGTGCTCCAAGCAGTAGACATGCTCTATTTTTCTTCACTGAACTCTATGAAAATACACTCCTTCATTTGATGCTAAAAGCTCTGAGAGCAGGAAACACTCATTAGCTGAAACATGGGCTAAAAGATTAACATGTGTGGGGAGCGCTGCGTGGTGTATAAATCATTTGGCCTTAATAAGGTGGACTGCATTTCCATCTAAGGATTATTTCAGCGGTTTCCAAATAAAATTATTCTGTGTTTGGGCCTTGACTACTCTTGATTAATAATTCTGACTTTTGAAATCCACACTGTTATCTAGGCTTCTTAGTTCTGCATATCTTACCAACAAGGTTTAAATAGAGAAACTTGGCCTTCATTCATTTCCTTACCTTGTGGATGGATGTCTTCTCTCCTTTCTCAGGTCCCTCCTCTGAGTCGGAGCAGGTGTAGGCATCGCCGGGGTTAAGCAGGGGAGCAGGGCGTGGCCGGTGCAGCGGCTGGAAGGTGAGCTGGGTGGTTAGCAGGTTGCTGACGGCCCGCAGTGAGGTGCAGGTGTTGGGGGGCAGGGAAGGGTCAGCCAGCAGGTCTGTGATGAGTCCATGAGCTTCTCCCATCACTGCTATGTCCACCATGACAGTGGTGCCTGATGACTATGGGGAACACAAAGAAAAAAAGAGATAAACAGAACTGCTGCGTTGACTAATGTGAGTTAAAGCTAATTAATAGCTGGGTCTTGAAAGCATCTGTGTGCGGCTTCTCGGTGACAGGCATGAGGAGCAAGTGCGTAAACTATGTCAGTGCCTCCCATGTGAGAACATGATGTGGTTAACGGTAACATTGCCATTACTTGTGATGTTTATCCCACAGAAGTGGAAGTCAAACTAGACTGAAGTTATATAGTAGTTTATGTTTTGGTGTTAAGAAAAAAGCTTTATCTTTATAATGGTGGAAATTGACTCAGTACATTTACTCAAATACTACGATAGTGCAAATTTGAGGTATCTGTGCTTAACTAAAGGTTGCATCAACAATATTTTATAATTAAAATGGGTCATATTATGAGTAGCAGTCTTACTGCTTTCATTAGTCTTATTTGTGTCTGCAGCATATGGCTGTTTTCAGTGAAAAATCTCTGGTAAACCAATAATACACTACCTGCCCAGCACCAAACCGTAGTTTGACAAAGTGAGTAGCTGGTGAACATAGTGGAGCATTTAGAAGCTTAAAAGTCAGAAATTACTTCACAAGACAGTGGAGTACAAAGCTCAAATAAATGGAGTGTCAATATTGGATTTACAATAAAACACAATTTAATTAGTAATGTTACTCTGCATCTGCTTGATGTGTAAACAGGCAAGTTTTTGTTGACAGGTTTCCCATAACAACTTTATAAGGTGATAATATGTCAGTTTAGAGTAAAGCTTTTTCTGCTGCCCCCAAGTAGCCAAAAAAGATGCAAGTTTAAGTAATTCAATTTAATGCCATTTTATCTTTTTTCTCTACTGGGCTTTAAACATAATGCAGTTCTATACAGTAAATTAAACCACACAACAAACTACAAAACAGTTAACACTGGGTTAATTGACTGGCTTCAGCACTAAAGAGCAACTTAACAGAAGCTCAAACTCTTGCTTTTGCTGACCTCCAGTGGTTTAACTTCTCACCTTGCTGCACCGATGTAGAAGTTTACAGAGTGTGTTAATGCACTTGGACAGTGTCAGATGTGTTTGCAAGAGCAACACAGCACGTTACTCACCAAACCCAACAAAACTGATCGGTGAATCTGAAGGCCTCTGAAGATACACAGGAAAAACCGGAGAGGCCAGTAAAAGGCTGCTTTTCTCTTTTAAACTGATTACACTTAAATGTATAAGTGATTTAATATAGTCAAATATTACAGTTTATATATATATATAAAAGACAGCTAATTGAACATCCTGCCTGCATAATGAGTACTTTTACCTTTGATATTAGTATTTTTAAATTATGTTAATAACACTAACTCTAATTGATTATTATTACATTGATGCATCACCACTTTTACTTAAGTAAAGGATCTGAATACTCCTTTCACCACTAGTCTTTGTTCACTCATGAAATATTATACCACAACAACTAAAGCTGATACAACAAAGACAAAGACTGAGTTGAAAGCTGCCACAGTCCGCATGCAAATGTAATGTCGGAGGCCAATTGTACAGTAGCAAAAATTAACATTCGTCAGGAGCCTTGTCCAATTTTAATAGTGAATGTATTATACGAGGACACTGGCGGTGCACACAGCCATAACCAGATCATTTTTCAAAAGTGCACTTAGCTCAGGGAAAAAAACAACATGGCACAGAATAAAGCAAATGATAACCACAAACAATACCCGAACGAACAACAATATGAAAATAAGAAAACAATAGACAATTGTTTTTCGACCACTATAATAGAAGATATGTTCAGTCAGAGTGTCAGACTATCATAGTTGCAGTATCACACCAAGCTATGCACACACAAGGTGCACACACAAACATACACATTTGCAACTCCTCATGAACGTTTTATTCTACACCCTATATGGTTTTTTTTTCGGTCAGGGGAAGCAAAAATGTGAGGAGGAGCAGGGAGTGGTTCTTCACAGTAGTAGCAGTTGACACACTAACAGCCTTTAAAAGATCTCAACAACAACATCAGACTGAAACATGTTCGGCACAGCTGTGTATTACTTGATGCTTAATGAATGGACTCATTAGCAATGTCTCAGCAGGAGCCTGACCTTTGACTTCCTCACCCCTGACCTCTCAGACGGCAAACAGCCATCCTCTGTTTCTGACCGTCTAGCCCAGAGCTTTGAAGGCACCAGCGTAGTGTGAGCCTGCCTTGTTTTCACAGGGTAAAGTGAAAAGTTCACAACCCACTCTTAATTGCTCTGCCTAGAGCGGTTGAACAACCACAACTAAACACTGGTCCGTCTTGGCTGCCAGCTAATTTATCTAATAAGCTCACGAGTTCCCTTTTTCCCCAAAGAATGTTATCAGATTTTTCTCCCCCGATGTCCCATTCACTTTCACACCAGCTGTTAGGCACCCAGAATTATTCTGTTTACATTGGCAAGTGCCAAGAGGTTGACCTGAGCAACACATGTGAACCCCTTTCATTCGTCTTCACTTGAGGCAACATCGAAGATTTAGGATTTTATTTTCCTTGTCCCTTGTCACATAAGTCAGTGTATATATATAATTTTCCTACTGGTCTGCAGAAATAAAAAAAAAGGATGCATTCATCAGTGTGAGGGCATTCCCCCAAAATATTTATTGATAAATCTTAAATGACCAGTGTTTGGACCAAGCTAATTTCTCTTAAAGACAAGAAAACATCCTGTGGGACGTCTTCTGGAACATTTTTGGACAGATGACTATTGTACTTCTCTCATCCCTCCATCTCCTCTACATCTTCTCTTCTACTTCTCCCTCTCCTCTTTCCTGTGCTCTGCTCTTATGCATGCTGCAAGGACAAGATGTAAACACCTGTCTCTCACCCCATTTGCAGGCTGATTTAGGATTTTGCTAAATAGGGGTTAAAGGAGAATAAGTCTGCTGGAAAACATCTGGCTGTACAGAGACAACAGTAATGATTGAGGGGTCTGAGCATCTCACACACAAACTTATCTTCAACTTCTAAAAACTTTGCTTCTAGTTCTCACACAGTCAACTCAAAAGCTGAACAAAAACATACATAACATATACAAAGGCTGACACAAAAATATACATTGACATTGGCACGCAGACAAATACAAAGGGCATCATCCTGAGCAGGCAGCACAGAGACACACATGTGCACCTATATAAACACACTTTGAAAGGAGGATGAGAATGTAAGCTTGACTAAGTCCAAAACTGGATCTAGGTGGCCATAAAAGGGGAGGGAATTATGAAAGTGTTAGGTTTGATTTTGCACTGGGAGCAAGCTACTTAATACTGACATGACAGATAAAGTGTGGTGCAAGACACAAAGTTAATGGGTAGCAATTGAGACGTGAGCTTTTGGGAACATGGGGGCTCTTACTACCACGGAATTTGTCCTGTTCTTATTGACCTGTCCCTCACAATATACAAGCCACTACCTTGCTGTATTAGAGAGAATGTGCTGTTAAAATATATCTACCTTTAAAACTCTTCTCTCTGAACTTCTCAACCGAATATTTGTGTGACAAGGAGTTAAAGCTTTGAGCTAGTGAACAAAGCTGCCTGCAGGGAGTGATAGAGGATGTAAAGTCCTGACCATCCCTGGCTCAGTCTTTTATGCATCCCTTAAAAGCTAAGTCTTGGCTAGAAGGTACCTCCTGATGTGCCTTAAGCTTGAGAATCATCATGGACATCCTGTAACAGACCGAACTGAGAGTGTGTTACATAATATCATAAGGTTATATAAGCATTTCCTGTCAGGTTAGATGATCAGTTTCATTCATCAGCCACGGCCCCCACTACAGCAGCAGGCTTCATCTTCAGAGAGGACAGATCTCATACGAGCCCAACACAGTGACCCCTGTCTAGGAAAAAGTACTGTGAGTATCACAGAAAAAAAGCTTTTGGACAGATGTTATGATGACGCATTTCAAAATTCTTGATATTTCTCTGGAAGTACCATGGCAGGTTTTTCTACTTTGAACACGTCCGTAGAGTTTGTAAAGTCCATAAAAACTGATTAAAATCAGTGTAGTTTAACTTTACAGTGAGGCTGTATATGTCTTCAATTACTTATTTTTTTAAATGGTTCCTCAAGCATACAAGCGCTTTTTACTGCTGCCCTAAACCACACTCATATTAACACACATTCACATCTGGGAACTGTCAACAACCGTCTGCCACTGGCTCACACTCCTCTCTGTAGAGATTTTTCTGAGAAATTCACCCTCCAGAGTTAGTCTGGGACCCAGCACCTCAGAGAGTTGTGTGGTGGAGATGTGGGAGTCACTATATTGAATTATAGAGCAAAAAGAGAAAATTGTCTCTTTGATCATCGAAACAACAGCTTCCTTGGTTCGAAAATGATTCATCTTTCCTCTGTTTCCAAGTGAGATGGATCGATCTTTCTTAAGGCAACACACACGCAGTCGGTGGCCATGAAAACTGCTGGCAACAGTAGGCCTGCATGTTTGGAAAATGACAAACTGACAAACTGACAAGCCCTCATCCATGAGCCGCTCACCAGCCAACTGAATTTACACTGGCATTTGATGTTTGATTTTGGATGACTTTAAGGTTTTACATTATAAATAGATTAGTCTTATCAAGACTGAAAATGGGAGAAAAACTGTAATTGTTGCCTTTTTGGATGCTGAAAACAAGTCTAAACTACTACAGGAACACATAGAATGGATTAAAGTAATAGTTTGACATTTTGAGAAATAAGCTTATTTGCTTTCTTTCCAAGAGTCAGATAAGAAAATACCACCCTTGTGTCTCTATATGCTTAGCACAAAAGACTGGAAACAGAGGAAAAGACCTGGACTGGCTCTGTCCAAATGTAACCAAATCCACCTACCAGAACCTATAAAGCTCATTCATAAACACATTGTGTCTTGTTTGTACAATCAGTACCATTAGATATGTGTAGCCAGCTAGAAGAACTGGCTCTACATTCATTATTAAAATACAGCGATATTGGTCTTCTCATCTAACTCTCAACAAATGAGCGAGTAAATATATTCCTAATAGAAAAGCCAAACCTTTGCTTTGAATAAAAAATGCACACATACAACAATAGATAGCATGTTGCATATTAGCCTGTGGACCAGTGATCTTGGGGAAGAACCACTTCATGTAAACTACAATTTCATAGCCGTTAAATATCTTGCACCAGTTTGGTCATTTAGAGCAAATTTTATTATATTTTTTAAAATTTAATAGGTTATTCTTATTGGTGATTATATATCCTGCTTGTAGCACTTGTAGCCCTATTTTTGTGGCTGGCTAATCTTTCACATCCAACAGAAGGCTTTAAAAAAAAAGCAGGATAGCTCCTGATTTGACTGATGCCATCTCCTGACACACTGAGTGACACTCCTAAATCCAGCCACTTTGCCACCACCTTTAGCCGTAAAATTAACACAAATCTGTGTGATATTTGGTTACAAGCCCCCACGTTTTGTCACTACATTTGATAAAACTGACTGGAAGCATCAATAAGCTGATTTTATGACTCCTCGGTGAGCCAGTTCATATACCAAACCAAGCATGAACATTCTGTTATGACATTTTACTATGAATAACAACAGTGTACATGATTAGTGTTCTTAATTGCCTGTGTGAACACAGTTTGGAACAGCATGTCAATAGACACGCCATTGATTAACCCCCGCTCAGCAGTTCCTGTAAACCCGAATGAGGGCCAGTCAAAACAAACCAGCAATAACTCCTGAAGGGCGGAAAGCTGTTTGTCCACACAGTCTCTCTGTACTCAAGGCCCCACTCAGCTGTGTCTATGGCTTTAGTTGCAGTAATGTGCACAAAAAATGGACCAGACGATATTTGCAAATAACTCTTGGTGCTGGGTCAATCCAGATATTTTACCAGATCAATGGAGAAAAATGTGATATAAAAGCTTATTTTTAATGTGTTTTGTTGACAAACTAAGTCAAACTACACTGATCCCTGAAGCGATATAAAAAAATACATTAAACAAATGGTGCTCAAATTTATTTGATAAATGCTAGTGTGTACAAATGAACCCACAATATTCAACATGTCTCCATAAAGTTCTAATAGGCGCAAAATTTACATTTCTCCCGTGAAATGGTTAATGACAGTGCCTTGCAACAACGCTGAGTGATATGATTGTTGGTGTTCCTGCTGTGTCCACATCTTTTTTGCCAATAATCCGCAGAAGACAGATGAACTGCATTTCGTACAACAAACAAAACACTGATCCCCCTGTCTAATGCTGATTATTAATGGGATACACAGACAGAGAGGTCACATATTTGTAATTTCTGAGACAGTCCCCTACATGCACTTTTAACTCCTCACCCCTCAACCCCCTCATCTAAACATACAGTCCCCTAAGCCTCTAGTAAAATGACAGTGATATGTGGGCTTCTTGAAATTGTGCAATGGTGAGAATATAATGTGTCCCAAAGGAGGGCTAGAGAGCGGACAAATGCCTCAGGGGCCTACTAGAGAGAGAAAGGTATTTGACTCTCTTAGTAAACACATTTCAATAATGTAAGCAACTCTGGCTCTTCATAAGGCCCAAAGATACGCACACACTGTGGTGCTTACTTTGCGTTTAACCCCACACACAAACCCTTTCACTCTGAGAAATGTAGGAATGTGCTGAGCAAGAAACTGAAGAATATATTCAAAAAAAAATACTTAAGTGTGTCCATTGTTTTTTCTTAGGTTGATTTCATTTATGCAGAACTCTCACCATGTTTGAAAAATCATTACCGTGCAGTTTTCTATTTCAGTGGCAGCGCAGTTAGTGTAATGGCCCTGATTACATCTGTCGAGATGGATTAGTTGAAGAGGAGCCCAGGGTGATGGTGATGTTCTCTACTTGGAATAACAGAGCGGTGATACAGTGTGAATCACAGCAGAACCGTAACACAAAACTCCGCTGAGACACTCCTCACTCTCTGCCTCGGCTCCTACAGCCAAAACTACGCCCAGCAGCACTACACCTCCCGCTTCCAAACCAACCCTCACCGCCACCGCGACCCAAACTCCCTTCACAACCCCTCCGTCAGCTAAGACTGAAGCTGTGCTGAGCCAGGTCCTCAGCTGCAGCCAGGATACAATTACACGCTATTACATATTTTATTAAAAAGGGTGTGTGTGTGTGTGGGGAGCGGAGGGGGGGTGTCAAAACAAAACAAAAAAGAATAACTGCCTCATTAAAGATTTACTGGGAAAGGTCAAGCCAATTGACCTCTAACATGCAGCCATCTCATCTCCACAGAGAGGCTTGTTTTTCCTTCCACGTATTTCAGGGTCTTTGATTCAAGCAACTGAGCCAATGAAGATTACAAAAGAACAGAGGCAGAGAAGCAGACACACAGACAGACTGGCAGAGGCAACAGCAAGAAATGAAGGACAGAGCAAACAAAAGGGATGCATGAGGTAAAACAGATGGCTTGTGCTGGGCGACGAGTGAGCAATGATTTACCACATGATACAAGTGGTTAAACATATATCCATCATCAGCGCTGCAGCGGGCACAGTCATGAGCTTTTAAAAACCTTACAAAACTGAATAGGCATACCATAAATCAAAGTTCCTCTGTTTCTTCCAGAGCAATGGCACCAGGTCAGAGGTGTTTTACTGTTCCACATCATAAAAAGTAGGAGGTTGAAAATTTCTAATGCCTCTGTATCATTTGTGGCAGATCCCTTTTTTTTTTCCCCCAGGCGGAGGACAGCCAAAAGTGCAGGTAGTTAAATGTTTTCATCCTCTTTCACCCTTATATTTAGTGTTGTCAAAGGACCAGATTTAATGAGAAAATACCCTGTCATGATGGGCCCAACCAGAAAAAGGTCAGTGACCTCTTTCAACTCCCAGACCTGCAGTTTAAGAAATGCTGATCTCAAATGTTTGAAGTGCTCACATTGATTTTGAGAAATCCTCAACATGACTGCAATGTCATGGCTTGTCTTCCTGACAGACCACTCTTCCAGCCTTTCTGTAATTTAGAATAACAGTCACAAGATCCGGCCCTACAAACACTCTTTTCTCCGATAATCTCCACGGGTAATGTTCCAAAACCAATGTGTTTTCAAGTCGAATACAAATATTTAAATAGCTCTTTCCATACATAACTTCACTGTCAATTCCTAAGCTAAAACATCCACCGCAAGCTTTGGACGGGAAAAAAAAAAAAAGATGCGGTTTGGAAATTGAGCCTGCTAATGTGCGCATGTTGGCGAATGCAACACAGTGGAGATCAATCAAGCGCTCTGGTCACTGGCTAAAGAGACGAGTGTGTGATTTACACACGCTACGAAGTGCCATGGCATAGGGAAATGCTACCAGCCTCTCTGACCATCAACCTGGTCCAAGAGAGCAGAGCCAAGGGAAAATAGCCACGAGATGGAGAGAGATGCCAACATAAGCCTCGACTTCTTACACGTCTTGTCAGTCTCTGGACTATTACAGGATTCCACTGACGAACGCATAGCACCAGTCCAAATAAAAAAAGACTGAACTGACCACTGAGTTTAAATGGCAGCTTAGGGAATGCATCAATCAAAAAATATGCGCTTGCCTACTAACCCCACATAACAAATTGATCTGAGCCTTTTATTAAATATACATCCATTCACCCGCACGTGCACGTGCGCACGCGGGCACGCACACACACACGAACATATATATATATATACAGTATATCTTATGTCAATCCAACCCATGATGCTGCAGCAAGGACTCAGCCTTTATATATGGTAAGCCCACATGCTATTTTCAAATTGCTCCAATCTGAAGAGATAATACTGTAAGGCTGATTTTGGGAACAGAAACACCACTATACAAGTCTTAGCATCTCAAGAAAATTATACAGTGTATAATTTGATTTCAAGCCCAACGCTGCACTGTGCAGCTATGATTACTATTCATGAAAAACCCCCATAATTTTTCCCCTGAACACAACTTTGCTCCACAAGCGTACTGTATATTGTCAGCACAGACACACAATCTATTCATTTCTAAAGGATATCCTCCTGATAGGAGAACATGCAGTACAGAACACACACATTCGGTATATGGCCATGTCAATGCCAAGGGCATTGTTTGTTTTTCATCTACTCCAGAGTCCTGCCCTGTGGCTCTGTAGCGGCTCAATCGACAAAATGCCCAAACATACACATACACACAAAATGTGCCCCTCAAAGATGGGAAAGGTAAACTCAAGGATGTGGCTGTATGAGTCTGCCCTCTACAAGCTGTGTCTCCTGTACCGAGACCTTCTACTTTCAATTCCCTGGCCTTTAATGGCTTGTGCAGCGTCTTACAGCCAACTCACGGGCCCGCGTCCTTTAGACTAACAGAGTAGAACAAGGACTCTGGTGGGAAGTGACACCTCTGGACATGCTGTTTAACCGCGGCCAAAACGAGTGGGTGAACAGGCCCTATTAGTGGTAGGATTTTTGCTATTTGCGTCATATATAAGGTGTGTGTAGGCGGGTGACAGAAATCATGGCGCTAGTTCCTGTGCGTGTCTCCGTTTTCCTGTCAGCTGTTCATCGTTATTGTTATAAGGAGTGTGTCTCTTTCTCCGTGGACAGTGCTAACCTGCGATCCTCGGGAGCCTCTTTTGTGTTCCCAGTCTGAGCGGGGGAGCATCTGTGGGAAAAGAGAGACAGAAATATGTTCAAACCGCAGTCCAGCACATCCTGTTACTGGTAGTGACCTACAACAGAGGCAGCACCATGACAGAGATATACTGTGCTGTAGCAGAAAAGAGGAGGAGCAGGAGTGGTGATGCAAAGAGCTGAGGAAGTGTGAGGGCAATGGAAATGCTCTTAAATGCAAAAAAATGTTTTTGTCTATTTTTTTCACTTTCCATTAAGCACAGACGTCTAATGCAATTTTACAGTCAGGTTTGGTTTACTTTAGCTCCTATTCACTGCCTGAGGGGCTGGTGGAGGCTGAGGATTTTTACGCTGTCTAATTACCAGCCACTGTGTCCTCCCACAGGCCTTGTAAACCCGTTTTCCACTTTCTTGAGAGTCGCCAAATGTATCAGTGCAGCCCTGTCACTGATTTTTGGTGAACACGTTGCAGGAGAACCAAGTACCCCCCCCCCCATCTTCCGTTAGGGCTCCCTGCCCCAGTAGTACTGAGAAGCCCAGAGAAACCCAGCATGTCGCTGTGACAAATTGCTGCTGCACACATTGAGGCAAGGGGCTCGGTTTAAGAGCCAAATTGATAATTCAGGTGTAATTTACTGTGTCAGTGGAGGTCACTCAGTTGTGTCACGCTGTGAGTGAAAACATGAGGAAACAGGGGTTTTCAGTCACCAGTGTATGGGGCTGTCTGGGCAGCAGTGTTGTTTGCTCGAGTGTTTTCCCACAGTGCTGCTTAGGTCTAAACACAATGGTCGAGTGACTGCTCCTACTGCCTTATTAAAAGGGAATTTAATCTGTGAAATATTTCTGTAGAAATACAATGATATTTGAATATTGAATTAAAGACTGAAATGACTCTCAATTATTTCGCCTCAACCACTGTTTCTAGTTGTGTATAACCACACAGACAGTTTTAGTTTAATGTGCTGAGGTTTTTAATTTATCTGGCTGATACTTCTTCCCCCAGTTGAATTCAGTGCAAGTGAATGGAAAATTTATTTGTGTTTCTAAAAGCATTAGAAAAATAAATCTAAAAAAATTCAGCAGGAATGTGTCTTAATACAAACCAGTCTTCTTCAGCAGAAAGGGGTCCAGGTTAAAAATGTTTATCAATGAAACATTCACATTTTTTTGTTTATTAACTTAGCATAATAGGAAATAAAAGCCCATTTTACTGTTGTGTTAATTAAAGTATGCTTGAAATCAAATAGACTTATATATTGAACTTCTATTGAGCACTTTTCTACTGATAGTCTGAAAACATTAAATCTTAAGTGTTTTTCAATTACATTAAAAGCAACAATCAAAGTTAAAGCTTAGGTGTTATGTATGAACAGTTCAGCACACAAAATCTCAGCTAATTCGCTTCATTGGCACTGTGTGGGCCTGTTCTGATCGCATTTGATTGACAGTAGCTGACATGAACAAACAACCCCCCAGCTGCTGTCACATTTTGATTCAAACATTGCTAAATCCTGAAAATCCCCTTTTCTAACCGAGCCTGACCCTCCCCTAACCAGCGAAAAAAAAGGAAAGACTGAATTTTTCTAAAAATGCAAAATAACACTGTTACAACTTTGGGGAAGTTGTGCATTCATGTAGGATCCCATTGCTCATAGAAAAACCCTGGCTGAGAGGCCTTTAAAGATCTCTAGTGTAAATTAAGTTGTACAGCGGGTTTAAGTCTTGTGTGAGGACTCTTTAGTTTACACTTTGATCTCCAAATGTGTCTTTGACACATTAACAGGCAAAATACACTGTTGTCTTCTTTGTGGGATAGTTATTGTACAACCTCATCCTTTGGTCAAGGTTCTGGCAACAATGGGTACCGCTCCACAAAAAAATGGTAACCTTGACAGTAAGCAAACAAGTACACTAACAGAACAATCACTCACAATGCTGCGCACACCCATTCATAAAGTACAACAGCCTTTCCATAGTTTGACATTTAGGAGGTTGTGAAGAAAAAAATGTAATATGAGGACTTTGCCCCTTCGTAACAAACAGCTTCATTCTCTCATCCTCCATTTTCTAGCCCGAGCACCAAAGTTATGAAGAGCTTCATCCGATCACCATTACGATAATATCCATTTAAAGTCAGTCACTTTAAAGCTCCATCGAGCTTGCACGTACCTTTTCATGCATTAAAATAACCATACAAGATGGAAAAGGAAGTCAACAAGCAATCAGCTGTGTAAAAGGCTCATGTATGAAAAGTAAATTACTGTAAATGATAGTGTTGGCCAGCCAGTGAGCTGTTTGTCTTATCCTTCACGGCTCTGATGATGGGGTTTTGCTTTTACAGTATAGGACCTGGCAGCGGGCTCCTCCGTGGTCGCGGCGGAGTCCTGCTCCATTAGAGGGTCCTAGAATCAGTGAGGCTCTCCAGGCGCACGAGCATAAACAGCACTTTCGGTCTTACGGTCTTATGTAACCCAACCTTTCATCTCCATGCTCTGAGAGACAGACACAGACTACACAGAAGTCTGCATGGGCCCTTTGATGTGCCAAAACAAAAAACCCACACAAAATCAAAGCAGAGAATAAAATTTAAGCGACGCAGATAGCTTCTTACACAGAGTGACTTTCAGGCCACATTGGGGTTTATTTCCCCAGAGACTGGCTCAAAATTTTGATCAACAAATACATGTGGTGGGGCGAACCAGTAGCCCACCTGATTAAGCGCATACCATGTAGTAAGCCCGAGTCCTTACCGCCGCGGGCCCTCGCTGCACGTCATCCCCTGTCTCTCTCCACTGTTGCTATCATAATAAAAATAAATAAAAAACATAAAACATGTGGATGCTGACAACTCACTTACTAAATCAAACAGTGGATGCAGTCTGGTGCCACTGTGTTCAGAGCTCTCTTGCCAGTGTTGGAAAAATTGGTAAAAAAAAAACGAAAAAAAAAAACCTCAAAAAGTTTGCTTTGAGTGCTTTCAAACTTGAAACCACCATTGTCAGAATAAACGAAAAATGACTGTTACACAAAAATCAACTGTTAATGGACAAAAAGAAATAATATCAGTCACGGGTATCAAAAAATAGCAGGACAATTCAACGTGCTCACAGAGGCTAAAATATGTATATATCACTAGAGAAAGAGGCTATATGTCTTCTGTTCAAGTCGGTTAAGCCTTTACAAAGAACGATGACAAAAAAAAAAACAAGAAAAAAAACCCCAAAAAGTCTTGTTCAATCTTTATTACCTTGTTTTGCTCCAGGAGGAAGAAGAAGAGCAATCTAAGATTCAACTTAAAACACATGACAACTCATTGCCAATATTATGTCTTAAGAGACAAAACCACACAAGAATGATTTCTTAGATATCTCCTGGTTTTTCATGGACGCCCTCCAGGCAGTATAACACAGCCGAAGCAGTAAAATTTTCAAATGGATTTGTTTTTGTCCTAAAGCTCCAGTGCACCTAGTGGGAAAAATAACAACTTTGTAGAAGTTATGCCCTTTGTTTCACCCTCTGCTATATTCATTATGCCACCCCATAACTCAAAATAAGCCAGGTCTAGCAGTGGCTTTCCATCACTTATAGCAATACTCGTGATTTATAAGAGACTGAAATCAGTCCCCAGGAGAAAAAAAATGCTTTGTGTCTTTGAAAATGGAAGTATGTCTTTCAATCGCGGCGCTATAGCTACCAGAGTAACACGATACACTCAATGAGGTCTGAGGCATTTTTATGGGACTTTGGCTCCATTGTGAATACATTCTGAGAGATTAACTGTACTTTCGTGATCTCGAGTGATGTTCAGAAGAAACAAACAAGACAGAAGTGATAACAGTGTAGTTAGTAGCAGTGGTCCGTGTAGAAGCTGCGTGTTGATAGAAGGTGCAGACAAGCAGAGGGTTCTTTCCACAAAATAAATTGGAAATGAGTCATAAAAACACACTGAGCTCAAGTACCCTTTCATCTACGCCACCCATCATGTTCCAAATGTGTTCAAAACTTGATTTTTTTATACAAGACATGATGATTCTGGCAAGATTAATGCTAAGACTTGGTCTATGTATTTTGTTCTGTCAGTAGGTCAACTTTGCATTGGTGCTGCTATCACTTGGAAAGGCAGAGGCTGGAAGTTTGACCTACTTTTCCATTATTGTCTCTACTTGCTAACTGGTTCTCATTCATTCACGACCCCAGCAAGTGATGGTACAACAGAGTCGTTGTCGTAGTTTATCAGTTATTATGACATGAGTACAAAAAGATCTTCCTGACTCTAATTAGCAGCTTTCCACATACCCTGTGGCTACTGCTGAGGTTCACCCTGGGGTTTCGGTTTAATTTATCCAGGTTTTGAGGTATCCGTTTGATTTCCACATCCATGAGTGGAATTTCATTTGTGGTGCTTGCGGCACTCAAGAATTTGATTTAAAATCTTCAACAGCAATGTGCCTTTCCAGGAACAATGTTCAGCGGATAACCCGCAGACCTCACTATCAACAGTTTTCTTTGGAACTATTTTCTACCTGTGAGACCTGTACACAGCGAGGCCTGGAATATCGAGAATAACCTAGACATTGTTCCTGGAAAGAGAAGTTTCTTTTTATTGCTGTGAGCACTAAAAACAAAATTCCACTCACTGTCATTGTATTGGGGGCGGAGACAAACACTTGGACAAATGGAACCAGAATGTAATGCATGGCCAGGTATGACTCGAAATAAATAAGAGAATCCGGTCTGTCCGTCTCAGTTGGCCAACTTTGGTGAGTGTTAGTCAGATGTTATAATCTTTTTAGTACAAAATTCCTTCTTTATGATACCTTAGATAGTGTTTTATTCTTAGCTACGGCAGGATGATGATCACCAGTACTTGCATTTATGCAATTAACCTTTTCAGCTAACTCAAACTGATGAAACCTAGCTACGGCTTAACTGCAGTATGTCTTTTTGACGAAAACCAGGGAATGTGGTTCTCGTTCCACATTTTTTACTGTGTACCCACCTCAAAGAAGGAATCGTTCATGGCCAATATTGAGAACAGGGATGTTTACAGATTTAGATTTGTGTGTCTTGGTTCAAGAAGTCCCAAGTCAGTGTCTGTAGACCTCTCTGTGTCCTGTCTTTTACTGTCCAGCTCGACATGTTTGTTTAGAAACATTTATAGTCCTAAATGTAAATACTGGGAAGAATACTTATAAGTAGATGATATGAAAATGTCAGAAATAAAAAGAAAGCAGCGAGCCAAAAATATACCCGCTGCCCTCTGTAAATGAACTGCTCTCTCATGACTCAAAATAGTGCCAGCCAAGTAAACTCCCAGCCTTCCTCTCACCCAGAGTGTTAAGAGGGCAGCAGTGTGGATGCCAGTATGCAGCCATGCCCTGTCCACCACCATGGCTCCAAGCCACAGCCCACAGCAAGCTGCCATGTCTCTGAGGTGCTGGGTAAACACCATGGTGTCAAAGCACAAACAAACTACTGGAATATGCTTGTTGTTTAACTTGCTCCAGCCAATAACCAGTTGAGAACCACTTCCCCGCGGATGTGAAGTGGTGGGAGCTACAACAGCAGCACCCATAGTGGAGCTCCGATTTCACATAGATCGGCCGTGAAGCTTTCGCAACGAGTCCACATCCACTGTCATCGACCTACTGCAGAGCAACTTTCTAAATCTGCCCGGAAACCGGAATCAGCCTCGTCCTAACATGGCTCAGTGCAAGATAACTGCTAGCAGTGTTTCTTCATCATTCATTCATGATCAAACCTTCATTCTTCCTCCTCCGCTGCTGCCTCCCGTGTTCTATTTTGTCCCTCATTACTGGATTGACATGAGAGGAGTTGATGTGTGTCTACTTGGATCTTCAGCGACTGTGTTAGCTTGTTAGTGCACCGGATTTACTAGGACCCAAATTCAATGTCCATTGAGGGCATGGTTACAAGAAGTGCCGGCTAGAGATTCTACTGGCTGGAGAGGAGAGGAGCAGAAAAGAGAGAGTGCTGAACTCTCAGCAAGGTCGGGTAAATTAAAGCAGGACTGAAGAGCCAGGAGATCAGTCTGCAGGATTTCCAATCAGCTTGACCCAAGGGTTTTTTGCATCAACTCTCTGTCCAATTATACTCTCCATTGCTCTCAATTACAGTAAAGTTGTCAAAGTCATGAATTCACACATATGCCTAATTACATAAGTGCACACCAACACACCGACACACGTGCACGCGCACACACACACACACACACACACACACACACACACACACACACACACACACACACACACACAAAGCACACACTCACACATTTATGCACTCAGACTCACAACCTCTGCCTCAGGGTCTCAGAATATTTTCTTACTTCTTCCTCCTTTGTTCTTTTATCACTGCTCTCCGTCAAAGATATTCTGACGTCTGCAGTGCTTGACTCAGACATCCCCGGTCACTTTCACTCCGGCTCACAAAAAGAAAGTAGGTCAGATTCTGCTAAGTCTCGCTGCATGTAGGCTTCAGAAATGACAGTGGCTTAGCTGTAACGACGCCATCAATGCAACAATCACATATCCTTGTACTCATTTCATGGGTGTTAGAGTCACAGGTAAACCCTATATAGCTCGTCATGGCTTTGAAACTGAGGTGTAATCTTGTTTTACACCTGCAGATGGAGGTATTCTCATGATTAGTGTCCTATAGCTGTTTTCTCTTGGTACCCTCTTTGGGAAACTGTCCTTTTTGATTCATTAAAGTTTTGTAAAGAAACATGACAATGCATATTTGCAGGATTTCCCTCTTAAATTATAGGAAATTTTATTACACCAGCTGGAATAAAATAAATGTTTTGGAGAAAACTAATGCAGTATAATTCTTATTTTTTACATCTCCATTAATTGCTACCTAAGCTCTGAGTGCAGAGCTCTGATAATTGAACTCCTTAGAATACCCAGTGCTCTACAGTATACAGTAAAACTGCAGGAATAGACTGTGGGAAGGCTCAGTTCCAGGCGGACACAAATTTCTGACCCACACTGTCTGACTCTGAAGACCTCGCCCCACATTCTTCTCTGCCACATCCACCCCTAGCATGGCAGCCGTCCGCCAAGAGGACATATACAAATCCTTCCCTGCTTGCCTGCTGAGGGGAGAGTGTGGAGAGTCATTCGTATTCACGCTGGCTAATGTTTTACAGGTTTTACCGTGGGGGTCAGTCATTGTGGGTCATTTGCGTCATCGCTGGAGGGAAGGGAACTATTGAGGTGGGCTGCCAAAGCGGGGGGGTGAGGGTGGGGGTTGTGCAGAGAATGAGGAACACACTTGTGTGTATGAGAAGATTAGCACACGCAAAAGTAAAAGCTGTTTGGCATCCGCACCCTCTCACATTCTCTGCCTCATGCACCGGCCTGTGAGGCACACACAGATTTAATGAACAAAAAAACACACGTGCATGTGCATTAAAAACGCTCACATGCACAAATATGGCCCCCCAATGTGATTCTCACTCACTATATCTGCACTGTGGCTTCTGTTTACCCCTACCATACTCTTCACACTTTCTTACTCCGACTCTTCTATTTTCCGAAGTGTGACTAATGTGATTTAAGGTCTTTATGTTTCCTGGTATAGACCTTGCCTGATCCTAGAAGAAACCCGGCCTAAGAGTTTCTACTAGAGATAGAGCTGTCAGTCTCCCAGGGTGAAAGCCCAGGCCACAAGGATGCCATGGCCTAGAGAAAACCACAGTGGGAGTACCCCATATTCTGACCTCAAAAGCTAACACGGTGGCATGAAATGAGTCACTGACAAAGCGAAAACCTCCTCATGAAAGCCTATATGGATAGAACGCAAATATTTTGAAACCACATCCGTGTGGTATCATGAATAAAAAAAGGATCCTCCTTTATTTTCTTGCAATATAATTTGTGTACACAGTTTTTCTTTGCTCATGTGTCCTGGCTGGCTCCCCCTCATGCAGTTAGGTTCCCAGCTCCACACTCTCAGCTGGGTGAAAAAGAGGGGATCTAGCTGGAAAGACCTGGCAGCCCACCTCAAAACAGCATGCCAAAGCCATTAGTGTATAATGGTCCAGTCAGGATTACTGCTGGGGCCTGGAGAGCTGAGAAGGGAACACAGCACTCACTTGTTTGTTTGTTTTACAAGCCTCTGCCCCGTTCAGTCTGCAAGGTGCCAGTGGGCTTTGTGTGGTTTAATTCACAGTTGATTCGAACAGTGTACAGTGTGTCAACAATAGTGGGTACTCTCGGGCCGCGGCACACTTGTTTCGAAGAGTTATGTCAGAATAAATCGGATGTGACACTGCATTTTGTTTCATAAAATCGAAGCCAACTTTTGGTCTTCTGAAATGCAGAGAATTTAGCGAGCGCCGCCACTCGCTCAAGTGGTCGATACAGTTCCCGAAGGTGACTGCACCTGCTTGGTAACTGGCTAATTAGAAACACATCAAGGGCACAGCAAACTCTCTTGTACATGCTTTTCGTGTGTTATTGGCCTGGTTTCATGTTCATCAAAAAACGGACAGCAATGAGATAAAGAGTGCATTTCCCCATCATCCATCAACTTGGTGATTCAGCCCTTCAGCCCACTTCAGTCACTTGGGTATTTTCCAGCTTTCATTACAAAATGGAAATGGTAATATTGATTTATGTGTCTTCTTAAAGACTTTCTGTAGCATTTATGAATTACATTATGAAAGGCCAGAAGACTTGGAGTGTAGGCTGCTAAAAAAAAAGGGTGAAGTTATATTTTTCCCTATTTTGTTTCTCATAGGTCTTATTTAAGCTATGAAAAATGGATAGGTTTGTGCTAGTTTCGTGCACAGTGCAGGTCTCAGACAACAGGGCTGGGTGTTACAGTTCCACTATAAAATGTTTTTATGAAGCCATAAGTCTGACTGGGACAGGAGGCAATATTTCTTTTGGAGGAGGGGATCTGCGTCAAGAGGAGTTTTCAAAGTTAATGAACAGTTGAATAACAAAGCAATTTGGACCTGACCTTGACATGAGAACTAAGGCAAATGCACTGAACTTTTGAATCGAAGTTTGGCTAAATAACGACACGTGGAAAGCTACTCTTTGATATTACACTGATCTAGCTCGAGTATCCAACTTAAGCTTTTTTTATGGGATAATTCAGTGAATAGGGAATGAGAATTTGAGAACACAGAGTTCAGTCAAAGGCAACATTATGAAAGCAGTATGGGAATTTGTGCATGCCTGCTGCCTCCAGTGCATACATTATTTCATCTTTTATTCACAGGCCTGACTCAGCAAGGACTGTGTTCTGTTTTGTCTGTGCTCATCAGAGAGAGGACCACACACACACACACACACACACACATACACACCAAGCACATGCACACATGTGCGCACACACGCACACACATTAACACATACACACACACACACACACACACACACACACATACACACACACGCACGCACGCACACACACACACACACACACACACACACACACACACACACACCACTTTTTCAGCTGCAGATAGAACATTTACAGTCCCATCAAGATTCCCACAGGACTCCAGTAAACAAACAGACAGCGACTGCCTGCTCAAGCATATGCCTTTAAATCACATCCCTACATCCTTTATAAATCACTGATGTAGAAACATAAACGTACCGTCAGAACAGCACCTATGTACTGACTGATGTACTTAAAGAGAGTACACTTGCATGAAAGTGTGTGAATTCCAGTCTCTAATAACCAGCATGTGTACCTGTGTGGGGGCATAAATCTCTGCTTCCTCTTTTTGCAGGTGGCAGGATTTGCATTATAGAGCCTGTTCCCCTAGAAGAGGCTCAGACCAGCCCCATGGGCAGGTTTTCCACCATTAGCTTGTAAAATGCTTGCTTTGTCAGTGAATTCCCCAGAGGGCTCTGGTTCCCCATGTAGAAGGAATGCAGGGGTCTGTGGGGACCATGAAGGTACAGGGTAACGAGAGACGGCCTTCCCTGACACACTCTGGCGGGCTTCTCTCTATGAGGAAAAGGACAGAGCCATTAAGATCCAGCCATCATGCTGTTAGCCATCTTGGAAACCTGGCTTAAAGCAAAGCAAACAAGGGTTTAAGATGCAGGAGATGTTGGGTGTTCTCTGGGGAAATAGGCTGCAGGCCTCATGAGCAACAGAAAGCCATCGTCTTCTATCACACCCTCGCTGGGGCTCACTGCGGCTTAGCAAGCGATAAACAATATATACTATCCTAAAGCTCTCTGTCCCACTCATCGAAATGATTTATGATTTGATAATAACCAAAGATAGTGTAGTAATAACATATTGTGACTGTGACTGTGCATGTGTTATGCCTTTGGCAAAGATGTATGGTTTTAGTAGATCTACTCTGGGAGGTGACAACAGCTCTGTGACTGGACCACCCAGAGTGATTGTTCACAGGCCCATTGCAGTAACACATTTATTTTCAACTGTGAATTTCTGAGTAGATACATTCTTTATATGTGTTTATACTGTGGTTGGTAAAATGTGTGTAGAATTTTACCAAAAAGAACTACCCGTTCTTTTTACTTTTTACAGTCTGAATGCCCCCTGAAAGTATCAAAAATAAATGTACTTATAATTGAGCACCCTCCCACCTGTCAGTGTATTTGTAGGTCTTGAATTTCATAGTAGATATCAGATATACGTAGCGGAGTAAAAAAATGCAATATTTCTTGCTGAGATGTAGTCGAGTTGAAGCATAAAGTAGCTGAAAATGGAAATACTCAAGTAAATGTATGTAGTTACACTCCACAACTGGTGTAAACACACAAATCTGTATATGTTTGTATATGTTTGTATATGTTTATGTTTGTGTTGTGTTGAGACTGTTTGTGTGTCTATACCATATGTCTAGGTGTATCTGTCGATAGCTGTATAGTATATCCCTATACAGCGTATTGTATATGTTTGTGCACGGCTGTTTTAATGGGTATGTGTTCATAGAGCTGCGTAATAGTGTGCAAGTACATATGTCTGCTTAGGATCTGGAACAGCATTAAGGCCGACCAAAGCAAGGAAAACATTTTTTACGAAACTTTGTTAGACTGTTGGTTAAACATGGAAACATTTTATAGTATTTTTTTCAGCCCCAACACGAAGCAAAGCTCCCCAGAAAGGAACACTTTGCTCTCGAATCCTCTTGATAAGTGCCACTGGTACCACCCACACACTGCAGGCCGAACGGCTACTTGTGTTTACCTAGCCATGTGACTGGAGCTACAGTACATCCAGTGACGTCAGCTCGCATTCCACACGTTCATCAGTCTCACTTCTCACTGATACTGTCTCAGATGCTGTGGAACAGAGGGAACAGAGATCATACAGTATAAAAGCAGCAATCATTCACTGAGACTGTGTTTAGCTATATTTATCTTTTCCTGATCAAATAAATAAGTGCTACTTTGTATTTACCATCTGTTTTCATAAACAGTTGTGTGCTCTTGAAAAGCTATTGCCTGAAATAGCTTTCCTGTTCCACTTAAAACATGGAATCCATAAATAATTGCAAAACTGCTGTCAAGAGATGGACAGAGGGAACAAACATCTCACTCCATCAATATGCATGAATACTTCAGTTCCCATTTATATAGTTATATTTGGTGCTTTTGCTGGTTGCATTGGTAGCTTATGGTTAAATCAGTGTATTTTTCTGTCTTATATCGTAGAGGACAACAGTAGCCACAAGGTTCCTCTAAAATGACTACGCATAGTAGTTGGTTGAATCATTTTAATCTTTGTTAGCTGTTCAGCACACAGTTATTCCTTGCTTTAGATTAATTTATGTAAATGTAATTTGGTCTTCGGAGTGGGCTGCAAGGCGCTGACTGAAAGTACTGACTACCGAGACAAGCGGGACATTAAACCAACACTGAAACTTACAAGTTTCTGTCACCTACCAGACAACATGGTTATAAAAAAGGATTTCTGATTGATGGTTGGTTACAATGGAGATGCTAATGGACACCAATATTTTATAGCTAAAGCCAAAAACACCAATTGTTCAGGGAATGTACTGTACGTAGGCCTCATGAACAGTTTTGTTGACACAAGGCCATGTATTAGTAAAAGAAAATGATATTGTAGTAGCCTTGTGCCATGGGTTCATAAGAACCCTGTCTTTGGAACTGCAGTTATATACAACTCATTTGCCACTGTAAATGCATTTAGAAGTCAACGCTGTAACGCTGACATGAATGATTTCATCAACGCAAGGATCTGGTAAGTCCCGTAATGTTGACACTAATCATATTAACAAAATGCTACCCAACAATGTATTTTATTTGTTCTCTTAATATCTGCTTCTGGCCCCGGCTTCATGCTTAAACTCTTAAGGCACTCATAGCACTTGTTTAGGAGATAAGAGAAAGATTGTGGTCTTTGTTTAATACTGACAAAGTTAACAATGAGTTGTAAGACGAAAAGAACAATCTACTGACCACACCTAACCTAAACAAAGGGCTTTCTTCGCCAAAACCTATCAGGATGCAAAACTCAGGTCTGTGGTCTCCCAGTCCAAAGCTTCGAATGGCCCCATTTCCCTCAAAACATTAATTGGATAACAAATTAGTTACATATAAAGGCTCCTTTGATTCATTAAAATGTATTAGTGCTATAAACTTGTTCCTGAACATGAACATGAACAGAGTAAACACCCCGGTATTACTTTGTTGTGAGGAAAAAAACTTTTCCATCTCTTTCCCTTGTCTCCTTGACAAAATGGTGGCTTAACAGTTTGCACTCCCTTGCTGACCCCCCCCCCCCCCCAAACACACACACACACGCAAAAGAGCCTTCTCACAGCAGGGAAATGTAAGACAACAAAACTCTAAAAGGGCTTCTAAATTCTTCGCCTATCCTAAACAGTCCTCTCTGAAGCACAGCTGAGGAAACAATTTCCTGAGACCTTTGCCTTTAACATTCTGCTCCCCGCGCTACGCTCCAAAGACGCCACCGAATAGCAGCCTCATCTTGCTACCATCTGAGAGGAGAGAACATCATGGAGAGTGTGATGGAGGCTGTGCTCAACCATGCTCTGTCATTGCACTTTCCAAATCCTCATTTGTTATCCTCTTAATTGGCTAATCAGTAATGATGGCAGGATAATTAATCAAACAATGAAAAGAATGATTTTTCCTGGTTTTAAGATCGTGTTCAGCAGGGGTTCACATCCCGTGTATGTCCAACAAAGTGAGTCTGTAGCCTGAAGCGAGAGTGACTTCTCATCTGTAATTGCTGTAATTGCACTTTCTGTAGACCATGTAAAAGCAGAAACAAATAACGTCTGCCGCAGCTCTGAATAAATGACGACCATCAGCCAGGATTGTTTTCACAGTCCTGGCTGAAAAATGCCCAATTGGAAAGGATAACGCAGTATAATGGGATGTAGTTCAATTAATCAGGGAGGTAGACCAGAAGAGAGGTATCATAAAACTGAGCTATAAACAGCTTCAACTGCACTGTTGATAAGGCTGTACTGGGTAAGACTTGTAAATACAAAATGGCCACCCTGGAGTTAAAAACTGTGGAAATTTGAGCAAATAGTCATATTTTTCCATCCGAAAAATCTGCACATTTATTATCTACATGTGTGCATTGATCTAATGGAAAACAGAACGCAAAACAAATTAGTTCTCCCCATATAACGTAATTAGTACAGCTGCATCAGCCTGGACTGAATGGATCTGGTGCAGACAAACCAGGGTGGATAAAGAAGAGAGGTGGGGGTGTGAGTGGAGGGCTCACAGGTCGGGCCAACACTCCCGCTGTAAAACCCCGAAGATGAGGGTGCGTCCAAAACCTTCACCGTCAGTTATAACATCACCACAGAACCAATCACAGCCACAATAATGAGCTGTCAGAAGTTGGAAGCCAGTGGCTAAATGATGCCTGTCACTTCGAACGGAGATGGTTTTAGACGAAAAGTGCATCTTCCATGTGTCACATTTTACTTCCCATCTTTTATATACTATGATACCGACTGGTAAAATGAACCCTGATGGGCTGTAACGACTCCACAGCTGATGAGATGGGATTCACCAAAAGGAATTGTGTGATATTATGGGACATACACTTTCTTTGCTTTCTTTCTGTGGGATAAATTAGATGATTAATACCGCTCTCATAGTCTGTCTGTCTGTTAAATATAAAGCTACAGCCAGGAGATGGTTAGCTAATCTTAGCATAAAGACTGGAAATAGCCCCGAGTCTCTTTCGTATGGATTAAAAAAATAAGATGTAACATGTTAATTAGCGTGTTTAAGAAAAGCTGGCAGGCAGACAGAGCCAGGCTAGAAGCTTTTTTTGCTTGAAGTTGTACATAGATCATCCTCTTTTCAGGGTGTAAATTCGCCCCCACCTGCCTCTAACACTCACCTTGTCCTTGTCCTTGACAAGGTTCGATCCCTCTGCTGAGCTGGCAGTGCCACGCTAAAACGTAAGCGACCGGGGGAACTGTGTTGGCAGAACTGGGCTCGCCTCGGGCAATTATGCCCTCAACTGTGGCTCATTGGGCGATGGTTCAATATTGCTCCCAGGGTCTCAGGTCAAAACTCCAGTCACATGCAACAACGCACTAATGGGCACGGCCCTGTCTGTCCCTGGGCCTCTGAAAGTCAAGGCCAAGTCAGCCAGAAACCCAACCGTGACTCGAGGCTGAGCTGTAAGGCAGCACGTTTTTATGGCCGCTATCTGGTACAGCTGCCTTTTCTGGCAAACCGCACAGAATCACACACACTTGTGAATTACCCCTCGTGCTTCCTCAGTCTGCCTCTTTTCCCTCTCTGACACGCAGCCACACATCTATGGAAAAAGAACTTCACGCACACACATGCACCTGTGTCACAGGGCCTGTTTTCCACTGGGGTCTAATTGATTGGAAAATGAAGACGGACGCCTGCGCGAGCCGAGCCCTGTTGATTAGCCAGAGACAGAAAGTCTATCGCAGCGGTCCTGCTCCCGACCCAAACACGTCACCCAGACAACCGGCCGGTCTACATCGTTAGCCACCGATCACGGTCCTGGACGGATGAGTGACGGAGCCATGCATCCACGTGACAGAAATGTGGCGATGGATCGCTGCTAGGTTTAGGAAACTGCAATAACCCTTCTCCAAAGCAGCAATACGCCACTCTCAACAGCAGAATGAAATTGGTTGGAAACAGGCAGGGTAATGCTTTCAGCCCTGGCCTCTTTGAGCAATGACAACAACCATACACATAGCCACTAACGGCTT
This sequence comes from Istiophorus platypterus, assembly GCA_016859345.1. Classification (NCBI taxonomy): domain Eukaryota; kingdom Metazoa; phylum Chordata; class Actinopteri; order Istiophoriformes; family Istiophoridae; genus Istiophorus; species Istiophorus platypterus. The sequence goes on along the minus strand of CM029121.1, from coordinate 19,342,424 downwards.
CACTATGTGAGTGTTTGGCTAGCTAGACACACTGGCTTCTGCAAGCTAGAGATCAAGGCTTGCCCGATTTATCATATTTTGATGGTTTTCAGGCTTGGGAAAAGTCAGAATTCATAGACGTCTGATAGATTTTGGCTATCATGCTTAAAAAGCTTTTGTTTTATGTTGAATTACACGTAGAGCACAATGGTTACTGGAGAGGTACACCCAAATGTATTCAATTCAATATGAAGCTCATTAAAAGTGAATTAATGGAGTATCTTTGCACTCCAGCAACTATAAAATTAGACAATGGGTAATCTTTCACAAAGCTCCTTTTTCAGTTCGCTTAAAAACTAAACCTGAACTTGCTTTATTGTTGTCTGGCACCCTGGGGACGGCTGGAGCTGTATTAATCTCATGTGGGCACAGATACAGAAGGGAGTATGTTTCCTTTTCATCTGAGCCTGTCCTCTCAACGGAGCGAGGAAAGAGAAGGGAAAAGGCAAAACTGTAAAAAAGGAGAACCTGTAGAAAAGAGAGGGGTCGGACGTTCAGCGGAATTCAACAGTGCATGAAAGGCGGAGAGAGAAATGAATATATCTGGCGCGGAAACAGGAGAGGTGGTTTTTCAGGCATTACGGAGTTTGGAGATGAGAAAGAAAGGGCAGGGGAAGGGAGAGGAAAGAGAACGAAATGGGGGCTAATCATGAAAGAGACGGAGCTGGGAGGCATGAAGAGATGGAAGGATGACTAAAATAGGGACGGTGAAGTTAAAAAGAGAGAGGCTCAGAGTGCGACGTAGAGAGATGGGGGGATGAAATGAAATGAAAAAAAAAAAAAAGAAAGGAGTGGAAGGTAAAAGAGAGCAAAGTCCAGGGCTCTAATCATACGAGCACATTGTGAAACTATAGATTAGGGGGAGGAGATTTTCAACTCGAGGAGTAATGTCTTCATCCGGAGCCAGAGCTTTGAGCACGCATAGGACAAGATGTGGGGGAAAGAAAGAAAGAAAAAAAAAAAAATAATAAAAATGAACGCACCTCCCCAGAGTGGGGAGCACTGTGTTGCCATGGAAACAGCTCTGACGTCAGAGCAGGCATTATGTGATTACTCATAGAGTCTGTTGAGGAGCGGGCCAATAAAACAGGGACCATTACTCACACGCAGGGCGATGGCCAGAGCTCGGGTTACACACACGCTTGCATATGCACACACACTCGCGGACGCACGTATGCAGGAAGCACAAACAAAAGCATATGGATACACACTTGCATGCACACACAGCGCCAGCTCATTCTTGTAGTAGCTCCACCTTAACTTAAAAAGCGGACTGACGATGGACTGTATGAAAATTTTTTTTACAATCCAGACTCAGCAAAGTCAGAACAATTTTACAAGGGCTCCCGGTTTGGAATGCAAAACATGCAAACTCAACGCTTGCTAGATAACCTTGGTGCTGAGGAATGAGGGAATAACTTGAACCGTCATCGCCCAGCACTGAAACGTCAACACGAGTGTCGCCTCGGTGGCTGCGGTCCACAAGTCTGTCGCGCTCTCGGTCCCGATGCCGAGGAGCGCTGACTCTACCTCGTCAGCGCGGCCGCGACTGGGATATCGCTGGCAGGATCTGCCTGTTCTGCATTCCACACACTCTGACCCATGTCTGACAAAGTACATCAAACACGCACGCTGACATGTAAACTATTGTGCGTCACAGCACACACACACAAACATGCAGACAGACACACACAGACACACACACACACACACACACAGACACACACACACACATACACACGCACACTTCCTCTCGCCATCTCCCACACATTCTCCCCTTGGAGTTAAAACACTGTTAGGGCTGATAAGGATCCAGGCAAACAGTGTGGATAAACAGTCACTCTGGTAATTAAGAACCACGGGCCTATCAGAGAAGAGTATGTCGAGACAAACATGTGATCCAGACTCCATTACTAAGGCCGTACGTATTCCCACCACAAAGACCATTAGGTGAGTCCAGACAGACGGTGAGAGTCACCAGAACCTCAAAAGCCGAGACTGGCTCCAGCGGGCTGGCTCCAGTGGTCTTCATCAGTGATCATATTAACTTTTTTTCACCTAAAAAGTCTACTGTATATCTCTGGTGTCAAGAAAAATGTTTCTGATTCACTGCGCACAAAATTAAAACAAAAATTAAAACAGCTGTAACATATACTGGCAAGCGTCTATGTAAATACCTTATCTCTTTGTTAAAGTAAGGGATTTTTGTCCTTCAGACATGGGGAATTCCTTCTGTGTATGTTTCATTCAGACATGACAGTATCTGTTACGAAACAGTCACAGCACTCATGCAGCATTTGGTGCACAAGAGGGAACAGAGCAGTGCCACAGCCAGACAATAGCCGTGAGTTGAAAAGTAATGAACGGAAGGAAAAAGTGTGTTTTCTGTTACTTCACATGGCTGCGTCACCGATGGTTTTTATAACTTACTTTGCTGTTGAGGCCTTGATAAATTACCATCTTACTGAGGGATGCCCTGTCCTGCCTCTTGCTGGTGAATTGCCAAAATAAAGCACATTTTCTGATCAACTTACTCATTTAATTTATTATTGAAAACTTAGGGTGGGAGGATGCTGGTTATTGTGGTTGTCCTGGACTGAATCGGGGACTTTTTCATAGACTTATCTGATATTGCCCTCAGCAACTTAAAACTGGCTTTTAATGCAGGAAGTTATAAGTGTATTACAGTGCGTATAAAAAGGCAAATAAGATACGTATGATTCATCCGACCTTTTAAGACTGCTCTCACTACTTTTACGTGAAAGTAACATGGACTCGGCCTCAACATTTAAATAACAATGCTCACGTCTGAAAGGGGCTTAAGGCTAAAGTGTTTACAGTTGTATATTTTCAGTAAAATATATCAAATTTTTTCAATTAGATTTCATGTTTCCACACATTGCTGGTAAAAAAAAAAAAAAGCAGCAATCACCACGGACAGTAAATGAGGGCTTCTTTCGATGAGCGCACCCCGGAATATTTTCCTGTTAATTCAGGAGAAAAGTCCAACCTACTGAGAGGACATTGGGAATTAGATGTCCATTGTTCACCACATTCTCTCCAATCAAGCAAGTATAACAATAGAATTTAATAATAGTTTTTAAAAAGCTACACAACAGGGTACTTGTGTTTAACATGACATTTTTCACATCAGATATTCACCCTATTTTTAGACCAGTTTTCAACCATCTTTAAAGTACAGTATTCATGATAACACATATTTCATATAACATTTTAACTATAAAATAAAAATGAGCTATAATTATGAGCAGATGTCTTGCCAAGGCATCAATACTATTCCAACTCTGTGTTTAATTTGAAAGTGTACACATCAAATATTACACACTGATGCCTCTGTTTATAATGATCCTCTTCAAAAAATCTCTGCTGAAAGTGAGACAGATTACCACTGATCAAAAGACACATTATTACTGCCGCAGAGCTCCATCCAGAAGCATTCGTCTCTCTCTCTCTGTTTTTACAAATCGGTACATGTGTTAAGCCTCATCCAGTGTCTCTGCAGTATCTGTATTTTCAACTGTCCTTAATGTGCATGACGCAAGTTCAGTTATTGCATTTGGTTGAAGTGCTCCATGTCACTTCTGTACCACAAATGTGACTGAGCTCTGGTCAAAACCTGATATACTATACTCTGCATCATCACTAATGTGGTTACAATGATACCATATCTGAGTTGATCTGATTAGAGGCTTACAAGCCCAATAGCTCTCCCTCCCTCTGCCTGTCCCCACGAAAGGGTGTGAAAGTGTCTTATTTGAGGACCTAGAGACTATAAGCAAGCATCCATGCATCAATTCCTGCATCACAGTGTGAGTGTGTGCGCTCTGTGTGTGTCTTTGTGTGTGTGTATGTACTAAAGCAAGCTACAGTCCACCTGGCAGGCCAGTGAACTTAATGAGACTCATATTCATGCAGCATGTGCAGCCATATCCGCTGCCTGAGGCTCCGACCAGGTGCTCTGACACAACACATATTCGACCAATGCGAGCAGAATCCTCCCGGAGGGCCGAGCGTCTTGTAACATGACAAGGACTAGCATCATACCACCCAGAAGCTACATCTACCTTTAAAACTCCTCTGTAATAACATTACCCAAAAATGACTAACTTTTAAACGCAAGGGAGGATCTCGAATCAGGATCTGAAACAGGGTGATTGAGTTACTTCCCAAATGTAATTCATTACTGACTAACTATAATCATGCTGCTTTCTGCTGCACGTATAAATGTAGTATATTGTTTCAAATGAGCAATCCAATCCACTTTCATAGAGGTAAAATGATGCAAGATACTGGAACTACTACTACTAACCTTACTTCACAAGCTGTGAGGTCATGTCAAATGTCGTTTGTCTATAATCTTTTCATTTTTTCATTTCTGGGTGTTCGCTTTTTTGGGTTATTTAACAATCATTTCTCTCCTTGAAAAATATCTATAAATATATTTCATAAAAAATAAAAGGCCAAGTGCAGTAATATTACACATGGCTCCTGTTACAGGCCAAAAAAGAACATGATCACGTATAGTCTAAGTGAGTTTCTGAACTACATCCATCAGCAACATGATAATGATAACACTACTAGAATGATTAACCATTGTGGGAAATGCTCAGGTAAATACATAATACACCTGAGAGTAACTCATTGCCTTACAATGTCCTTTCTTATAAAAACGATGACATCACACCAGGTCGCATATAAAAACACTGAGCCCTAAAGTTACAAAAAGCTTCCTCAATGTCACTACTTCCCTGTGCAGTAAAAATATATATTTTATAAAATACAAATGAAATATATGGGAGAGCTGAGTTGTTGGGGATTTTTCTTGGGGGGGGGGTCTTAATTTTGAAGCTCATTGTGATCTCAAATAAAGTTACGTTTTCTAACAAAATACTTAACCTGAATTTTTCCTTGATGGAGAGAGTGTTTTACTTTTCGCCTCTAGTTCCACCGCTCAAACACACAAATACACGAACACACACAGCGATGGTGGCAGGAGAAATTTGATCGCTCAGTGTCTTGCTCGATGAAACCTCGAAATGAGGAGTAGGAACCAACAACTCAGTGATTAATGGAAAACCTACTCCACTTGCTAAGCAACAGCCCCCCTAAAGTGTGTATAGAGAATTGTTCTTAGATTTGTTTATAAGGACTAGACAGTTTTTTAGATTTATTCCTCTGAATCATGAAGCTGTTTGGATTCCTGCTACAAAAGACAATGTTCAAGGACTTGTGAAAAAGACTGGAAGGAAACATTTAAGAATCAAAAAGGAAAAGAAAAAAAAACACAACCGACTCTCGATGCTAAAAATGTTGTCATTATAATTAACCATGACTGCTTGTTGTGTTTTCTCTTTCATATTTTAATATTTAAAATCAATACAGATAAAATTTTGGATTTTTTTCTCTAGGCTTTTAGAAAAATTAAATTAAAAAAAATGATCTGCTATAAATTATAAAACAATAATATTTTATCCCTTACACATGTAATAGGAATGTCTCCTTGCACACTAGTATGAAAAGAGTGAGAAAAGTTCAAAGATATGTGGATGGCCAAATAGGAAGTATCCTGGCCTTGCCTGGACTAGACTCATACTTGGTCCAGTCAACTAAGACCCAGCAACACAAATATACTAATGAATCACAGCTGCATGGTCTGAAGAGAAGGCCTCCTCCGTACTTCACTTCCCAAAATCCTTTACAAAACCCACCCTTACTCTCCCACTCTCCTTTCTGAATCACTCTCTCCTCTGTGCTACCTAAAGTCAAAGGAGCTGCACTGAGAACCATGCAGAACCATGTGAGCAATCCTTACATTAGGTTGGACTTCTGCTAAAATAATGACTGTATGGTTATTTATGAGAGGCCTTTTGCAAAAACTCTTACCCATCATCCTCAGACTTCCTTGAAACACACGTCAAACTTTTCAGGGCTTATGATTATGATCATGATTCAAGGAGTGACCCAAGAGGAGACGAGTCCTCCCAGTGTGTGAGACAGAGTGAGGGTTTATTTGTGGCCTGCAGGGTAGCTGTTTGCTCCGACCTGCAGCCAGGCCCTGTGGACATTGCCAGTGCAACGCTACCAGGGCAGTGGTGAAGGGCACTATGGACTTTGAAGAGAGAGAGAAAGAGAGAGAGAGAGAGAGAGACAGAGAGAGAGAGACAGAGAGAGAGAGGCAGAGAGAGAGAGAGAGTGTGTGTGTGTGTGTGTGTGTGTGTGTGTGTGTGTGTTTGTTTGTGTTGGTGTGTGTGTGTGTGTGTGTGTATGTGTGTCCAACATGCATCATCTCATCTAATGTTTTCTCTCAAATGTGACCCCTGGTTCCAGTTCCCTTCCAGCAGCTGACCACCATATGTAAAAGGCCTGCACAGGTCCACTGAATCCCTGTCTAATGGGCTGCACAGATGCCACTTTCCTGGAACAATTCCTCCTGTGTGTGTGTGTGTGTGTGTGTGTGTGTGTGTGTGTGTGTGTGTGTGTGTGTGTATCTGTCTGTCTTTCTCCATGCAAACAGACTCTAACGTTCCACACATTTCCTTCAATATGTTTCACCACTGTCTGGAAACAATGAACGGTGCTGGGTGAGAAGAGGGGAGCTTAGAAAAAGTGGAAGAATTGTGGAAAATGGCACAGTGGGAGAAAGGGAAACACATAAGGGGGAAAGTTATGCTGCTGTTTGGACAAGCGTTGTTGAGGGTAAGTAAAAAGGGAAGTACGTAAACTAACAGCACGTCAGTAGTGAGGGGAGGAGGGAGGAGAGAGGGCAGATTATTGACTTAATGGCAGAATCGAGGCTGTCAAGGGCCTCAGAGACTGTGTTTGTGTAGTTTGGACTGGGTCTCGCAGAACGTGCGGCGTGATGATGGAAATCTTACACTCACTCAAAACAAGCCCACTGACCTTTTCATCTACCGGCCCCTGAATCAGTCTTAACATTCTGCCAACGTGGAAATGAATGAGTGCTTATTACATCTGTGGCAACATCACAGGCTCTGGCCCCCTTTACACGTGTGTGTGTGTGTGTGTGTATGTGTGTGCGTGTGTGTGTGCGTGTGCGCTGCACTGTGCGTGCATGTGTAAGTGTTGTCTGTTTGCATTTCCTTCGACATCCAAGTGCATTCCTGCTGTCAAGCAACAATATGGGCACATGTGAAACGGAGCAGAAATAATCGTCATAAGCATGTAATGTTGCCGGGACCGCTCTCAGCAACGGAATATACAACCGCAAGGATCTCGGCGTGACGAGAAAATTTAAGACCTCGGTCACAGTAAACTGAGTTGCTTCTTGAAGGTGACCAATCTTCATTACCACTGACATTTCAGAAATAATGAGCTCATCATAGACAGTGCGAGAAGCTTCTTGCTGGAGGGGCCACCATTTTGTTATCTGGACACTGTCTGAATTCTGAACACACCAAAAAAAATAAGGCCTGACCCAACATCTTCCTGAAACGACATAGCCTGGGGAAAAAATAACAAATGAAGGAGTAGTGGCTGCCAAAACAGAGCTAGATATAAAACTAAACAATATCAACATATCAATAGCACACAGCCAAGATTATGACTAAGATCAATAGGAACTGATGTTTCCCATTTCAATAGATCTGGGATATTTGGCAGATTTTTGTTAGAAATTGGAAACTGGCTGCCAGCTGTGGCTTGGCAGGTAGTGAAGCCATGAAATTTTTTGAAATGGAGAAATGCTCCGACCCCGTTATGAACAGAGACGCTTACACTGTATGCAACATAAATGAAATCTAAAAATGTCTTTCAAAAGTGGTCCAAAATATCACAAAGACAGATTCTGAGGGAAATTCACTAAAATTAGGTGTTTATGTAGAGATTAAGTCAAACCTGTGTTGTTCAAACACAAATCAAAAAAAATTTTTAGATTGCACCAATCACCAAAAAATTTGTTAAAAGCATTGTGAATGACCCCAATGTATCCAGGATTTGATTTAATGCAAATTATATTTGTGCAATGCCTAATTTTTTTTTTCTCCCTAATTACCACAAATTATATAGAATATCAGTTACACCACAAAGCGTGATGTGGGTATCAGGTTTAAAAGGCTGAAATCAGATTAGATGAAACGTTAGTGTTGCCCACAGGGGACTTAGTTGAGACTCACATGGTGACATGACAAAATAACTGATAAGAGCAGTGGAATAAAGCAGAGGAACTCCTCTAAATAGCTGCTAAATAGCTGTAGTAGCAGGAGTTTTTTTTGCCCCTTTGGGGCAGCAAGAACAGGCTGTAAATGCAACAGTGACATCACCATTACGTAAATATGGAAAACTTGTTAGCAATTGTTGTGATTTACAAATCAAGAGTAACATTATCATTCATTTGGAGTCACGTTTTTCCCACCTGATGAATTTAATTCCAATCTTCACGCTCCTTTTAGCACTGTTTTTGGTCTCCACCACCTTCTGGGGGACGTATCCCACTGTTGGCTGTTAAATAATCCAAAATATTCCCTAGCTAGCAGCTAACTTTGTCTCTGTCTGCTGTTTGGTGCTGGGCAGGTGGTTCACGGTGCATTTATCAGTGCTTTTATTGCTCAACAGCTGCCTGCTGCTGAATAGAAATCAAAACAATAAACTCAAATACACTAAATGCACTTTGGGCCGGAGAGGTACTGCTGAGTCAAGTGATAATTCACTGTGTGTTCATGCTGAAACTATGATCACCTTTTCACATACAAATATTTGTGAGACCTATTGCTTGATACCTATATATATATAGGATATATATATATATATATATATATATATATATATATATATATATATATATATATATATATGTCAACTTTAAAACTCAAATAAAAACAAAGTTGCAAAGGAGACACATGGGAGAAAGCTTTGGGTTGCATTTTGTGATGCTCCACTGGGAATGCATGACAGCCTGGAGCAGGGCAATCGACTCAGAGTCTTAGAACAAGTACTACGACAAGCACCTTTACATTTTCAATAAAGGGCTCGAATAGCATAAAAGGGAGCCTATTGCATGAGTCTAACGAACTGACAGACCAGATAGAAAAGCTTTATGTAATTACTGAAACTGCGAGAGTGATGGCACAAGAGGAGGAGATTGCCTCTGGGTGACGGACAGGATGGAGCCAGTGGAGAACTGACCTAGTGGTTCTCTTACGCCCAACATCACCCTGTCTTGCCCATACACACCTTACATAACAGAAGCCTTGTACTTGAAAGATACAGCAGTTTATAAAAAACTCAGCAAGCTCTTTATTAGGAACACCAACAATACTCAGATAGACTGCATTTAAACCATGACTAATCGTTACTGAGCTGATGAAAGCCTGCCAAGAAAACTCTCCACACCATGAAACCACCACCAGCAGCCCGGACAGTTGTCACAAGGCAGGTTGCATCCATGGACTCATGGTTTTGACACCAAATTCTGGCCCAACCATCTGCTTCCTCAGCAGAAATCCATGTTCATCGGACCAGGCTACTTTTGTCCAGTCTTCAGCTGTCCAGTGAGCCTGTGTCCACTGCAGCCTCAGATTTCTGTTCTTGGCCGACAGGAGTGGAACCCAACAAGCTCTTCTGCATTTGTAGCTCATCTGCATCAAGGTTGGATGCGTTGGAAGTTTCTGAGATGCTTTTCTGCTCATCACAGTTTTAAAGACTGGTTATCTGAGTTTCTGTAGCGTTTCTGTCATCTCCACATCAACACGGCAAATCCGTCCAGAAAACTGCCGCTCACTGGATCTTTTTTGTTTTTCACACCATTCTGAAAAACTAGAGATTTTTGTGTGTGAAAATCCCAGGAGATGAAAAGTTTCTGGTAACAAGAATGATGGCGGAGTCAAAGTCACTAAGATCGCATTTTTTTTTCCCCCTTCTGATGTTTGATGTGGACACTGAAGCTCCTGACCAGGATTCTACAATTCTATAATTCATTCGGCAGACGCTTCACAATCTGAATGATTTAATGCACTGCTGCCACATCACTGGCTGTTGGATAAATGACTGAATAAACAGGTGTACAGGTGTTCCTAATAAAATGTTTGGTGAATATACGACCTGAGTGACCCACTAACACCCTCCCTTTGGTCACGCTTCATCCCCCACTGTCGGTGCACGAGCTGACGACCACATCAGATCACGCTGGTGCAAAACCACAAACCCAAATGAGACCCGGCTAAAGTTCCTGTGCCGTTGATTCTTTTTCTGTGGGTATTTTAATGGAAAATAAAGGCAGAGTAGAAAGAGTGCTTACAGGATAGGTTCATGTGTGTGTGTGTGTGTGTGTGTGTGTGTGTGTGTGTGTGTGTGTGTGTGTGTGTGTGGGTATGTCTGTGTGTGCGTGTGTGTGCATGCGTGCATGCATGTGTGAGCGCAGGCTCATCTGTGCAACATCTGCTTAACCAGCCCAAGGCTCCTCGCTTCTTGAGAAGTGGGTCACGTTTCCCGATGACGTCAAAAGTCCTTCTGCCTCTCCAGTGTGTGGAGCTTTGCCAAAACCACCACATGCCATTCCTCGTCCTTACAATGGAAACACTCTCTCCAAAGCCTTGATGAATCACCTGCCAAACCTCACACAATTCTTAAATCTTAACACTGAAGTGGGTCTGACCATGACAGTGAGACACAAGGTGAAGGGTTGATTATCCTCACATGAAGAACACACACAATAAAAAATGTCAACACACATTTTCACATTAGCTCAAACGGGAGACCGATAAGAAAGAGGAAAAAGAGAGGTCCGAAATTAAAGACAATGTCGGTAGTACGGCTCCGTAAAGGAACGGCTATGCAATGTGTTCTAAGCAGAGCCATCATTGTGATCCAGGATTTGAGGAAGCTAGACTGCCTCGAGCCTGAGGACCTGACGCTAAACTCTTTCCACTGTCAAAAGGGAGGACAGATCAGAGAAAGTGAACAAGAGAGAAGAGAAGAGAGGAGCAAAGGTGTCTGCAACAGCAGATGTGGAGATTTCATTTAAGCTGCCCAGCCCCAAAAGGGGACAACACAGGGATCAGTGAGAGTATGAATGGAACAGAAGCTAATGGAAAACATTATGGAGAGAGAGAGAGTGTGGAGAGAGAAACCTGAGGCAGCCCCAGGCACATGACCGTTAAAATAAGGCCCAGTATGCCTATTATAACTCCAATCACATTGTTGTGAGTCCCATTTTCAATTTTCTCTTTACAACACAGAGAGACTTCCCAGAAATACACAGAGCATGTGGCTCTTTGTTATCTGTGTGACGAAGGGCTACGGATGGGCATTCATTTGAAGTTTTCTGAAACAATGCCATGTGTCTTATCAACGGGGCTCACATGTTGTCATGGCACATCTTTTCTCACGCCTTGTTTTCCAGGCAAAGCCATGACCTGAACCAGCATCCATGGATCAGGGTTGGCTTGTGCTCTATAAAGCAAATTAGCCAGTTAGGTGGTCTATCTTGGGCAGGAGGGCGTGCAACAGCCCACTATCTCCACTACACAGGACTGAACACGCACACACACACACGCACACGCACACACACACACACACACATATGTACAGAAGAGCCTGCTGTTCATAGCTATCGATTGTGGCCAAGTATAAACGGATGTCACCTACACACGAACATGTGAGCCCTAACATCGTTTAGTGTCTCCAGGCAATGCAGAGCATAGCAGCAAACAAATCAATGAGACCTTGCTTAGCCAGTCTGCTGAACCGTGTGTGTGTGTGTGTGTGTATCAGCAGGTGGTTACAGTGTATGGAAAAGTAGTAGTGTAGCAGTGGAAGGGGGTTTAGCACTTTATCAAACTCCTCACAGACAATAAGCCGACGACCTCAGCAGAGATTTAGAAAAACTGGACGGTGGACGACCCAGCTGCCGCCTGCATCTCACCAATTCTCTAGCAAAGCAACTGAGCAGAGACTAATACTTTCAAAATGAATAATACTCCGTGTAGTGAAACTCTTGAAAGTATGGGAATATCTCTGGGCCTTTTGATTGTGTTGTCCTCAAAATGTCCATAACAAGTGAATGTAAACTTGAGATGACGTTCACTTTAAAAATAAAATTGAATGTTTACTGTGCTTAGCACGTAGAGGGGAAAACCATTCCTCTAATCATTTTTTTATTGTCCTACATTAATAAGTAATCATGCACAAACTTCCAGACGCACAAAGTTCTAGTCCGACCACAAGGCTGACAAATGCACATTAATGGTAAAACATAAAAATAAAAACAGCTGACCGCTTTTCAATTGTTGACTTATTTCCCCATTTATTGCTATTTTTAATTGATAAAAATAACTAATTTTCCTTGAGCTGACCCCTGGTGGTTTCTGTTTACACAGTGGATTCAGATATGTGACCAAAGTGGTATAAAAATGGACCCATGCAGTTAAACTGAGCAACATTACCAGCATTCCAACATTGGCATTTTGTTCATATATGGTGTTTCCATAGAGCTGTAAATCTTATAGACACTGTATACCATCATGCAAATTCAGCACAGAACTACAGCCATACATTGCGCTTTTAATACTTGACTAATTGAAAGTGACTGCGAAAACAGCCCTTAGCCCAAAACCTAAGGCTCTCACCCCTGCAAGGGGTGAAATAACCCGACTGACAGACAGATGTACAGACAAAATTTTTTTTTTCTCTAACATATTTAGAGAGTAAAACATAGCATTGAGCAGGGAACAGCAGCAGCCTTGTTGGCTGCAGGGACAGACAGGCTCATGGTGAGCCAGTGAGGCAGCGGGCTGGACGGACGGGGAGGGCTCACCAGGCAGAGGTTACAATAACACATTTCCTTGCACCACGCTATTGAGCCAGACAGACATACAGCTTACTGACTGAACCTCATAACACTTAGGTCCAGAGAAGATTATTTCGAAATTCAGTCTCTCTATCTACCTGTGTTTATACCAGGAATCTAGCATTCTATCAAAGTTTACATGGGATAAAATCTAAGTTTACAGGGATACGTGGACTCAAAAGAATCGTTTTCTAAATAGGTAACTTATTTTACTTGAACTAAATATGTACTCAAGTACTGTACTTAGTGTAAGAAAAATTTTGAGGTACTTGTAATTTATTTGAGTATTTCCATAGCACACTTATAACGTCCAATCTACATTTCAGGGAGGATTATCCAGTGTTATTCGACTACAGTAAACTGACAGCCATAGCTAGTAGTTACTTTGCAATTCAAGATTTTGCATATAGAAAATAGTTTCAGTTCATTTTATAAATTATAACACATTGTGACAGATTAAACTGTCTCAGAGTATTTAAAAAATGTAAAATGAGCTTGGTAATGCTATTTCTTGGCAAGATATGACATTAAAATTATTCATTCATTTATGTTAGTAATTAGTTATAAAAATCCTACTATATAATATACTGTATATACTGTACAATTTACAGTAGCCACTCTGCTGTATAAAAAATACTTTTTTTATACAGCAATTACAGTCTGCTGATAATACTTCTGTACTTTTACTTTAACAATATTCTGAATGCATGACTTTTACTTGTAATGGAGTAAAGGCAATGAATACATCTTCTGATCCCATGTGCAACAGAGCTGTAGTGAATTATGAGGTTTAGGGGAAAGTTTAGGGGAAAATGTTTGCTGCATGAACAATTCGAATAAAATAAAATACACGCAATAGCTTGTCCAGTTGTAGCCATATGTACAAAACCAGGCAGTGGATTCCTAAATGCAATCATCCATCAGTGAAAACAGACTCCCTTGTCATGCTCCTGAAATATATAATCAATTAATAGCTTACTATGTTTGGATTTATTGGACAGCCTCCGTCAGAGGGGTTCAAAATGTTCCTGCTTGTTAAATGAATCATGGCAGCTGCAGCAGCGACTGTGGCCTGCCCTGTTCCTCACAGAGCCACAATGGCCAGACTGGAGCTGAGGGAGTAGCTGCACTTCCTATCTGAACCCGAACACCAATCAAAGGCCGCAAGATCAATTTTTGGGACACCGCTGTCCCCAATGTGCACATGCACACTCTGAGAGGGGAAATGAACAGTTGTGTCTTCCATTTGTTTTTCACACATTCTACTGACTGCAGCTATTTACATCCAGGACCGTACTCCTCCCAACTCTCCGCCTCTACCTCCACCTCTCACAAACATGCACACATACACACCTCTAGCACACACTTCCCGGGGCGATGTGAGAGTGTCTATTCATTCGGCAGAGGCCAGCTGCACACCTGGTGACAGCCCAGGATGGTGGTGTTGGCTCAGGTCAGGGTGTGGGGGAGAAGAGGGCCAGTGAGGGGAGGGACGGGTGAATGGGCCCACAGGCCTGTCCTTCAGGGCCTGCTCAACCTGCACATTCCAGTTCATTCAGCAGCGGGGCAAGCGCAGGAATGTCCCCTCATGTAAGGGATCACTGTCTTAAATGTGGGCTCCTCGTGTGATTGAAAAGGCCCTTTAAGAGGATAAATAGAGATGAAAGCCAAACGTGTTGCTTTCAGTTCCCCCGAAATGATGTGCAGCCGTACCGGATATGTACCGGTACCCATTAACCTGCCCATCCTTTAAAGAGAGAAAACATTGCTTCGGCACTGCTCAACCATGTGCCTGTATCACAGATAGAGCTGGGAAACAAACCTCGGTCCTTTTGGAACTGACCTAAATGAGTTGTCACCGAAGAGTAACAAAAACTGTCATGTAGACAAACCTAGCAATTGATTCTTGGCTAAATTCAATGTTTAATTATTCTTTGATCAGATATTTCCAATTTAAACGATATTTTTTCCTAATTTAGACCACATTGTATTTAAGGGAATCTCTCGTATGACTAATTGTGTTTTGACACTGGGGGTTGGCTCCTTTTGCAAATTAAAAAAAAGGGTTTAGCGGAAAACAATGTTCATATTCTTCAAAGTAAATTATCAACAAAAGTATCAAATTGGTATCAGTCCATGGCCGAGAATTGAACTGCTGATTGCTGAAAATATTGGCATAGTTTTATCTGTTTTAGGCTGTATTTTATTCAGGAAAACCTCGCACTAATGTGGAGGCGGAGTTAGACATTCAAAATCCTGTCTGATACTCTTTATTTGGAAGCCTCTACCACTTGTGTCAGGCTTCAGTACCTCCTCCTGGCAAAAATGTCAGTGATTTCAGCTAGCCAGCAACCAGAGGGAAGACCCTGGTGATCAACAATGAAAAAGCACCAGCCGTAAAAATTTCACAACCAGTACAGTCATCATTCAGAGCTGGAATAAGTACTCAGGGTCACTAAAGATGCAATTTTTTTTAGACATTTCCTGCGGTTGCTGTGTTTGTTTTTCGGTTGTTGAGATGTGTAGTATCTGTGTCATCCGATGTATAATCAGTTTTCCAAAGTTGCCTGTCGTCTGTTTCTGCATTTGCCTGCCTGCTGTCTGTACTTGGCTCCTATCAAACTTTCCTCTCAGTGTGCTGGATATTTTCATTGGTTTTTTTTTTTAAACGTTTTACTTGATAAAATGGAATTGTTACTGTTAGTACTGCTTGTGTTAACAGTAATGAGGAGTCAGAGTTGTTTGTAGTATACATAAGATACTTGAAATTAACTTTCAGATGCCCCAAATCTACATCTAGCCCCTAATGAAGGACCCAACAAGCCCCCCCGTAGTGTTGTGTTTTGACAACGTCCAATATTTGAGTAGTTTGGCTCTGCAGAAAAAAACATATTAATATTTCTCAGAGAAAATTATCAACAAAAGTATTGTTATGGTAACGGTGCTGGCGGGAACTCAGGTATCATATTGATATAAGCAGTACTGAAACATTTCCAACAGCACTAGCCGGATTCGCGTATACATCTAACATATGCGCATATCAACAACATCTAGTTCTTCACAAACACACACACTCACACACACACACACACACACACACTCCTCTCTCTCTATCTTTGCCTCACACACAAACGCACTTATGCACAGGCACGTGCACCCGCATACTGTACGCACATACACATTTGTGCCAGGAACATTCTGTTCACCTCCATCACTGAAATTGTTGGTCTCTTATGGTAACACAGAAAACTTGAGTGACATAATTGCCTTAGTCTAGAACAGACAGCAGAAGAAAGTACAGCATGTAATCTACCCTTCAACAAGCACAGAAAAAAAAATCATAATTTAATTCAGATTCTATTCTATTCAAATAAGAGGCAGTTATTAGCATCCTGAGGTGTTAATATGTGTGCTGTGTGTCAGGACTGGAGGCCTGTGCCTGTCTAGCAGTTCCAGCTGCGCCGGGTTGTGTCTGTGGTTTGAGGCCCTCCGTGTTTCTCAGAGCGGATTCAACCTCTCAGCCTGTAGCAGCTGGCAGCCATCAAGCTGCTGGCAACACACACACACTCGCTTACATGCACACACATGCTCACACAGACGTCCTTCCATAATTTCCATGGTAATCAAGGGAGCCTGATCGTGATCGTGCCAGGAGTAGGGGAGAAATGGAAGAGGGACACTGCACTTAGTCCTGGACCTCTGGTTTGGTTGGCTTGGGTGATCAGAGACGCGGGGTAAGAATCAGGATATGAGCTGCTCTTGTTGCTGTAAATGAAGGTAATGAAAGAATTGGACACAGATGGGTCAGCCATGTAATGCAGAGTTTAAAGGATAATTCCACTTTTTAACAACATGGGTGTTATTGTCGTAATTTGGCTATCATTGCTGCTGGAAATAGTAATATTTTTCTCACCCAGTTAGTTTCTAAGAACACGGCGACATCATGGAAACAATTCAGATGGAGCAATAGGTAGGAAGTTAGATGACCAGATGGGTTTTAAAAGAACACTTCTGCATTTTGGGAATTCTTCTTTTCACTTTCTCACTAAATGGGAAGATTGATTTAACCCTCGTGTCAGGATGCTAAAAAAAAGTACAAGGCTACAGCCAGCAGCCAATTAGCTTAGCCTAGTGTAAAGAGTGGAAGCTTTGAGAAACAGCTACCCTGACTCATCGCAAAGTTAGAAAAAAATCCACCAACCTGCACTTCACGATGTCACCATTTATTTTGATATATTATGGAAGATTTTTTAATCTTAGGGCAGATCCAGGCTGCCTGTTTCCTCCTATTTCCAGTCTTTATACTTAGCTTAGATAATTGGTCGCTGGCTGTCACTTCATTTTTACAATAAAGGTTGGAGAGGGATATCAAACTTCTCATCTAACTCTTGGCAAGAACGTGAACTATTCCATTAAACGAACCCCCTGGTTAGACAATCTTTTGTAAAGAAGATGGAGGTAAATGGCAAAATTATTACTAAAACTGTAGTAAAGAGCCAACAGAGTTTACGGACAACCTCTTGGTTCAACCTTGACCTAGCACTCCATAGTTTCCCTTGTTGGAATGAAGGGTTATTGAAGAGGTGTAATTATACACACATCTCATAAATTTTGTGGCTTGGAGTCAGTGTGCAGGCATTACTTTTTAAATGAAGGTTTACAACTAACAGGTAACAGGTGCTGATACTTTTGGTTTTAATTCCAAACCGAGTGGTTTATATAATCTGGCTAAACTGTTGGTTTATGCACAATTTCTCCAACTGTCTGATATCTTGCCCCATCCGACTTTGTTGCAGTGATGCTGCTGTGTTTGCAGATCTTAACAAGCAAACTTTGGTGAGCACAATGTTATCATACCAGATTGAAATGATTGCCAAAACTATGAAAATAAAACCCAGGTTGAAACAAACCCAAAATTATGCTTTACACAGCTGGGAGCTGGTTATCGCAGAACTGTACAGAACTTGTCAGTTTTTGGTGAGACAAAAAAATGTGGGCAAGTAGCTCCTGTTTATGCTGCCACAGACCAAAACTCAGTGTAATGTGGCTTCGTGCTGGGTAGCCAACATGGCAGAGGTAACACATACAAATCTGGAGCACAAGCACGCAAAAAGTTGCTCCACTGCATCAGTCAAATGCAAGACTCCTCCACCATTCAGGGGGGTAAGAGTAAGCATGCTGTTTTGCCTGGCTACTAAACAAAACCTCGAATGACCTACTTTCCTTCCTACCCCAATTCCTCCACCCCTTGCCTCCTCACACACGCACAGCACAGCTAATACACTGGGACTGAACGAGGACTGAAAGTGTGAAGTGGATCGCTCAATCACAGGACACACAACCCCATGCTGATATCAACTTCCTTTCCAAATGCAGGGGCAGGTTTTCAATGAGACCGTTTCTAACCCAGAGGCCAGTCCAGTCAAAGGAAAAAAGAAAAAAAAAATGTTAAAAAAAACATGACCATAAGGCTATGTGTTTAGAATACAAACAGGCTGTTTGGGATGAGAGTGCGCAGTGGCCCAGTGGTAAATCACTGCCCTACAGGCTATCAACAACCTCCTCCATCCAAAACGCAATTCAATTACGGATGGTGCAGCAAAAATAGAGTAGCAGGAAACATTTACAACAGCAACAGTAATTGTGTTTGGATCCCATTCCACAGGAAGTCATTATCATAGATTTCAAGAATATCTTTATCATCCAAGTTAAGAAAGAATTTCCTCCTCTGGTTGGGATAATATTTGTGTTGGTGTCAGTGAAAGGACAGAGAGCAGAGCATTGTGGAGAGGGGTGGAGTCATCGGCAGAAAAGGGAGGTGCTTCCAACACCTCGCAACGAAAATCGTCCAAAAAGCGCAGGCAACTCAATAATGTACACCCCCCCCCCCATCCCTGCCTAATCAGTTTCTGGTCAAACCGTGCAGCTCAGGTAGCATTAGTGAAAACATTCGATGTGTGCTGACAACATGGCAGACTGCTCTCCTCCATTCGGGAGGAGAGAAAGTTCCATGACAGCGCTGATGTCTGCAGCAGGAGAGCCTTGGACTCAAATTTCCTTACACGCTGTGAAAAGCGATCCACACCACAAGTCCACACCTCTTCCTCCAGTTCAATATCCCCCAGCTGAAATACAGACCAGCCTGTCATTTTGTATTAACCCAAGAAGAAGAACTATCCCACAAAGGCCCCTGTTAACCACTATCAAATCAGCTGATAATGACTTTCTTTTATTACGCCCATGATGGGGGGAATGACCCCAGTGTTGCGAAATCCACCTACTTAGTCAGCTGATAGATGCTGGCAGCCAATTTGTAATCAAAAGATGGGCAAATGGCTGTTTATTAAATCTGGAGTTGTGCAGATTGAAGTATAGCCCTGGAGCACGGCTTTGGCAGAGCGGCAAAAGGCAACATGGCACCTTTAAGGCCTGTGAGGAAGAAGAGACAGAGAGATTTCTTTTTGCTCTATTTATTTTCTGGGTAAACTGTTTTTACACAGTGACTATCAATTTGGAGGTTCTTTTATATAAGACTCTAGGGTCAGTGGGAGAAGCTTCCTGAGAAAAAACACTTAAGTATCTAATGTAAGCCTCCATCCAAACTGAGACTATTCTTCAAACACTTCAGAAGCACAGCACTAATGCAAACATCATCGGGTCAACAAAGTGCACATCTCCTCTCTGTCATGCCTCTCTTACTGCTTCTTTAAAACATCGTAACTCTATCAAACACTGCAAAAGTGCAGGACAGTTGAAACACCACTAGGCCTCCTTAGGTGATCTAACTAGGAAACACTACACGGATGTTCATGGCCTCATCGCTTCCGTGCTGTAAAACCCATATTTGTTCCTCCTGGCAGAGCCGGTCAGACTCTTTTATGCCGTGTGACATCTCCCCTGTTCCCGTCGATGTGCGGTGGTTGCATTGTGGCCCCCGAACGTGTGTCTGACCCCCCTCAGGGAGGCCAGAGCCCCGTGTGAGCGAGGTGATGACTAGCGTGGGTCAGCATGGGCTTGTTTACACATTAGAGACCACACAGACAAGACATGGTTAAGACAGCATATGTACACCATGTGTGTCTCAATTATAGGCAGGCCACGGCTGGTCAACCGTTTAGCACAACCAGAGATGAGCGGGAATGGAAGATTCAAGCCTTTCTACAGAAAAACCTATTACATGCTTCACCTTCCTTTCATATGCTGTTGAGACAGCCTGAGCAGTGCTGTCTTAACGTGCCACAACAAAAACATGTAATAGAGATCATTTCTCAGCAGAGGGCTCCAGCCTGGTCGAGGTGTAGGAGCACAAGAGAGTCAGAGATGTGGTAAGTGTTCGCATCTCTGCATGATGTTGTCTACTTTCTGCTGTCAGCGCAAAAAAAATCTAAAGCGGGCCAAAACATGTTAATTGCCAGAAGTGCATCAATGAGAGCTGTTAACAACTAATGTCTTGATATTAAGGCCATTTTTATTGTTCTCTAAGTAACTCCATCTTGACTTCCTTTAAGTAATGAAGTCTGAACATAAATGTAATGGCATGCATCCTCTTCTGTTTTTTACGCATTCTGTGTCTTTGAAATCGTGCATTGCTTTAGCTGATAAGAAGTGATTATATTACAGCTTGGCTGTCTAATGCCTATGTTCAGTCTCAGTATAATAAAAAATACTATTGTGTGAAGTGGAAAATATAAATACCAATTTTTTTTCTTTTCACTTTGAATTATAAAATATCTCCATCTTGTTTTTAATGCAGAGTTTTAGATCACAGATGGTAGTATAACTTCATAAAAAAGAAAAAAAAGATATAATAAACAATGTATATCCAATGTATTGTTTTCTATACATTTAAATAGAAATTTATAAGACTGAAAACTGTACATTTTCCTTTCCATCATTCGCAACGTTACTCCTTAAAATGTGAAATAATCTGCTATCTGTAAGCATGCTTGATTATAGCCATACAAAGCATAAACTATATAGCCAGCCATTTTCCAGCTCATCAGTCTCACAAAAACAAAGATACATTGTCATTCTATCACTGCAGCAAATCAATGACCGCATTTCAAATTAATAAAGACTGACACTTGAATGAGCCTCAGCTGATGTATCAAACCTAAAAGGGAATAAAGTGGAAAATATCTGAGTCTTTTCATATTCATTTTGTGAATATGCGTGCATGTGTGTTCGCACGTGTGTGTGTGTTTGTGAGACCACAAAGAAAAACAAACAAGCACACTACAACACTAACTGGCCCTGAGAGCTGAGGGCATCTCCTAAGTGGCCAGGCCGACAGTGTAGCCTCTCATCTTCCGACCTAACCACACTCACAGGTCACAACAAGAGCTTTGATCACTGCAAAAATCTGCTTTCCATTCACATGCTAAGGATGCTCATTGATTTTCCATAATGAGGGCTGAGGACCTGATATGAGTTTGGTTGAGTGGAGACCCCGAATCCGAAACTCCTCTTAACACAAGTATGCATGTGGATCAGTATTGGAGGAGGTTTAAAAGCCAGAACTGCTACATTCCTGGGGTTTAAGGACAGCGAACCCCGGTGAGAGGTGCAGAGCAAGTGGCATTAAAGCCCAGGACCGGAAGATGAAAATGCATTTGTCAGTTTTGTGGCAGCAGCTCGGAGATCATCTGGGGAAAATGTTTGACATAAATAACTAGGGATGAGATGAATCACTACCAACGTATCCTCAGCTTCCCTTTCTAATCAGCACTTGAAAGCCCCGTTTCTAAAATAGCACCCCTCAGCAACAAAACACCAAATTTGGTTCTTCATTTTTCAAATGACAGAAGAGTGCATACTGTATATATCTGCATGAATAAAAGCATCACCTTGCTCTGATGGGAACAATGTTGTCAAAGGAAATTGTGAAAAAAATTGTTTTAA